>BMAW01008173.1:127840-165437 GCA_019974015.1 Nephila pilipes | reverse complement strand
AAATAGTTCCAAAATACACAATAAGAAAATAGTTCCAAAATACACAAAGAAAAATAGTTCCAAAATACACAATAGAAAAATAGTTCCAAAATTCACAATATATTCGAGAAGGAGAATAGATTAATGTCCTGTAAAAAATGTAATTTATGGTTACAAAATGTTTCAATCAATGAATAGATGGTAAATTTATATAAATGCTTAATTAAGTAATACACCTTTATCAATGAAAATGATTTATTTAGCAATGTACTAGTTAGAGAGGACGTCTAATTCAATCTTTTTTTTTTGTGAAGAGTTTTTCATTCACCACAAAGGCACATCATCGTATCTTAAGTTGAGTGCGGAAATAAAAATATGCACGAGTGTGTTTGCCTACTAAATTGAAGGGTACACTTATTTATTTTTGCATGGAAGCTTAACTAAGCGAAGCGCATGGTTTTCTTTATATTCCCTGGATAATTCGATCCAATCAGTTAATGTAATTATTCAACACTTCACTTTATTGGATGCTCCAGTCTACATTTTTGTTATCACAAATAAACTAAACTTATGGCCGACAACTTTATTCTAATCTTTTTCTGGCAGCAAGTCAAAATAAAGAAAATGAGTTTATTAAGAAGACATTTCGTATGAATGATATTTTAAATTTAAAATAATCTTTTTTAGTGAATTATGAGATACATTTTATTGAGAAAGTATCAAATAAGTCAAAATAACTAAAATGCATTTATCAAGAAGACATTTCGTATGAATGATATTTTAAATTTAAAATATTCTTTTTTTGGTAAATGATAAGATACATTTTATTGAGAAAATAATGTTATACACTTTAAACTTTAAACTTCAAAATTTTCATTCTAAGTCTGTGATTATTATAAAAACAAACATAACTGAGTGAACTTTACTTTTGTCTTCAATATCAATAGCTGTTCTGTTGATGAATTTGTGACGTCAATTTAGTCAAGTCGGGTCTATAGTTAGTCGTCTTAAGACGAATGCAAGCATTTGGATTTTCGGTAAATAACCTGCTTCCGTTCTTATTTAAAAAAATTTCTAACATGAAAATGTTTGCTCATATTTATAAGTTTAACCGTATGTGAAGAAAATGACTACGTCATTTTTTTTTCGGAGATGGAAACTTTGATAAACTGATGCCTGTCACATTGATATCATAAAAAGAACATCTTATTTTTCCTATTATCATCTTCTAGTTTTTTTCCCAATCTTTCGCGAATTTTTGAGTTTATTCGTCCATAATGCTCTGAATTGTAAGTTCTAGTGATAATTATATCAGAGCTTAAAGGTTTTATCAATTTGTTACCAATTTCCATATAGCTATACTGTTTTTTCCACACGTCTTGAAATAATCTCTTTTATACTGTTTGTCTATGGATAATTTGATATAAATAAAGATAATTACTTCATTGTCTAACTATAATTACTTCATTGTTCTTGCTTTAATGAACAAGTGCTACAACTGATAAAGAACTAAAAGTACATCACGTGAGTCACCAGATGTTTGTCAAGAAATTATAGATCGGTGTTGCCAAACTCATCAATATCTCCCTAAAGTTACCTTGCAGTTTGCTTTTCTTAGTATAAAAATACACGTTCGTTATTGCAACTTTGTAATCAAACTAAAATGTTGTCGTTATTATTTATTATCAGTTTATTTTTGTTTCTTCATTCATGAAGTATTCGTTTCATACTTATGTTTTATAATTTATTTTTATATATTGTATTTTGTTTTCGGAACACAAGTGTGTCACATGAAATAATAAAATCGATCACTCGATGCCTCGTAGATCATGGGCTACCAGGACGTGACTTAAAGTACTGAACTATTATGTGGTGCTTGTAGAACGGCTTTATAGTGCGAGAAAGGTTTACTCAATCAAAACAGCAGGTCCTTTCGAAGTAAATCGAAATTTTAATTCTCATATTATCTAGAAAATAGTTCCTTTTAAAAGGAAACATTTAACACAAGCATATAAATCCACTATAACAGAGAGAGAGAGAGAGTCACAATTTGCACTGTGTGTTTTAGCGTCACAGTTTGCACAAACAGCAATACATTATCACAATAACGCACAAGACATACTCTATATACACTTTAAATAATACACACCGTGGCTCATTTATATATCTTCCAAAGAATGTTTTAGAAGCTGCTGCTTTCTTCTATAGACTTCTTCTTTCATCTTGTAGCATCTAGTTTAGTCGCCAAATTTGGCCATTTGGCGCCATTTGTCAACCAAATTTGTCGACAAGGTCGCCACTGCTTATTGAACATTTCTTCCTTATATATTCTCATTTTGACTCTAAAATCATCTTTCCAGCAGCAATAGTCGTTGTGCAGAGAAGACAACTAATTCCGAAATTTTCGTATAAAGCATCCGAAATTTCGTATATTTTTATTTATTTTCCTTAGTTATGTATGAATGATAAGTGTTAAAAAAAATTATTTTTAAACATTAAATGAACGACTTAATGTTCACTATTGAGGCCATTAACACACAGGTTGAATGAATTCATATGAAAGAACTTCAAGTCAATTATTTAGCATTAAGCTTTGCTATCATAAATGATAATACAAATTTAAAATGTAAAAGAATAGTATTCTAAATATACAAAATTTATTTCTTAACTGTCGGATAATAGTAAGCGTTTGTTAGTCAGCGTTTTGCATCAAAATGTATTTCCTTAAAAATCATTTGAAAATTGATGTCGAGTTAACTAAACTGAAATTTAAATATTTAAAAAGACTTCACAAAGTATTTCTAATAAGAAAAACTAATATTAGAAGTAGGATGTTACATTGTCCCGAAATATTTCAGAGATCAGGAACCTTTTCAAAAAGTATTTTTTTTTTCTTTTTCATTTTTTATCTATTTTCTTACAAGACTGAAAATAGATAAAAATGTGTTAAAAATATATTAAAGTCAATTTGTTCAAAAGTCAATCAATACCCATTACTAATATTTCCTTGGTATGTATTGATTATGTAGTAGAAAAATGGTTTTGTGAAAGAAGTATCTATAAATAATGATCTTTATCATCTAAGAGTCTCGAGTTTAATAATGAAAATTGTTTCATGTAAGTCAAATTTTCGATGTTAAATGCACTATTAAAAAACGTAATACTAATTATATATAATCAAAGAGAGTAATATTTATAAATTCTTCTCCTGTAAAAATCTATATTATTTTTCGTTTCAAATTTATTTTCTTTCAAGAAACTGCTATTTAATGTTCCGTTCGACTATTTTCCTTAAAACGCAATTGCGTATTCATTTTGTTGAAAGGTTTTTCTCACTTTTTTTTTTATTTCTGAACTATGAGACAAATATATGAATGTAACATCAACATCATAAACTCGTCACATGATGCAAGCGTTTCTTATTTCCAGTATCACGCTTTTATTTCATTTTATTTTCCCTCTAAAATAGAACGCAACTTTTGAAACGTGAGTACATTAAACACGTGAAATTTAAGTTTTTCTATAAAGGGAATGCAAGTGCGTGTCACGCATATTCAATATTTATGGCTTCGCTGACATATGTCAACGGCTTCCTGATTATAATAAATAACATCTGTCTAGGTCAACACAACGACACTTCAATTTGCAATAATGTTATCTGTAAGTTTTACAATTTTTTGTATCAGAATTTCATTTTAATATTTCTGACATGGTAGATTCAACGGGTTTCGTTTTCGCGTGTAATGTATACACTCCTTATTCTATATTTTAATATGATGATAGAACTGTATTCTCGTCAGTTTATGGGAAGGTGTAAATTTGAGCCCCATTCTGTTATGTATAATAACAAATGTTTTTCTATTGTGAGATTGTTAAATTATCTAGAAATTCAAAATACTTGCGAAGTAATTATTATTGTGATACATCAGTTAGATGGTCAGTGAACCATGATTCGAACCCCAGTTAAATCGAAAACCATCATAAGGAATAAAAAGGAGTTTCTGCTTGTTAAATTCTCAGGTTTTAAATGACGGTGTGGGGAAAATAGGATACTAGTTTTTCTAGCTTGTGACTCAACTTTTCCCATTGGTTGTAATTCTGAATCAAGAGGCTTGTTGGTAATAGCTTTCTTGGTAATTTTAATGGGACGTCCAAACTAATTCATATGACGGATTTAAGATATAGCATAATTAATCGGCGCTAACAAAAATGGACATTTAGGGAAATCACTCTTACGCCTGATCATTAATGATGTTTTCCATTGAACATGGGTATATTATATTAAGTCTAGAATAAAATGAAATTGACATTTCTTCTTTGTACCATAGAAGACACGATGTGAGTTATTTGATGATAGTTGTAGGGGAAAGTTGGTCAATGTTCCCCTTACTCACGTTTAGTTCAAATATATACTATTAGAAGTCACCATTTATTACTGTCACTTTTGCATCAAAGTTAAATTGTTTGTGTCTGTTTCGAATTCTTTTGAATCTTTGATCTGATGGAGAATAGGACGATTAAAGTAACTAACTTCCAAACAAAATAAGAGTTGCAGAAAAGTATTTTTTTGCTTAACCTCAAGCTTCCATATCTTTCATCAGTATCAGTGCCTTTACCTCTTCTCCTAAAATAAAAGAAGTATGTCTTTGGTTCTTGGAAGCATATTTATAAAATTCTTCTAAGAAAATGTCACTAAAAAGAAAAGAAACTTAGTCTTTTTTAGAGGACAATATAACCTTTCTAACTAATTGTAGATCTAGAACCATTTATCCCACATCTATCACAAAGCTTAAGCAGGTAAAATAATCAAGAGTTTGAATAAATGTGCAGTAACATAAGCGATGATCCAAAATCAACTTAGAAATTCAACTACGGTAAGTAACTCATTTTATTGAATATATATTAGATTATTTGTTATAATGGGCCCACTGACTCTTCTAATACTATTTTCCCACTGCGAAAACATACAGCAGAAGTTACCACTTCAGAATGGTATATCGTCTGTAAAAAACCGATATAACACCTTTAAATATCAATGTTGGTGATGCCAGTACTTTATTCAACTTATTTCTTTCATCACAAATTGTCTCATAACTAAAACTAATACAAAATATGTGTTATTGTTCTCTTTAAGGCTCTTCTCTATCAGCCACTTTAAATTCGTGAAATAAATGTTATTCTTTTGGAATTCCTACATTTTATCTCAAATCGAAGCTATTGTATCTGTTTTAATGTATTAAAATGCATCAAATAAAGAAGGTTTTAATAAATAATGAGGGTTTCTTTCGGTGAAATTATATTCTTGTACCGATTACTTGAAAATACTTTTAAAGATCCGAACATCCACAAAAAGGGATAAACAAAGTAGAAAATATTTTCATAATTGCGAGAATAAATGTATTTCCTCAGAAACATTCTATATTTTTATGCTCTTTCGTATGCATTTTATTGCATTCAAATAAATGAGGTAGTCTAGATTTAAGGATGAAAAAGGAAATTCCATAGGACTAACATTGCAAGTATGCTCAAGAATTTAAAAATGGCTGACCGACGGGAACCTTATCAGCATATTACTTATGTACTTTTAAAAAATATATATCATTTTAATACTTAAAAACAAATTAGAAGTGAAACAAATCAGTACAACAAAAATGCCTCTTTTATGAGTAAATCTTTAAAGTAAGTGATGCATTTTCGTATATCTTTTTTCACAATATTATTTCGAATTATAGATTCTTGTTTGTATTTCTTAATAAGTTCTTTTTTAAGATTTTTTCATGCATAAGATAAAATAATGAGCTTTTGAGAAATGATTACAAAAGATTGAAGGAATTCTTTTAAAAGTTGGTAAGAACTTGATGAAAGCAATGTGATTTATGAAAACGATTATTATAACTCTGAAAAATGAGTATTGAAGGCAAATTGATTATCAAAAAAAAAAACATGTCGTCGAGGCACGCAATTATTAATTGCGGTATTCAGATACTATTCTAATTATCTGGTCGAATTTTAAAGCTAGAAAGCCACTTTAGAGAGTTGTAGAGCATAATAATTTAATCAAATTTTAGTTTGTATCTTTTAGTTGTCTATTGCTGTGTTTTTTTTTTTGGGAATGAAGGAAAATTGATAGTGAATCGATTTTTTTCCATGAATAATATTATATTAATTCGTTTAAGTTTGATAACTGCATTCAAATTTTCATTCTTTTTTTCCAAACTTCCATATATTTAACAACATTTCATATATTTATAAACATTTCATAATGTGATTTACAAATAAATTCATGCATATCACTTCAATCTTGTTTCTTTGCCTGTTGAAATATTTATAAATCAGAAAAAGAAAAAGCAATTTTTCATCAACATTAGCATGTCAAATATTTCTTTTACAATATTTGGTTTGAAGATGAAGCTGTTCAACTATTTAAGTGTCTCTGATTCAGTTAGCTTTTCTAAAACTAATTTTCTTCCAGAATTCTTGATCGTGAAGAGCTTTCAGCAACTTTAAACAAAAAAAAAATAACTGAAAAAATGCAAGAAGATGCTTTAGTCATCTAATCCTATTATAGATTGTAGAATTTTGCTGTTTTTGAATTTTTTTTTAGGTATTGTAAGAGTGTGGAAATTTTTATTTACATCTTCAGGCAAACAGATTTACCTCAACTAAAAACTCTTTCATAAAACCATCTATAAAATAAAGATTCTAAGACTCTGAAATACTTAATAAAAAATTCAATTTTTTGAATTATGAAAGGTTTTATTTTTATTGCAATAGAACGATGTGATTTGTGAATGAATGTGGAAGTTTTCTAAAGTAAAAATTTTTGCTGACATGTTGCTGAACTTTTTACTCAATCTAATTATTTACCTCTGTCTACGCACTATTTTGTAATCAGATTTTAGGAAAGCTTATCATTAATAGTATATTTCAGAAAGAACGCCTCAAATTACTAGCCTCAAACGTTAAATTATTTGAATGCTTGACAGAAAAAGATAATCATAAAAGCTCTATTTCCAAACTCCAAATAAAAATTGTTTTAGAGAATATTGAATAAATAAACAAATATATCCATTAACATGATGATTGAATTTATTTAGGCCTACTAAGAATAATAGTAATTTTATTCAATTGGGATAAGAATTGTGAAAATTATTACGGATGTTCCATTTTTTGATGACGATTAATTAAAAAATATTGTTATTCTAAAATTTTGAAATTTTTTTTGCTAACCAAAAATATTAATTATGAACATTACTAACCAAGAAATTTAGCATTAAATATGTTCTATCGCTATCAAAAATATTAAGAAATGATTACTTCAAAAAATTTGAAATTTTCTAGATTCATTTAATTTTATTAAATTTAACATTCTTTGAATCATGATAAGATTAGGGATAAATAATACAAACATAAATATAAATTGTTTCTTGGGTGAAAGTGCTTTTTATTTTTCTCTTTTAAATAATCCCGTCTAAGTCATATCTTTTTGTGGTATTTTAAGAAATAAAGGCTCCTTAATTGTTCTAGAATTTTCCTCTCGCTCATAGAATTTACTGTTGTTGGTAAGCAACAGTGATCTGCCTCATGGATGCCATAGCAATCTTTCACATTTCGACCCTCTTATGAGTCAACCAATATGCTCAAAATCTTTCCTTTATCTTGATGAGAGATATAACGGATATTTTAAGGTATCCGTACACCTTCGAAGAAAATTTTTTGAAATACATTGATATTTGTTATAAAAATACTTTTTTATGCTAAAATATAACCTAAAACTATGAAAAACACATTTAATAATTTGCTTTTAAATCAAAAAAAAATTTTGGAGTGAAAAACATAGTGAAAATAGTACATAAATTGATTATTAGAATAACGCTCATAACTCAAAAGTAAACAAAAATATCATTATTCTGTAACTTTTATCTTATTCATCATAACATTTTTTGGGGCTGGTACTACTTTCATGAGGAAAATCTTATTACAATAATTTTTTATTGTGTTTCGAGTCAAATAACAATGAAAAATCATAAAAAAGTTACAACAATACATGATTTACACCTTTGTTACTAAATATATATCAATTTTATAATCATGAAAGTGGTAGGGGTCCTTAAAAATTGTATAAGGAAGACACTTGCAAAATTTCAATTAATTTGGTTCATAACTTTTTCTGATATCTACGTTGCCATATGTAAATATGTCAAGAAAACTCATTTTGAGAAAAATCAAAAACAAACTTTCAATTGCAATTTTTAATAATAAACATAATAAAATATATTTAAAATGCCCCTGATTTATATATAACACCTTCTTTGCTTTCTAATACATTAATTTTTTTTTTCCTAAGAGCTCTGAGTATTTTTCGACGCTGCTTTACATTTGGTGTTGAATGACGTGCAGCATCAAAAATTCGACAACTGTCAAGGTGTTTGTAAGATTTTAAGGTAAAATAACCAGGCGTTACATTTAATTTCCTTAAAATTTCAACACAGCCCTTGTACCCATCATTAAACTGTATAACAGCATCCAATGCACCAGATTTTAAAATTTTAAGGCACACGAAAACCTCTTTCGGTACCCTCTGCCAAATTATGCCATTAAAACATTCATTGGCATTCTGTGTCTTACCATGAAGGCACTTTGACAGAAGTTCTTTAGAACACAGTTCTAAATATGTAGGTTTAATTAAATTTAATGCATCATTGGATAAGCCATTATATTTTTCTTTGGGCTTTTTGCCGCATGACAGTGCTCGCTGATAATAACACCAGCTATCTTTCCCGATAGGGCACTGTCCATGCATGGGTTTCTTGCCACTCGATGCACAGTGGTACAAGGCCGCAATGACGTTCTGTTGAAGTTTGAGTAGATTGCCTACATTACTTCGAACAGCAATTCCATAGTAATTTTGCAATCTGTCAATAAACGAATCGGTAAGTTTACCTTTACCAGATAAACTTTTATTTTTGGATTTCAGTTTGCGCAATCTCGCACCTACTCTTTTCTGAACATGCCCAATGCATTCCAGTTTAGTTACGCTATCTTTCCCATATGTGTCTTTCACGCTGATGAAGCCTTTAGAATCCCCGTCTCCATAATAGTGTGAATACTTCAAACCTCGTTTCACAATTGATCGTTTGAAGATCCTGTTTGCGCCAACAGCTTCCATCTTTAATGAGGAACCTTTAAAATTGCTTCGACACACATGATCTGCTTCAAGCGTCTCGGATACAATACCTTTAGGCATTTTCGAAAGCTTTCTGCAGGTCGGACAATAATATGACATTATTTCAATGTCCACTACTTTGCCAGTGTCGATTGACAAAGCAGCAACACACCCATTCATAGAAGTGTAACCTCTACGCTGCCATGTTCCATCGACAGAAACACCGCATTCAGCTAATTTATTTTTAGATGAATGAATATTCAAAACTTCCTTAGCTGCCTTTTGCATTGACAGTTCACTTACTTCTGAAATCACAGACATAAGTTTATTCTCATGATTGGTGTAAGCAGTTTTACTGAGCCTGGGTAAATTTAATGTTGCACATAATTTATATGCAGCAGAAAAACCTTTCCCAATTTGTCTCATGGCATAAACAAATCTTGCATTTATCTCAGGATAGTTTAATGTTTTCTTCGAGCTGGAAAATCCTGTGCAAAAGTCACAATGCTTACATTTTATTGCAAAGCTTGAGCACAATCCATACCTCGAGTCTTCATGTAACAGCAAACCATCCTGGAAGCATTTGGGGCAACAAAGTTGTAAAATTGAGCATAGAAGGAGTTCTATGTCAATAATTCTGTTGCCGGTTAGCGGTTTATTTTCATATTCAGCAATTTCTTCATCTAGAATGGCAGAAAGGTTCAATTTTGAAGCACTGGCATTAGCAGTTACAGTACTATTTTTGCTATCATTTTTGGTAAAACCATTACCACGAAATTCTCTTTTTCTTTTAACACTAATTCTCCTTTTTGAATTTCCCATTTTAAACGAAAAAAATTGAGCTTTTCAACAATAAAAACAATCTTAATCAGAAACTTATAAGAATGAGAACAGAAACCAAAACAGATGTAAACAAACAATAACGATTCTCTTTTCTTGCCAGATTCAAGATAAAAATGTATTTAAAAACCTGTTGCCAAATGTATTTTCAAACATTCTGAAAATTCAGATTCATGTTTTAAAATTTATTTATTTTGTACCATTGTACATATAAAAGATATTTCGAAAAATAAAAATGTAAACAAACATTTCTTCCAACTTCCTGTCTGCAGAAATGCACTTCCGGTTTCAAAAATCAGCTAACGAGTAAAATTCAAATCCCTGTAACTTAAGTTCTAAATAAGGTATAAGCAAAATTTAAATACTATTAGAAAGAAAAAAGTTTAAAATTTAAACTGATGTTAAAATTAGAAAATCGAAAATTTTGACAAAAATGACGTTTTAAAGGTGTACGGATACCTTAAGAGATCGCTGGGAAAGTAAAATGCAGTTAAAAAATATCTATGTGTCAGAAATGTGGTTTACAGATTTAAATTCTCCGAAATCATAGATATAATAATCTCTGAGATCCAACCCTTAAAAGAAGGGCTTATACTCTGTATAAAGTAAGTAGGAGCATGAAGGGAGAAGCATGAGAGAATTTTTTGTGACACGAAAATTACAGTTCAAAATGACCTCAATAGAAGGCGCTGGTATAGTTTATTCCATTGAAGTGATGTATGCATATCACTCCCAGAACACAAAATTCGGAGAAAACATTTTCGATTACTGTGCGCACATTTGAATACGTAAAAATAATAATATCATCGTTATTGCAATATGTACACGGCATCTGTCCACGTCATATGCAAATTTATTATCTGGTCTCATGACGAGAATCAGGCATACAAATCACGGGTCTGTTGATAAAATCTCCAGTCGTAACCAGCACTGAGAGACACCATGTTGCAGCAGCAACCATTCAAGTTATGTTGTGTTCCATGCTACCGTGTTCAGGTGTAATGTCGTAAATGCATTCAATTTATTATTGCGGTGGTGAATGTATCGTGCATTTGCGACTATATATATATATATATATAACCCTTCCTTTGTTTCCCCCTCCAGGTTTCGTAACACAAGACATGGAATCACACATAAGACTTTGAAAGTAAATGCGGGCAATGCGGTAGAAACAGTATCATCCTTTTTTTTGTATAATAACAAGCACATGCTCTATAGATAATATCATTTACGTGCATGATCAACACAACAGCGATTGAGATTACTCGAGAAGACATCAGTACATAATTATTGTCAAAATAATTTATGCATATTTTGAATACAGGAAATTACCCAATGGTGCATTTAATATATTTAATATTCTACAACTTCACTGACTGGAATAATGCCTTTTTCAATTAATTTCTGGGCTATAAATGCTAATTAAACTAATTAAGGGCTCCATTTATTTCTTTTTATCGTTAGAACTTATTTTGAAAACAAAATAAATTCAAAATAATATATTGGAATTGAATTAATAAGAAACTCATATAATTTTTTCATGTAAATAAGTAACACAGAAAGGAATGAGAATTAAATACAGCATAGTGAATATTATATTTATGAAGGAATTTAAATTGTAAAAATGATTAAGATCAAATTTAAAGTACAGGGTAAAAATTATTAACTTCTATGGTCAAAAGTCTCATTCGTTAATTTAGGTGATCGATGTTAAAGTTAAGTTTCATCGAAGTGAAAATTAAGACCGAGAATTTATTATTAAGTTTTAATACTCTCATTCATGTGTGCAGAAAACTAAGTTGGAAAATTTATAATGTTCCAAAAATAGAATTAGAAAAAACTCGTTGATCGAAAAAAAGGGGAAAAAATACGTTCCAGAGCACTGAAAAAAGGAGTTGAAGAATTTTGAAAATGAAAAAAGCTGTAAACTCTAGGAAAGTACTTAGAAAAAAATATTCCGCACCGAAGGAGTATTATATATTATGCGAAAAAAAAAAGAGAAACATCCGTTTAATCAACTACGCCTAGAAGGTTTTAAGTTATTTTTCCATTTTAATGTTCTTTTATTCTTTTTTTATTTTACATTTGAAAAATTGTTATGTTGCAGTGCATAGCAAATTTAAATAAGACAAATGACTTTTTCACACTCCCATTTTACTAAAATATAGATTTATATGTATAAAATGTTAGACATTAAGTATAACATTGTTAATAGTTTATAAAGAGTTTCTAAAGCTTATAGAGGTCATATATATATATATATATATATATATATATATATATATATATATATATATATATATATATATATATATATAAAATGTATTTATATGCAATTATGAGTAAAAATATGAGTTTTCATTTAATACACGAATATAACTAACCAATACATATTATCAAAAAAGTTATTATTTAGTGACCGAATGTTCGTTTCTAATAAAATATTCTACAATATAAGATATAATAATAAGATATTATTTCGCCACGTTTCATCTTAGAATAAGGATGAAATTAGAAACATATTTCGCCCTTTGACGTTTTTATCGAAAGTATTGTCGATCGTGAGCCTCTTTATAATTTAATCTATTAAACACAAGGTTACTAAAATTGTGCATGACAGCTGTAACGCTGTCCATCTGATTGGTTGGTTGAATTTACTGGCGCAAGTTCCTCAGAAGGAGAAACGGCGCCAAACAGCGATAAGGAATACAGTTATAGATGACAGTTAAATAAACTAAATATAAAATCGAAGATAATATGAATGATGTTTCCACACTTAGAGTAAAACTCAAAGATTCAGAAATATCAATGTAAAAAAAATGTTGGTAACTAGTTGCAAAATGTTAAAGCATAGAAAGTTAAGAGTCTAGATATGATGGGAAAAAGTAATACAAAATAAAAAAAAAATGGGTGGGAAAATTCACCAGCGATGATATTTAGGAGAGAGTAAAGTAAATCAAAAAAGTGCTTGTCAATCACGTATAGGTTTTTATAGTCCACTATCCATCTATTTTTGTTTTATCCATAAGGATGATGAAGAGATTATGGGTTCATAAATTAGTTTGTTCTTTTTAGAAGAAACTCTATAATTATTATAAAATCTTGGAGACTACTCCAAAAGTCACTGTTTACATCCATTCCTTTTATTTTGAGATTATAAAATGACTTGTGAGCTTAATAGGTTTTTAAATGTTAATTTTTTTTATTTGTGTGTTTCGGGAAAAATTGTGTTTCTTATATTTTACACTACATTGAATTCAAAAATTCAAGATTAATTAGATTGTTTCACAATTATTTTAAATATGACAAAAATGCTTTGTAATTAGCTAAACAAGGATATATCTTTTGGTACTGTATTGTCTCATATTTCTGGGATAAATTAATTTGAAGCTGTCAACAGTAAGTAAAACTAAATCAAAGAATCAATTTTTTAAGAAATTTTAAGTAAATGGGAAACTCAAGTGCTTATATATTCATAAGACTGTCTTATTGAGAAGAAAAGCAAAAAGAAAATTATAAGATATTAATCTATTCAAACAAGTAAAAAACCTGTGATTGATACTATTTAGTAATTCCAAAATTTCGTAATAACTGACACATTTAATGTAAAAAATGCTATTTATCATGCAGTTGCACCTATGGTAATACAGAATTTGTCTTCGCATTGTAATCATTTGAAAAGAACGAGAATTGTATTAAAAAAGAATATAAGTTATAAGTTTTGTCAATTTATAAAAGAATTCCCATGTCACAAAAATTTAAAATAATTTTATGAAGGTATTGTTTATTGAAATATTCAATTGTTTTGAGGAACGCTTTAATAAAAGTTTTTCAAAAGTAACCATAAAAAAACTAATATTTCAAATATTTTCTTACTATAGATTTATTCTAATTCTACTTGGAAATTTAATTCCAATACTGCGTATCGAAAGTCTTTTTTTTTTCTATACTTAAAAATTCCTTTTACATCACATCTTGTTATTGATAAAATTCATGGTAGATTCATTCATTCTGTAGATGTAATTTTTTTTTATAAATATGAGTAGTGACTTAGGTTATAATGAAAGCTATTTTAGTTCTACCTAAATCTCTCACTTTTAAGACAGCTCCTTGCCTATTTTCGGGGAAATTGCAACTATTAAAAAAATTTAAATATTGAAGTATAGAATAAAAATATTATATTACTCAAATAATTTTTTTCATGTTTTTTTACATAATTATATTCAAGCGTCGAATTTCTTTAAATGGAGAAAGTGTAAAAGTAGCTGCATAACTAAACTTTTACAAACTTATTCTTTTTAATAGTTTAAATTCATGTTTAATTTTTTCAATATCTCACAATGACCTAAATTAATACAAAACCAGTAAATTTATAATTCATGCTCATCATTTTTATGTCATATACATTCTTTATTTCTTCTGAGCCTATGTCTCTTACCAACTACGCAAATAAATAATTTTCCGCGGATAGGACATCCATTCTGATCTTAACACGGAGACTACTACAGGAAACCATCTTAACAACGAGTATAAAACTCCCATGGGAAATAAAACATCAACGAATCCGAAATTTTCTATCTGTGTCATGTCGTCTGCAATGCATGGATACACCATATACGCGGTATAAAAAAATTTATCTAGCTGGGAAGGGTGCCTTTACTTTTATGTCTCCTTCTAGCTCCTTCTCTTTATCCTAAAGGATTATTTCACGGATGATATCTCTCCAGTACCAGGAAAGGAACGACTAAAGAACGTCTTTCCGTTTCGAAGAGCATCAACTCTTGTGTTTAGAATTTCATTCCGGGATTTGCTTGACAAATTCGATGGAGGTTGTGCAGTTGGCAGTTCGTAAACAATCACTTTCGGGAAAGACTCGAAGCTATAGAAGAAAAAAAAGCTAGGAGAATTCTTTATGTTGGGTATCCACCGTGAGGGAAATGTTATTTATTATTCGAATGACATTCGACAAACAAGATAGCTATAAACTGAAATGATGCGCTTCTTGAATATTATATGACCATTGAAATTATTTCAATTTCTAAATGCATGAATAAATTACGGCTCTCAGAAGTTTTTAAGTAATTTTAAAATTTCTTGTTTTTGTTGTGATTTCTAAAACAAAATTTTCACATGAAATTAGCAAAATTAAGATTAAGTTCCTCTATAAAAATAGTCCTAACAGAACTTTTTCACTCATTCATCAACGAAGATTAAAAAATTATGAAATCTCTTGGTATCTTTCCATTGGCTATTAGAAAAGTATATGTTTATATATATATATATATATATATATATATATATTATAATTTGAATCTTTTTCTACGTTGGGTGTATAGATGTTAATATAAACCGATAATATTCAGAATTAAACTCAGATACAGCTAATTTTAACTGTTAAAGCATTTCAAATTAATGACATAAATGGAAAATAATGTCTAAGTTGTTTTTGAAAAAGATAGATAAAATATCGGATTTATATATATAAAATAAAGAATGGAAACACTTTTTCATGGAAATTTGTTTTCAAATGAAACATATTATGAATCCGACTATGTAAAATATTAAATAGAAAATCAATTAAAAAGTTTTAATGTCTTTGAAATCATTCAACTTATAGAAATTATAATGGTGGCTAAAAATTTAGCATAATACGTAAAATGGGAAAAATGTGAGTAAATATTGGTGAATTTGTTCGAAATAATTGAAGTATAATCCTTTGTTAAAGGTAAAAATTTGTCTTTAAGCATTTGTCTTTTTTTTTTTTTTTTTTTTTTTGTCTTTATGCGCATTTCGGAACGAGATTAAATTGGGTCACTCAGGCTTAGCAGTGTAGACCAGTTTCATATAGTTCATGTGCGAAGAAACGTTGTTAACGATTACACAGAACGAATGATAGCCCATAAACCACAATCATGTTTGCGGAAGGAAGAATCGTTGGAATGCTTAAATTCGAATGATCACTAATCGAAGTATCTCGAATTCTGAATGTCCCTCAGTGTGTTATCTGAAGACTGTAGCACAGGTTTCAAAGTGCGGGAAATGTTAACAGAAGACCAGTTCTGGGTCAATTAAGACTCACAACCATTCGCCAAGACCGATATCTGATAATAACTGTTATACGTCAGGGAAACGGTTGTTCCAGAGAACTGTATTCAATGTTCACAATCGCAACAAGAAAGCTAGTTTCCAGAAATTGCTTACAGGAGACTCAATCCAGTTGGTCTTTATGCTAGATGATTAGCAATTTACATTCTAATCACGTCTACCCATAGAAGCCATCGTTTAAACTGGAATTTAAAACGTCAGTTACGAAGTTTAGGCTCATGGACCAATGTGACTTTTAATGAAGAATCTCACTTTAGTTTGAATACTGATTCTCATCGGCTAATGATATAGCTGGAATTGGGAATTCTTTTTCACCCGGAGAACATAACGGGAAGACATAGTTTTCCGTCAAAGGAAGTCATGGCGCGAGCAGACATCAAGTAGTATTGCCGAACAGACTTCCATATTTTTGAGACAGGATCTGTAACTGCTAAAGTTTTAGAGATAAAGTTCTTGGGCTTTACGTTCGCTTATTTTGATCTATTGTCAGTACTGAATTCATATTTATGGCTGATAACGCACCATGTCGCTATGCGAACCTGATTGACGACTTCCTTGAAACAGAAACTATCAAATGTATTTTGTGGTCTGCTCACTCACCTGATATGAATCCAATCTAGCATGTGCGAGATATGCTCGTGAGACAATTTTCAGTATGGGAAATCGTTGTGTTGTGTGCCTAGTTGCTAGAGGTGACCCCATACCTTGTTAAACTGCAGAAGCACCTCTTTCTTCATTTCTTCTTCATGAAAGCGTGAACTCTTCTTACCCTCAACTTTTTTTCAAAGTGTTTGAATAAGAAAACCATTATTATCGTTCTTTTGCGTTGTTTTCTTAATTTATAATTTTCTTACACTTGTATATCACGTTCCACGATATTACGATTTAGGTTTCCCTTATTTTTCACACATTTAAGTACCAATTATGCTTAAGCGACTATGTGTTTCAATAAATACTCCTTTGTCACACTTTTACACCGGAATTTTTAACTGTTCTTTCGCAAAATTAAGCTATCATATTTAAAAAAAATGTTAATGCCGTAAATATTTTAACATCTTATTATGCACCAAAAACGGATTTAACCCACTCTTTGATTCTAAAATTACAAACAAAATAAAAGTCCATTAAATAAAATTTTAAATCATAAAGTTACTTTGACTTATCTGGGTCGCAATGTAATTTGAATTAAATTAAACTCAGCTGGAAAATCTTAAGTTTTACACAACACCTATTTTCATACTGCGATCGCACTGCTTGTGCGCAACTTGATCACGTTTCTCAAGTTGTATGAAAATGATTTTAAAATTCATTTTTTGATGGACGAAGAAATATAAAAACAGACATATACAAGCAAAATATAAAAGAGACCAATTTATCCAAAAAAATGTAAAGTAAATGAAGAAATTTGTATTTATATTGCTTTTAATATAGCTTTCCCGGAATTAATAGTTTTAAAATAGTTCTACTTCCCCAGAGCATCCCTCAGGTCAAATACCAATGTACGTACTCTCATTAATTAAAAGTTCAGTAAACATAATAATAAATGATTTTCCAATCTACGTGCTTGACTAAATAACACCGGGTCGCACTAATTTTGTTGCTGCACCACGAGCAAATAATCAATCCCGTAATGTCATGTTTTGGCGTTGCTACGCTTAGTAGCAGGCAAACCACCTCAGGCAAATGGAATATTTAAGAGCTCTCTGCCTTGAAATAGTTTAGTAGAATTTTCATGCTTTCTTAAACAGTAATTAAATTGTATATACAATAGTTTGGAACAGAAATTTTTAATTAAAAAATAAACTTTAATTTTTCTGTGGTGAAATGCAATGTATATTGATTTGATGTAAAATATTTTTAATTTATGGTTGATTAAATATTATAGCAGAATATTTAAAATACTTTAAGAAATCACGGTAGTCTTTACACAGTTATTTCCTTATGATATTCTCTAGAAAAAACATTCATAAAGTTAAAGAAGTTGACGGTAAATCTTATGATTGTTAATTTTTTTAACTGTGATAAATTTTAATTCTGGTATAGTAAATTACGTTTTAAAATTTTTCAAGTTGAATAAATTAGACAACAAATGTAAGAGTAAATTATAATTAAATTTTTTTCTTCCAATAATAAATTATTAGACCAGGATTTCTTAAAATTATAGATCAAGAAAACTGAAAAAATAAATCTTAGAAGGAATAAAAGTAAAACAGATACTTAATGAGAATACAAAATAAAATACTCAAAATACTTTATTCGTTACAAAAATTATTTTATTCCCCCCTGGTTTTGTACACAACAATTTCTCTGTTTAAAGAGCATTGGAAACAAGCACTAATTAATTAATCGGTAATATGAATTATTTTTGCTTCCAAGGGGTATATACAGCAGTTTTTGTAAAGGGTTCGATACACTCTAAAATTACGAGATCAATACTTGTATTAGTAAAAAAAGTATGGCACCGAACCTCCTCAACGTACTGTATTTGGTCATCGAGACCAAGTAAAGCTTATCAGGTAGCAAACCTCATTATTCCACTCTGTAATATTTATGTAATTAAGACTCCAACGAACGATTCAATGAAAATTAGCCAAAATATTTAAACAAAAACAGCTGCTTTCTATAGTATATCTTATACTTTTTCCGTAAGATCTCATAAATTATTAGAAAATTCGCTTTCATCTGTTCAAGAACTGCGTGAATAAAAGCGTATTAAAAATTAAGAAATTATCAAATTTGACTCTTTTGATTAAATTGATGACATTTGATCTAATTTATTACTGTGTCTTATTGGACTCCCACAACGATTCGAAATTGCGAATTCAATAAGAAACAACCATAAAACTAATTAATTGCATGCAAATATGAATAAGCGTGGTCAAAAGTAAATTGAAGTATATGAACTTCCTTTCATTTGAAATATACCTTTAAGGTTACTGGCCCAAGAAAGAGTATTCAATCTTCTCGAAAGAAACTCTTTTGCTTTCAGTTTCTTTGCTCACAGTCAATGGCGGTCCCGCAGGGAAGGAGAGGAGAAAAGGCTCCCTATGACATAATTTCACACACTTACAAAATAACATACCTGATCAACAAATCCCACCAAAATTTCCCTACTAAATTTAAAAAAAATTAATTTGTTGTTTTACTTCGAAGTTATTTGTTGCTTTCAAGAATAGGACCGAGTTATCTATAGTATTTAAGTGTTTATATCTCAATTTGAATTAGATTCTTGAAACAATATTTAGTTTATTTTTAGATTAAGGACTAAGTAAGCATAAAAAAAGAAACGAAATAAACATAATTAAGACTTTTGAGTTTCTTAAAGACAAAACAATCAAGCCTCCTCCCCATCGATTTCATGCTTTTACTGTCAATTTTTTTCTGAATCTGGGTCACTGTTCACAGTCCAATGCTTTTATGTAATTAAAAGTGAATACCCATATTGCCTAGAATGTGGGCGAAATAGTTTCTCAATAAGGAAAGAAATATATAGAGCAACATTCTCTCCACGGATGAATAGGTGATTTATAATGCGACGAGAACACAGCATTCAAAATAATTCTGCATTTGTACCCGATAGCATTCGATGTGGAGAAGAGGGAGTCATGATGTGGTTTAATATCTCTGTCGATGAGCGCTCCATCTAGTATATATTCAGGAATGGAATACTGATGGTGCCAAGATATAAAATTCAGACTTTCAAACCTATTACAGTCCGTTATGCTGTGGAAATCAGGATGAATTTCATGGACGTCTTGAATTTCATTCAAAATTTGCCAAGTATCATAACGTCGAGTCATATTTTTTTCAGCTAGTAGCAGATTCTATTTTCAACGGAAGAATCCTTCAAATGGATTGACCAAGATATTCCCCAGACATGAATCCAATCGAATATATTCGGATATTCAGGTAGAATGGTTTTAGGTCGTTTATTCCCTTAAAAATCATCTCTTAGAATGTATTCTTTTACGGGAGTGTATAAGGTATTCCAGTCCATTTTTGATAATCTCATTTATTTTATACTTCATAGATGCCTTACATTGTTGCGTGCTTCCAATAGAAAGAAAAATACCTAAATAAATTTGTTTTTAAAATTCATAAATCACATGTTTTTATTACACGCACACGCGCGCTCGTGTGTGTGCATCGACAAATATATATAATGAATAAAATTTAATCATTTCTTGTTCCAAGCGCAATTTTCTTTAATAAAATTTTACATCTGCAAATTTTCCCTTAAGCAAGAAGTTTTTCTTATAATGCTTTAGTAAGAAATGTTATAAATTGTGAATATCTTAAAATGAAGTTAGAATCTATTAATTTAATTAAAATAGGTACATATTAATCTTTAAGCACACACAGTCTAAGAAATTCTCTTAAATTATATCACACCTTTTCTTAATCAAAGATTTGAACGTTCTTTTTAAAATTGTATTAGATTAAAAATATAGAACGTAATCCGAAATAAAAATCAGTTTTTGTGTCACAAATATTTCGCTTATGCTACTACGTATTTATTTTTTTTTTCCTTCATTTTGAATATTTTTTCCATTTAAACTCAGGTTCTTATGATTTCTTCCGTGTTATAATATGTTAATCCCGTTTTGTTTAAAATTACAAGTACAAAACAATTTATTTATCTTTATGTGTCAAATTTAGGTAAGAATATCTGTGTCTCTGTAAAGGCTGAAGTAATAAATTATGCAATAGAAAAAAATGAAAGATTTATCGAGAAAAAGAAATTGTTCGTATAGTACAAAATTATTGTTCTTTGTATCAGAGAATTCGATTTCATGCAAGTAAAGGAATAAATAAAACGATATGAGAGAAAATGAATCCACCTATATACTTTCAATGCAAAAAAGGGAGGAAGAAAAAAGAAATATAATGATTACACCAAACAACTCATTCTTTCTATTTTTTCATCTAACATTTCTTATAGCATAAACTTCCCTTATTTGTGAAAGGTTTTTCATTTGTCTTTTTTTTATTCGTATATTTCTTCATTTTTCTTGAAACCCATAGTTATAAATTACTACATTTATCACTCACCGTGATAAATCAATACAACTCTTTGAATACTTCAACATAACACATATAAGTTTTCCTCTTTTAATTTTAAGATAATCTTGACCTAAATTTCACTCTATCCCGACAGATCTTTTTGTTCTCCAACTAGACACAATTCTGATTGCAAGTAAATCACTTCGAGTATAAGATTCGTACATTTATAGAAGATAGCAGATTTCACGAAATCGATCTTTCCGGAACTTCTTTTGGCAGTTTTTGTCAACAAGACTCTTTTTCCCGAACTCTCATTAAATATTAGATACCAGTGATAAATAAATTAATCTGTCAATTCCATGATTGTGAATTCTTACAAAAGGGATTGATCTCATAAAACTTTCCTTCATTAACAATTACTTTCTCGAGAAAATTTTACATAAGTAATGAGCCAACTAAAAGCTTACAATAATATTTATCTTCTGTATTCTGGTTTCTGGTATTCGATTCCGTAAATTGAAAGTTTTTTATCATTAATTTTCCCTGTTAAAATGAAATAATAATTTCTTGTAAATTATTATTTAATATAGTTTCATAGAATTCTCTTAAGTATAACTAGGAAACTAAAATAATTTTCAGGAGCATTAGGAAATAAAGCTTGGATTATACATTTTTATATATCCGGTAAAGTAGGAGAAAAAATGGAAAATTTAAAATACATTTTATTATAAA
This sequence comes from Nephila pilipes, assembly GCA_019974015.1. Classification (NCBI taxonomy): domain Eukaryota; kingdom Metazoa; phylum Arthropoda; class Arachnida; order Araneae; family Nephilidae; genus Nephila; species Nephila pilipes. The sequence continues at coordinate 143,611 of BMAW01008173.1, read as the reverse complement.
AATGAACTAAAATTTAATTTCTTTTTACAGTAGTCTAATACGGTGTTAAGTGCTTCGATTGTTTAATTATTCTAAGGAATTTCTAATACTGGCTTTAGTTCTAACCAATTAAACAGGTATGAGCTTTGAGATTTCATTTTTGAAAGTTTTTTGAAGTATGGTACAAAAGAAAAACTACAATTAGAAGAATTTGTTTGCTTAATATGATTATTTTATAAGCCATAATTTAAGCGTAAATAATTACTGCTACATTTGATCCCTTTTTTTCTTCTATGATGATAAAAAATATCTTCATTAAGGAATTTTTTTTAAAAAAAAAAAAAGTTGTCATTGTTTGATTAAAATTGGGAGATGGCAATGAAAACTTCTAAATTAGTTGAGATTCATTTGCACCACCCGAGTGGCAACTGGGAACGGAAAATAGAAATGGGGTAACTGTAGTATTATTTCGTTCTTTCTAAGTCCATAAATATTATGCTCTTTGTATTTAAAACATCGCCACTAAAACTTTCCCAACAGAAGAGATAGTCATTGCCTTCTTTGAAACAGATTCAACGAAAGCAAAGCATTGTTTTGATTGTTGCTCGGTCCTCGGTGTATAATGATGAATCCAGGTCTCATTGACGGTGACGATTCAATTTTTAGTCACCACGATAAATCGACGCTGTAGCCTTCAAATATTGGTTTGGAAGCAAATGGCTGCCAAATCAAAACTAACCTATGAATCAGTATCAAATTTATAATGGCGTTATTTAACGGATGGTAGCACACATTGATAACTCTAACTTGTCTTAGCAACACTATTCATTGTCAATTCTAGTTTATGGACGATAGATCGATTGAATCATCTTAGTAACAACCTCTTACGTCTCTGACTAAGTCTTATTTTATATGCCACAAAAATAATACAATTCAATTTTAGCATATTAAGAGAAAAAATTCTGAACAAACTAATGTAAGTTTTCATGTATACAATAATAAATTTATACCGTATATATAAATTTTGCTTCGAACGTAGTTTCTCCTGTGAAGTGAATTAGTTACGTATGCAAGGTCAAAATAATTGCTATATAATTTTATAAAATGATAATATTTTCGACAAATACCTTACACAGTGTTGGAAAGAGAGAGAAAAATAAAAAAAGGAAATTAATTTTCAGTTTTTTTTCCTCGGGATTTACATTTGATGTTTTCCAATTTCAGTATTGCAATGTAAAACTGATTTAAAAGTTCAGTTAAGTGAGAAGTAATATTTATCAGAAAGAAAAATTATTTATTAAATAATAATTACCCGTATATATTAGTATTGCATTTGCACAACAATTATCTGTTTGGCTATCAATCTGCGTAATATATCTTCTAAATTATCAGTTCCTAATGCACTTATTCCCAAGTGTAATTGCCAACATAAATATCCATTCTCATTGTTCTACAATTTTCAACAATTTGTATCAAATATGCTTTTAGTAAAAGAGTTTCTCGTTCCATTCAAGCCTTTCTAATGGAAAATAACATTTTGGGGATTGTCTGTAATAACAATAACTTCAATAAATATATGGAGTACGTCACAGAACATTGACACATAAATCTTGAACCATAATTCAAAATGAATTAACCCAATATTTTAAATATAAACATTATCGTTTGGAGACCATGAGAATATTTCATGAATTCTAGTTCAAACTTCAGTGAGATTCAAAGCATAGATTTAATGCAAAATACTCGATAATCATTTATTAATTGCCAAAAATTTATGAAACTTTCATATCTATTTAGTTAAATTCGTCCTTTTAAATTTTAAATAGCGAATGTTTTAATTAATTCCATTAGAATATTCACAATAATTTGTGTTGGATAACTTTGTAACTATAGGATCAACTTAATATTTAATTTAAAAGAATTTTTAAAAAAATGTAAAAAATGCGACTCAATATTAGTTTACCTCAATCTTCATTTACCTTAGGAAGGACCAAAGAATTTTTTCTTCGTAACGAATACTTTGAGTTATCATACTAAAAGAGGAAATCAAATCTTTAAAAAGATCTATGAAATAATTGTCACATTTTAAATGTTGTGAAAGGAATATGATTTTCTGTTGAATTTTTAGCATATATCGCTATAATTTTTAATTCTAGTGATTTTAAAACAATAATAATATGTTAGGTGATTATTATGTTTGCATATTTAATATCATAAATCACGTAACCAATTTTGCTTTAACGAAATGCAATTTTTTGTTATATATATTATTTTTAATTTATAGCAAATTTGATTGAAGCTATATTCTATTCTATGACCTTTTAGGTCAAGTTTTTTTTTATCATAATCGCTAAAATACTAATTAATTTGCTATAAACATTTTCACCATTAAACAGTTTTTAATTTACTCAATCAAAAGTCACATACACCCTAACTAAGTACGCCTCTCATATGGGATTTAACGACTTTAAATGAGAGCAGCTGAAGATTTGTTGACAGCGCTCTCGGTTCGTGATGTCCCCGAAACACGAAGTCAGGTGTTAAGCAAGTTAATGAAGTCAGGAAATCGAGCGCATGCAAACAAATGAGCAGCTGATTGCGAACCTCAACATTCCATCGCCGAGAGAACTCAGGCAGCAGCTGACTTTACAATGGAACCCGACGATTAAATTAACAAGCAGTAATTCACTTGAAAAGCGACGCAAAAGATAATTTTCCAAAAACCGAGTCTAGTCCTTCTAAGCAAAAGATAAATTAAACATTAATTTTTCGTTTCATATTCAGAAATTGTTATTCGGAATAATTATGGTTTTTACTTGAAAAATATAAATTGTATTTTTGATCTGATTAATTCTGCAATATTCGTAAGCAGACTAGCTTACTTGTAATTAATTTTAATAAAAATTTACGTTTTATTCAAGAGCTAGTTTAGAAAAATTCTAATTATCACGGCAAATTAAAACGTTTACATTATGAATATGTGCTATTCTTAGAATAAAATATTACCAATGAAAATACAGATAATTTAAAAAGGGAAAACAGCAATAAAACCCTTCAAACGAACGCATTTGAAAATTGTTTGTATATGTTATAATGCTTATAAATAATTAAATTGAAAAAGTTTTATTTCATTATATTTATTTTTAAAGTTATTTTCTTTTCTTTTCATCAACGTTTGTTAATGACAAAATGTGAGTTAATTATTTAAATTGAATTAACTCTATACTGATGTAAATATTTGCATTTTTTTTATCATGAAATAACAAGAAGAAATAATTTCGGTTAATGGATTTTCCCCTTATTTAAAATATTAATCGATATTAATATTTCTTGCTAGATATAAGTAATCAAAGAAAATGGGATTGCTTTTCTTCAAATTAATGATTAAGAGAAAAAAAAGTAATAAAACAAGGATATTTTCATAAGATTCTGAATTTTATTTTTAGTACTAGCTAGTCATGCAACGTTGAAACGTCACTATATTTTTAGGTGTAAATTGTACAAAAAAAATCTTACAAGTTAAGATCATGAAAGGAAATATTTTAAGAAAATACTTAATGAGTCACACTTAAATTTATACTTTTGAAATTACTATAAGTTAAAGTGCTCAATTGAGAGAATAAAAATAATACTAGACATACCGAATAATTTTGAAATTTTCCAATCCGATGTATTATTACTGATAATACAAGGATTATTAATAAATTTTACAGCTATGCTATATTAAAAATTAAACTATTCTATTCTCAAACTCATAAATATATTCAGACTTCAAATTTTTTAAGATAATTTTCTTGAATTTAATATATTCCAGAAAGCTTAATAAGTTCAGAATTCATGACTTTACTGAAAAGAGCTTCAAATGTTTTGTATTGGGAATAAAAATCAATTCACTAATGATATCAACTAATTTTGAAGCATTAATTTTATAATTTTGAAAAATATATGCTGGAAATATAATTTGTATTTTTTTATGATAAATCAAAAATTCATAGGTCTGATAAAATTCAAAATTTTGCTTGAACAACGGAAAGTGATATCAATCTGCAAGAAATCTTCCTTCTACTGTTGTTCAGAGTAATATGATTTGATTGTAATCGAAAAAAAATTACCTCTGCGAATATCTATACTTCTAACTGCAGTAAAATATATTATATCATACTTAAATTTAGAAATATTTTATATGTTTTACAGTTCAGTTACAAATTCATTTAAGTACAAAAATGAAACGCATATCAACTCTTGTGTCTAGTTAATCACTATTAATAGGAAATAATCAAGAATTAATGTTTTTTAGCCTCTTAAAACAATTTTAAAATAATATTCATATGTTCCGTATGTATCTCAAAATATTAATTGTTTTTAATTGGGAATTGTAAGAATATTTAAATTGTTGCTTTGAAGTTTTGAGAAACATTACATTTTATGATATAATAACAATTGAATAAAATTAGTTCAAAAGATCTTTATTAGAGATTTTTAAAATAAATTTAGTTCTTTACCTTTAAATTTTTTAACCAATTACCCATTTATATTTTATTTAAAAAGGAATTGTAAATGATGGTCAACTGTAGTATATAGTAAAAAATTATAACGTCGAATATTTGATTATTTTACTAAAACACTTTCAAATTAAAACATTAATGAAGAGCAAGATATTTTTTTAAAAAAATTGTGATAGTTTTTAGGTATGGAAATAATTGTGAAGTGGAATAAATTGTATTAAACATTAATAAATAAGAGTTATAATGCGTTTGAACATATTTATAGGTAATTATTTGTACAAAAAATTGAATGATAATTTAAAGTAAAGCTACATATTTCACAGTCCTAAAATAATTTTATATTCTTTACAAACATTTTAGTGATGCAATATAATTAACTTAAGTATTCAAATTAATCTTAAGTTCGTTAGAAGTTTGATATAAATTAATTCATTTTAATTATTATACTAGCAAGAGTTTGTGATAAAACGAACAAAATGTTTACTAATTTAAACTTCGCATATTGTTTTAAAAGTAAACTTTTCAAAAATTTTGAAATTTCTTAAAATTATAACGATAATAATAAAAATCAGGCCAGTAAAATGTTCGAACAAATTTTAAGACATTTCTCTGCACAAAAATATGGATGTAAAATGCACTTAAGCTTTGTGTTGGAAAACATTGACAAAAATAATCAATTCACGGTGTTTTTTTTTTTTTTTTTTGGATAAGAGTCTTATTATACACAATGTAAAGCAATTTCCTGAAAAAATGTAAAAAAAGTTATTTTTTAATATTTAAAAGTTTTGAGGATTTAATATTAAGATCAAAATAAGGAAAGTAAGTATTTAACTGAAAGTAAAGAAAATGAAATTCTGATAGTAAAGAACTATTTGAGAAAATGGAAAGCTGTTCTGCTTTTTAATCGATTTCGTCTGCTTAAATATTTTCATAATTATCTACATAGATTAAGTAATCTTGATCAAATACCTTGATCTAAAGAGATTTTGAGCAAAAATAAAAGTGAGTTTTTTTGTCATATCAAATTAAATATTTGTCTTTCGCAGAAGACTTTTTGCATCTTACTAAATAACGAGGATTGTTTATAATTGAAATGTACCTTATTTAAAAATATGTCCAATAATGCAAGAAAATAAATTTTCGACCCTTCCTTCCTATGTTACTTTTGTGTAATTTAGTTTATCTAACCAAAACCCATTTAAAAATTTAAGGAAACCAGCTAAATCTATAACATAATTTCTTTCTTATAGCAAGGAACCAAAATCATTTCGGTGTTTTTAAATAAAAAAGTTTCATCCGAACACAAGCAATTTTCCAAAATGGTTAGAAAAAATTTTGTTTTTCGAAAAAATTCCACCCGAGAATGTAACAACTTTTAAATTGGTTACTAAACTAAAACTTTTAAGTGGTGTTAAAGAGAATTTTTTCTAAAGATTGTGAATTAAAGTAAGTATCGAAGTTGCTTTTAAGAAAAGTGGAATTTCAAACCGCTTCGCAATTGGTTCTCAAAGAGAAAGACGTACCATTTATGCATGAAAAATACACGATCGATTCTCGTAAAGTCCAATTCCGAAAATATCATCCATTTTTAACTTTTCGTTGCCAACTCTCAAAACGAAAATCTATATGAAGCACGAGAAGTAAAGGGCTTTAGTAAAGCGCTATGAAAGGAAGATGCAGAAACCATTGAAATTTCCCACCGGAAATGACTCTCATTCCCCGGCAAGTCGTACATTTTTCTTCATACGAATATTCTTTTGAAGTTAGTCTTTTTCTACTTTTTGATTGGTATAAATAAGAGCGACAAGTCAATATTTTATGTATCTGACAATGGATGGATGAAACAAATATTCGTGACAGTAGCAAAGCTTCTGTTCAGGTTTTATTACCGTAAAAGCATTTCCTAATACAAAACGTAATTATTTTGCTAGCGTGAAGTAATATTTAATTCACATACTATCTTTCATATAAATTGGGTTGAACAAATAACGTTTCCTTCTCAAGCTGCGATTTCCTTAAAAGAATTTCTTATATGTGTTATACATGATTCTGTTCATGAATATGAATGTTGAAAATAAAATTTAAATTTCACAAGAAACTTTAAGCACCATAGGTTTATTTTTAACTAGCATCAACAGGTAGAGATCATTTGCTAGATAACAAAATGTCCCGTTAAGCTTAATTGTGCTGAAAGCATTAAACATCATTTCATAGTAAATGCAGAAAGGAAATCATATATCAACTCTTATAAATATAATATAAAAATCTATTATTTAAGCTGAATATAATTAAAAATACTTTTTAAAAAAAGAAAATCCTGAAATATGGAAGAAACCAATACACGATTATAGGGTGTTTTAGGCAGAATCATCTACTACATTCCATTTAAGAATGTATGCACCTAATGTCAAATGCCCTAAATTTGAATCACTTTAAAGAAAAATATCACAGAAATATTATAAATTCGTGTAGTTGTAACCAATATATTCGTTTATTTAACCATTTCCTTAAATTTCAGAAATGTTCTATTATTGAAAAGTATTTCTATCAAACATGTACAGTTGAAAAGCATTTTAGTTTAAGTGTCGAAATTCAGAATGCATTTTATGTTGGGAAAAAATAGAATGTTAGAAATATGAATTAGTATTTTAATAAAATATGATCTTTCCTTTTCGGGATATTGAAATTGTAAAATGATATAAACGTTAAATCAATTTTGAAGAAAATTGTCTAGAGTTTGTATTCTTTTCTTAAACATAGGAAAACGTAATCTTAAGAAAATTCGTTGAAAAATAAACGGTATTTTTGAAACGCAGTATTCTATGTTTATATTAAATACACAAAAAGGAAATAAATCTTATATGAATTAATGTCGTAGGCGACTAAAGTTAATGTTTTCTAGGATATATGTGGCTAACATGCAGCTACATAACATACCATTGGTGTAAAATTAAACTTTTTGGTTAAGAACCCACAATAGGTGAAAAAGTTTAGAACCAAGTTGGAACTTGTTATTCTCCATACATACCACATAAGCCAAACAGCCATTACTGTATCTGTGGACTATGAGATAGATAACCCACGCATATCAGAAATTAATAAAATTGAGAATTGAATCCGACGATGATACTTGAGACCTTTTAGAAAACAAAAAGGGGTCTTTTGAATAATTATCATTGATACATGTATTTACATAAATCACTTTGGAAACATCATTGGCTCAATGACAATGTTATGGATTTTTATGCTGAAGAGAAGAATCATTAACATCAAGTTTCATTTATAAAGTATTTTATTTCAGTGAATTTAATAGCGAATTTTAATTCATTTGCATGTAGAAGAGTGATTTTATAATACATGACCAGAATATTAATTTTATAGCATACGTATCATATGATTAAATCGTCATTCTAATATCACTTGTTCTTTTTGCAGGTGGCATTTTCTTACATTTTACATATTGCATGTAAATGTTTACTAGCTTCTAATGCATTGTCTCTCTCAGTATGGATTCGCTATACTTTTTTTGAAACTGAAAATTGGAATTTTCTGCGATTGCTAAGCGTTTATATTTATGTCATATTTTAAAATCGAATTTTTGTTGCTGTTTTCTGTATTTCTACAGTTTTGAAGTTGTCATTTCCTTCAACATTCAAAAGAATCGTATTTGAGATTGAATACATTCAGTTCAAGAAATAAAGAAATTCAAACTAAACAGACTTTCGAATGGCTACAATCTCGTAATTCTTATTTGTTACTGTTTGTTTTATTAATTTTGGAAGAGGAGTATTTCTAGACCAACGTTACATTACAGCGTAAACAATTTATATTCTTTACAAAACGTACATGGATAAAAAAAAATATCCCAAACAAAGAAATGGAAATTAGTCCGTTGTTGAATTTCTTCAACTTACTTTTAATTATTTGAACATAATAATCCCTTACAAATACGAAATAGTTACAAGATTATTTTAACTTTTTTTTAAAGAATTTGTCAAGCAGAGATCTAAAAACAAAATATTCTGTTCTGGCAAGTATGTATAATAACATTTATGAAAGGAAAAAGGATAACATTGATGAAATATCCTGACTAGCTTAAGAATTGAGATTAAATTTTTATAAGTATTGTAAGTAACCCCAAAATGCATCCTAATGTAGTAAAAGTGGAAACTTTAGCAAAATATTGAAGTTACATAGTGATTTTGTTACAGTATTTCAAATCTTGAACCTTCTAAAAATCACTTTGCTTTTACGAGAAAACAATAAGAAGTATTCGTAAGCGTTTAATTTTAGGTAACTTACACGCTTTTTAATATTAAATATGAACTTCAAATGTGAAATTTACTAGAAACAATATTTTTCAATTTTCAGCTCAATTTTTGAAAAGTAACGTATCAAAATTCCTTTTGATTTTTTACAAAATCTGAAGAACAATTGCTTTCATTTTGTAGCAGATCTAATATGTGAAAGGAAAGGGCATTTATACAAATTGAAATTTCATATAAAGTAGAAAATTTCCAAAAACAGTAATATTTCAGTATGTAATTCTTTGCAAATGCTTTGAATGCATTTAAAATCGACTGAAGTTAATAATTGCAAAAAAATGTAAAAACGTAATAAATATTAATCAACATAAATTTTTTCCTTCTTAATATAGTAATATGTTGAAAACATGCTAATTTTCTTAACTCTTTGACTCAAACCAGTACTTTTTTTTTTCAAATTAGTTTTGAGATTATTTTTTTATAAGACAATAATTATTTATTTGATTTTTAATCACAATATTTGAGATTATTGAAAAATTTAGACAATAACACTTTTTTCTAAGAAACAAATCTAGTTTGGACTGAAGTTGGATATTTTGATAATTGAACTCAGTATGAATTAAATTCACAGCATTCTGTAATATATCAAATTGTTTTGCTTTATAAGCAAAATGTAATAAATTACCTATTACAAAAAAGTTTACCTAGAAGTTATCTGCCTTAAAATAATATTTACGACTTCTTACAAATAATTTAGATAATGCGAAAGGTATAAATTTTTCTGCAGATCAAAAAAATAAACGACTAATCTTTTGATATAGTGAAACTGTTCAAAAGTTCCATCCTACGAATTTATTATCAGAACGAAAGAATAGGAGCTCATTTTTATATACCTTCTTGGACAGCTAAAACCTACAATGTATGTTAGCTATAGAATCTAATTGCTCCAACAATAAACAACAGATTAAATGTCATCTATATATTAAATGATGAACCAGAATGTTAGCGATTAATCATGTTCTTATACTGAAAAGCGATCTTATTCCACAAACTAAAGTCTTTGAGACATTTTACGGTGTTCAGAGACCATATCCCTGCAATTCACAAAATAACTAAGTTTTTATCCTTTTCTTACAGGATGATATCAATCAAATGTTTTTACCCCAAACCAGATGGGTAACTCTTTTTTCACTTTCTTCTTATTGATTATGAGATTATATTTCTCCTCGGATTGATGGAACACTTTTACGAAGTAATGTATAGCAAAATTCTGCCAAATTAGCTACTTTGAATTTTTAAACTGCATATAGACCATTTAAGTTTAATTTTTCACAATATCTTAAGCGAAACAGAATCAAAATGTTTTTGCTTTAAGACCATTCAAACTGATTTAAAATTAAAATACATTTATGGAAATGCTTTTAAAAATGGATAATCAAAACATTCAAAATAAAAAGCATTATTTTTTATTCCAAATCATCTAAAAGGTTCTTCATTTCCAGGCTTTGGACTTCTTTGAATATCATATCATTTTTAGAAACACTAAAATATTATCATGAAATCTATAGTCTTACTAAAACTTTCTTAATAAATTTATATATTCCTCTCTCTTGAAGACCGTGAGTCTTATATTGCCCTATTCTGAAGTGTGCTATTCGTTCATATTTTTGGATAATAACGACCCTTGTCACCGTGATCGACGACTTCCTTGAAACGGAAAATATCCAACGCATGCCTTGACCTTCTCACTTATTTGACATGAATCCCATCGAGCATATGTTAGATACACTTCGTATAGAACTTGCAGCATTTTCGCAGCCCCTTAGCTCCTGTTCCAGAACTGAAAAGAATTCTTAGAGATATTTAGAACTCGATTAGACAAACCACAATGTCAAAACAAGTATAGGAAATCGTTGTTCTGTGTCTGGTTGTCAAAGGTGACCACATATACTTTATTAAACAACAGTAGCACCTTGTTTTTTATTTGTTTTTCACTATTCAAAGTGTCAGAAAATCGTTATTATCGTTCCTTTGCATTGTTTTCAAACTTTATAAGCGTTTTATACTTGCATATCACTTTTGTCTCCATTACAATTTAGATTTCCTACATTATTCATACAGTAAAAGTACCAATTCTGCATAACTGTTTTACACCCCTGTTCTCACTTGGATTTAATGTTTATAAAAAAAATATAACATTCACATACTTTGCAAAATGTATTAAACTGATAAACAAAAATGAAAAATTGATAATATTTTAATTAGCAAACGTTTCACGTCGAAGCTCCAAATTGCAGGGTCACAATATTGAGTACACATCCTTCAAAATTTGTAATTGGTTAACCACTGTTTTTTTTAACGGTTCAGTATAATAGTTTTGTTTCTTTAAAAGATATTAATTACTTGATTCCCATTAAGAAGTTTAGAAGTGAAAAAAGCTTCATAAAACTGAAACTAATATTGAAATTCGGAATATTGTCAGTCTAATGTCTGAGGTAGGTAATTTTTTGTATGATATTGTAAAGGAAGTACTATGCAGTCACGAGAAGCCACAAAAATTATCCAGAAGCATAAAAAAATTGCAAATAAATTATAAGAGGAAGAAAAATCATTTTGATGACTAAGATATATATCATTCGAAAAGAAATAAATAAAAGGTGAAGTGAGGTAAGTTCTGTAAAAGCTACCTCATTTACTTCTATTAGGAAGATGAGTTTTTGCTGAAACAATTCGAAGAGATACCGAGAAGCAAACTACAATAATTACGTAACTAGAAAAGAATATTTCATCTCTAAAACACACATAAAAGAAAAATTTATTTTATTTACTAGAAATCATATTTCAAAGTCTAGGTATTTCTACAATAATATAATATTTAGCGATGAAAGCTAATTAACTATTTTTGGAAGTGATGGTCGATGGTATGCTTGGTGAATTCCAAACTCTGAACTGTTTCTCCCAAACACCATCCACATTATCAAGCATGGAGGTGGTTTGTTTTTTATAAGAGATAGTATGTCTGTAAAAGAGTTGCGAAAATCAGTTTTTATTGGTGGAGTCAGAGATAAAATGAAATGCTGGTATATATATTACCCACATTTTATGTTTCAACAATAAAACATTCTAAATTTAAATTATATTTGTTGTTCAAATATAAAACGTCATTGCATACACCCCCTAAATCTCTTCATCTCAATGAGATTAAAAATTTGACGTCTCAGGGTGGTTTCTGTTCAAAAGCATAATATTAAGAATGCTTATAAACAGTATTACAAGAAAAAATAGGCAAAATTTTTCAACGAAACAACAAATACCTTTCAAATTAATACACACCGTTTAGAAGGACTTATGAATGTAAAATGATATACAAAAATGTTAATATATATTTTTCAAAACATTTTATGGAATAATGCTACACGTATAGTCAGTTTTGCGCTTTTTAGAAATATGTAGTTTCAAAGTAAAAATTATGGAAATAAAAACATTAACGATGATAAGTATATATATACTTATTACACAGTATTTTAAAGCAGAAATTATTGATAGTAAATGCGATCTGTTTCATTTTTGAACTAAAAATATTTTTATTTAGACATATCTTTTATTTTTTTTATAAAAGACATATTTAAATAAAAATAACATAACTTTAAAAGATATGTTAAAAAAAACAATAAATAAACTTCATTGTTTAATTTATAGTTAAAATAAAACAATGAAATAAACACAAAAATAAAACTAATTTAAAAAAAATTATTAAAAACTATTATATAATTTTTAAAAAGTGTTAAGTCTTGCAATTTAACCGTTTGCTTAAACTCTTCTTGTATATCGACCCTCTAATAATTTTTCCTAAGATATCCCTAAAGTAATTATAGAATTCAAATGATATTTTGGTAATAATCTATACAGACATTGCTCTATTTATTTCTACAAAGCACTTCCTTAAAGATAAAAATTCATTCTTAAATATCTCGATTTCTTAATTTCCCTCGGGTTATTAGCATGATTTAATTTCATCCAGCTGTTGAGATAATTCCGAATGTTATGAAAGGTGTTCCATTTTTTGTGATAGTACTATATAAATAAATATTCTAATAAAACTAAATAATGTCATCAGTATTTAAAATAAATTATTAGAGTTATTTTGAAAAATGCACTTATATTATAAAATTATTTTCGTTCTTTTTTCCCTTAAATAAATAAAGATAAACTTAGAACTGTCAATTTATTCCACTAAATTAACAGCACAAATTATTTGATCATTAAACTTATTTAAAACAAAACATAAAATTCAATGAAGTTGTTAATCTTAGAACGCATCTTTGTTTGAGAAATTGTATAAAATAGAATAAAGTAGAATAAGACGTTACTTCGAAACCAATTAAAAGAATTTTGTTCAATCTTGAAACCATCATATTCTCGAAAATTAGAGAAATTACTACTTTCTTGATCAAGGTTCACAGTCGGAAAAGAAAATGCAATTTTTTTTAATCCTTCAATTTTTTTTAATCCTTCAATTTTTTTGACACATAATAGTACCTCAAATTTTTACGCGATTTGTGTGAGCTGTGTTTTTTACGTGTTTGTATTTAGCGATTGCTGTGATGCTATCAAACTAAAATCAAAATGAATATTTAGATTTCATACGAACTTTAAAGAAAATCAAACCACTGAAACAATCGCTTTAAAGCTTGGAATTTCGAATCTGTTTTTTAAAGTACATTTTTCTTCATTTTATAGTCATTTTTCAGGAGAAAAGTATAAAACTACTAGTTCTTTTTAAGTGTGAATAAAATACAAGTTTGTCCCGTTCTAAGTACAATAGGTAAAAAGTTAATACCCATCACATATAGGACTTAAGTTCTAAAGAAAGACGTAGAAAAACTTTTTAAAGGTCATAATAATTTATATACTTTTTTCAGGTTTATCATTAAACCTGCAATCATGCACCTAGTAGACACAAAGGAATGTTTCTCAGAAGTGTTTCAAGAATCCTTTTGGGGGATAACAAAATGAGAAACACTTAATCGCCAGTAACTTTCATTGATTCAGGAAACAAACAATAAAGCTATTCTCTTTGAGAAATGTCCTCTCCTTTAACCATTGGACAGTGATGGCTTCTAATCCTTTTTAAGTAACTATGGCAATTTTTAATGTCGAAATTACTTCAAGTTTTTTTTATGTATCAGGTACGATCGATACTAAATTTATGTGCTTTAAGTTTATTATACTGCTAAAAAAAGAGAGAGTTGATTTTTTTTTTGAAGAATATCTTTTAGTTTTGAAATTGTTAATATCAAAGAAATGTAATTGCTTTTTAGGTACAAAATGTTACCCAAATTATAAAATCAAAAATCAATATTCATCTTAAACAAAGACTAGCAATAACTGAGGTTTTAATATAACAATTCAAAGAACTTTACAGCATTAGAATGCATTTAGTTAAAAGTAAAGTGTTTAGGGAGATAGTAAAAATTCTAGAATTCCATTGGCTTTCTTTTCTGTTTCAATAGATTATCTATGCAAATTGTAAAAAAACAGTAATTTTTTTATTGCATGAATATTTGTAATGTTTAATGATCTTAACAGTTTTGTGCTCTGAATTTCGATTAAATTAGAGAAGATACAATTAAAAATATATTAAGACATTTGATTATTAATTAATATTGATTTTCAATGATAATATAAACTTTTAGCAAAATTTTGTGTTTTGTGTCAGATACCGGAGTCAGATAATTTGTGTTAGGTACTGGAGACTAACGATTTTCTTTATATCAGTAAAAGTTTCACAAAATATTCCATTTAGTTTAATGGTAAATCATATACAGAAGAAATATTTTTTTACATAAAAACGTATTCAAACAGCGATGATGTGACAAAACATGCATTCAAACAGCGATGATGCCGCTACAACCTCACGGTTTCTTAAGATCATTAGGGTTTTATTTAACTCTTCTGAAGCAAATAAGGTTACATGAGTATGTTTTACAGACTTAATATCAACAAATACTTGTTTAGTAAAATTTATATTTGATTCAGTCAGTGAAAAACTGAATGATAAATTCTAAGATTTACTGTCCAATGAGGACCTCATAGATTATTATTATTTTTCCTATTATTAGCGGGAGAAATATTTCATTGAAATGGATAAATGAAATTTGGAAACTATATTTTTACTACACGTAGTAGAAAATAATAATCATTCAATTCAAGTACAAAGAAAGCAATTTTTCTATCAAACATAAAAAGGGGATCATCTGTCTCACAGAGAAACATATCTAACAGAATAAAAAGGCTAAAACATAATAAATTAAACATTTACTTATACTGTAAATAAACCCTTGCATTCAATACCCGGAAGAATTCTTACAAAATCCAACCATTTTGCTTTATTTATATCAATAATTTTAAGAAATGTCGTTCAGCTTAAAAATGTATATTCTCAAATATTTACTTTTATTTCATTAATTTTTCTATTTCTTTATTTACCTTTTATAAATTCTTTTTTCAATGAACAATATTTCTTTTGTCAAAGTGCATGTCATAAACTTTTTTACGAGATAATTCCAAACATCAAACTGTCTTCGATAAACGTAATCATTTAATAAGCCCAGCATAATTTTTGACAAGTTTATAAATTGAATTAAAGAAAATATCTGAATATATTAAATAAAGATCCATTGTTGTCTCTGATTCAAAAATATTTCAGAATTAAATATGCATCAAACGGAGATTTTCTTTTTTGTTCTTTATGAAGTAAACGTTTTTAATAATAAGTCCTTTCTTAATCTTTCTCATTCTTCGCTATTTATGACAAGTAATTATCTTGAATATTTTCACATCACAATAATTAAATTGCTATTTTTAGCAAAATTTTCCGTTCAAATCACATCATGAATTTAACATAAGAAAAGTTTTCGTTTGATAATTAAGAAGTGTTAAAAATAAGAAAATGTGCAATTTCTAAAAATTCAAATATATATATATATATATATATATATATATATATATATATATATATA
>BMAW01008173.1:112175-125062 GCA_019974015.1 Nephila pilipes | reverse complement strand
TATATATATATATATATATATATATATATATATATATATATATATATCGATTCAGCTAAATACGCACAAATTTAATATTCAATATTCAACTTTTCAAGTATTTGTTAGCTATGGGCATTCTTTTCATTGGTTCAATTTGAAGGAAAGGATAATTTCAAAAAATGATGCATTATACTTAAAAGACATTTGTTTGTCTTATAATTTCGTATAGAAAGTTTGTTTAATAAGTTCTGCCACCAAAAAGAGGAATAGTTTTGTGTTCTCAGAATTTTAATTTTTTATCATTATACAATAGAATTTAAAAAGGTGTGTGACTTTCACTACAATAATGATTTCAAATATAGTTATTTGATATTAAAATTTTTAATTAATAGATAAATCAATGTCATGTTATCAATTAACATAATGTGAATTTTAAAAACACTGTTGACTTGAATTTTTTTCTTTACTAATTATTTAATTGCTTTACAAAAGAGTTCATAATTTTAATTATTGTTCTCTCTACTTTGTAACGTTACAAGTGCAGTGCACATTTATCGTTCTTAAACAGTGCTTGCAAATAAAATTTAATACATTATTATGTAAAACCATAATATTTTTTCCGTATTTTAATCAATTTCATCTGAAATAGAACTTTCAAAAGATTATACGTAACGCACAATGTCCCAGAGAAGATAATCTCATTAACTTCAAGAGAATGTCTGAAATTTGAAACAATTTTTGAAACATACTGATTGTTTCCTATATTGAAGCTAAAGTATCACAATTTATGAAAGCAAATAATTTATCATGACATTTATTAAAACTTTAAGTTTCACAATTGTGAACGTCATTTATTGTTTTAACTACACAATAAAATAATTTGAGAAATTAAAAAGTATTTTTAACTTAAGACACCATTTCATTTTAATTACTTAAATAAATTATATTAATAAAAAATAAATTAATGTAACATTTCTCCATTTAGAAATGATAGACGCCCTCTTTACCTAAAATAATGTTAGCATATAAAGCTTTGTTATATTGAATGTTCAGTATTAGTGTTATGTAAATTCATAAAATGTTAAATATCTCTTTGAAGTGAATAAACAAATTTGTTACATAACATTGGAAGTATTCGAAAAACACTTTGACAATAGAAATGCGCAGCGAAATAAATTCAAGAAAAGCAAAGTACCTCGAATTCCGAGATATTATCTATGTCAATAGCATCTTTTTTACCATAAAATTTGTTATTTAGAAACGACAGAATATTTCCTCTTTTCTTCTCAGTATTAAAGGTCACACGTGAATTCCATGTTTATTCAAGGAGCTATTTGTACATAGATGAACCAAGAATGAGCTCGTCAATACACAAGAAGAAATCACGTTCTGAAACAGTTCGGGATTTTGCATCGGTTTATTTCGATCTTGAGATAGCTTTTTGGCAATGAATTCTTCGTTTTATTTGAAAGCAAGTATTTGATGACTCTCGTTTGAATGTTTACTCAGATGTAATGCTAAGTGCAAGTGTTATTAAAAGTGTAGTGAAAGCTTTCTTTTGGAAAGTATTTACAATAATACTTGATTGTTTGATGTTGTGTGCACAATTTCAGTAAGATTAAACAATATCAATATTGAGCAGTGAAACATGCAAGGTATTACACATCATAGTGTATGATTAAGCAACATATTTTAGTGAAACATAAAATGTACTCTTTGTATTCTTTTTGTGTTGCAATGTAAATTTTTCAAATTGATGATAGAGCAACATTTTTTTTGTCTGAATGGAATTTTTCAGGTAAGATCATACGATTTTGGAAATAATTTGTACATAGTTTCACAGAAAGTAGAAAAATAATTGGAATTTTTAAATAATTTAAATTGTGATTAACTTAATAATCTTAAATTTAGAATATCAAAGTAATTGGAATTATAAATGTCCAAACCCATAGCCTAATTAAATAGTTGTGAATAGCAACTCAATTTGTTACATTAAAATAAAACATGGGGAATAAAAATAAAGCTGTACGAGGCATCGTATTCCAGTATATTACTCTAAATTTCATTCTTATATAATGTATCTTTGCTAGAGAACATTATGTGTTCCTGAGATTACAAGGAAATGTTTTTACGAAGGATGTTTTCGGGGAAATGGGTTTTA
This sequence comes from Nephila pilipes, assembly GCA_019974015.1. Taxonomy (NCBI): domain Eukaryota; kingdom Metazoa; phylum Arthropoda; class Arachnida; order Araneae; family Nephilidae; genus Nephila; species Nephila pilipes. The sequence continues at coordinate 122,919 of BMAW01008173.1, read as the reverse complement.
TATTAATGATGTCTATTTCAAAAACTAGGAATGCATGAATCTCTTATGGGATTTAATAATACTTCTTAATATTTCAGTGTATCTGTTTATATTCCTAATCATAAATTTAAATATTTTTTTCTGTTTTTATTTTAACTTTATTACAGAATCAGAGTGTGAAAAACACTTACGGACTAAAAATCAAACAACAAGCTTTTAATCTATTTAAGAATATTAAGCGATAAATAAATATTATTCAAAATTTCATAGCTACGTTTAAAATTTATTATGAGTGTATACTTAAAAAGAAGCAATGATCTACAATAATTTACAAACTTCTTAAATTCATGTAATAGGTTAGCGTATTAAAAAGACATTCAAGGTCTATTTTGATCTTTTTATGAAAGTCAACTTTAAAAAGTAATCATAAGCCTTTACAAATTTTTATGAATATTCTCGTCATTGTGAAACATATCTTACATCTTAAAATCCGAAACACAAAATTTCGCATTTTAATTTTTTTCCCTTTAACTTTCAGTTAATCGGGTAATTTTACGCCGCTCATAAGTTATGTCCCATAAATTATTTTTTGAAAAATTGTGCTTTTCTACGCTCTTAAGACCTGAATGAATTTTGAAAGGTTTTGCAAGACCTCTATTTTTTTTCATTTACTTACAATTTTCACGGACACATAAGAAAATATTTTTAGACTAAGTATAATAATATTTTTTTTCAAGTTGCTAAAAAATCAAAATCATGAAGCTGGTACATACATGAATTTTTAAAAGGAAATAAAACAGCAAAAACAGACTTGTATAGTATTCAAATGAATGCCTTAGCGCCACATCAACATTATAATTTAATAAAAAAATTACTGATTTTGTTTGTGTATGGACTCTGTTGTAAAAAGATTTCTTTCTCTCTTTTCAAAGAATCTCTCTCTTTTTTTTTTATAGTTCACCTTCAGAATCAACGATACTTTTTTTCACTCAATTTAACTTTTGGAATTAATTTCACCAGACTGGGAGGAATGATTAAAAACCTTTCTGCCTAATTGCTTCACTTTCACTGAAGAAATGTTTTCGTTTTACATTTTCATTACCCGTCAGCATGAATTGTTTCTCTGTAAAACATTCAGAAATTGCTACCGGCCAAAAAAAAAGAAATTTAAACACAAATGTTTACGCAGAAAATACCGTGATTGAATTTCGTAATTATTTTTCAAATAGTAGCACTAAATTTCTTCTTGTCATTTAGAAAATATTTTAAAGTTCTGTGGAAATATTAAAATTAAGAACTGATATTTTTTCTTAAGAAAATCTGTTGAGCTGAGTAATATATAATGTATGAGAAAAGAGTGCTTTTTTCTGACATTAAATAAAGGATTTTATCTGGATTATTAAAATCATGAATTGATTTTTAATCATAATTACCTATGATAAAATAATTCTAAAGATTATTTATTAAGTATACCATATTTTTTATCCAGACACAATTGTGAGTAAATCAATTTTATCTGAAAAAGAACTATTATTTTAGTTATAAATATATTAATTCTTACATATATATTTATTAAATAAAACTTTAAGTATGATATTATTTTTAAGCTTTTCCATTGATAATTTATTGTAAAATATTACGATAATATGAGTATTATTTTGAATAAATGTGAATGTATGCGTATATTATATTTCTTTTCAACTGTTCATTTTGACTAAAATTAAAAAATATGCAGAAGGTGTTCTGTAATAAACTTTGCCATGAAAATTAAAGTGATAATTCAAATAATAAGAAAAATGCAAACATTAAAGTTCCATTTACAATGGTCAAAATAGGAGAAAATAATGTTGTTAAGATTTAACATGAAACTTTTAAAACAGAAAAGGACTTAAATCCTAAAAACTGTTTGAAGCTGAGCTAAAAACCAGACACACACAAATAAAAATAAAATCTTAAAGTTAAAAATTTTGTGCAGGATATTGAACTTCATCGATTTCTTCACAAGTTAACGAATATCATTGATGTTAAAACTATCTTCTTGTAATGCTATGTAGTATATGTTCATACAACCCTTTTGTGCAGCAACTAAGTTATGAACAAAGTTGTGTATACATTTATTTATGAAATAATCATATGAATAATGTGTTACTTTTAGTATAGGAAAAAATCAAAACTTCAAAAGAAACAAGAAATTTCCCCAAAGAATCTGATCCGGAGCTATTCGGAGTGTATTACAAGATATGTATTACAGCAAGAGAGATAAAAATTAGTTAAGAAGTTACAATATATCTTTTATTTTATTTCTAAATATATTTCGTTCAATGCTACAATACTGAAATTCAAATTGATACTTAGTTCATATTTAGATGCCATTAAATATTCAATGAAATTAAAAAAATTTTGCTTCATATACTACCATATATACTTTACTAAAATAAATTAAAATCTTTACTAGGAAATTACAGATGTAAAATTATTTGAGCATTACAAAGAAAAAGTTTCATTTAAATATGAGACAAATTGTAACATTGAAAATAATAATAAATAAACTAATTATCAATATGTTTTCTATATATCGATGCAATCAAAAGAGCATAACATTTGAATCATTTTTTGGGAAATCTCTTCAGCATATATTCACTCAGGAAGATTGAAAATAACGCCCCCTAGAAGGAAGCAAGCTACAATCGTGAAACTTAACTAAATAGATGAATGATGTCCGATATAAAACTAATCCAAATTTGGTGCCAATGCGCATGACCTTACACCCAGCAATGCTGCTGCAATCACGAAGTAGTCCCTATGTAAACCGGCGCCTAAAAAGAAGATTCATAAATATAACGATGACATTCCTACTAGAAGGACTTAAGTAAGCGAAAAATACCAGGAAGACGTGAGAGAAGATATTTCGCACAGTTTGAGAGCTTCATGATTGGCATGAAAAACGCAGATTATTCGAAGCGCAGTGTTTCTCGCCAATTCCATTGTTCGGATTGTGCCGTCAGAAAATGTTGGGAGCAGTGGACACGAGATTGTACCCACGTGCAGAGAACTGGGGCTGGAGCGCTCAGGAAGACAACGAGGTGAGAGGATCGTGTGGCAAGGGCTAGTGGATCCCACAGTAACTCATTCCACGATATAATCAAATGTAGGGCTGCCAGTTGTTCCATAAACCATTTGCAACCGCCTTGCAAGAGTGAACCTGCAATCCAAGCGTTCTTTTCGAGTACTGCCTTTAACATCGAAACTTCGGCGACTCCGTCCATTAGCCTATGATAGGCGGTCGACTCTAATTGGGCTACGTGGATCATCAGCGAGCCAACATCATGACGATGACATTCTTCTTCTCCGAGTGAGATATTTCCTAAATGATCTTCCAAGGGCAATTTTTCAGCAAGAAAATGCTAGTCTTCATACAGCTAGAGTAGCTCAAGAATTTTCATGTCATGTTAAGATACTACTTCCACTTCCAGGACTTGTTCTTATAGAGAATTTGTTAGCCCATTTGAGAAGCAGTGTTTTCAATGCTTCTGAGTGTTTTAATGCGAAATATTTGTGACAGTTTTCATCATAAAATATGAAGTACAAGTTTATTCAAATTCTTACATTAAAATCAGAAATTTTGAGTAAATAAAACTTAAATTAAATTAAATATTTAATAAAATGTTATATACTATTAACTAAAATAAAATATTTTAATTAAAGTGCAATAATACATCAGTATGGTGATTACTTCTTTTTAAAATCTTTTTTAATTATATTGCTATTTAATAATTGCTTCAAACTTTAACTGGGAGTATTTTATTTATCATAAGCAGTAAAGAAGCATACATTTTCTACTTCATGTAGTCTCGAACCTTGGACCTTTTTTAGAACATGTCTTGATCGAACTCACACTCAAAGTTTTATAGAACAATTAATTCCCTGTAATCAAGCAGAATTTTTATGTGTACCTATAGCTTTATTTCGACTTTAATTCGAACAAACAAATATTACTTCGTGAGGCAATTAGGTTGTAACGTTGGGTTATTCACGATTTTCTCTTCACTAACCTTGGGTACTTTATGATCATTTGAAATGCAAAAAATTACAATATCTTTCGAACCGAAATGAAACGTGATTAGGTAAATTAGATAAAGATAGGAATAAAATGAAGTGAAATGAATTAGTGATAATGATATATAAAGAGAAAATATTGAAAGCAAAATATAAGGAGGTAAAGGATAATGACTTGCTAATAAAGATTTATAATTTGGATTGAAGCAACTTAATTAGTTTTGTGGACTGAAGGGAATTCTATTTTAAGTATTAAGCTACAAAATTCCTGTTAATAATAATTGTCGTATTCGGAACGAGTGAGCTGTTGTAAACTAATATTTCATATTTACATCAAATTGTAGGATTGTTGAGACCCTGTATTTAGAGACATTGCAAAATTTTGCGTAATTGTTCAATGTTTTATTATTAATTCTATAATTTAGAATCTTATTGCAAACAGTAAATAATAGAAAGAAATTTGTTACATAATAATAAACTTATTTATATGTGCGTTGAACGACAATTTTAAAAGGGTATGGTTTGCTTCGTATTATCTAATTCCCATATCTTGAAAAAGAAATGCATCTGTTTTTTACAAATTTTATTTTCATTTCAAAAATTACAAGAACTCTATTTTTAATAGTGTATCATTTTAAATGTTAGTATATTTGTTACGCATTTTCTTATTTATTTCATGGGGAAAAATGAGAATGTTGGTTGTAAAAAATATCTGTATTCCCCGTGAAATCTTTTAACATAAGTTTAAGATAACAATTACTATGAATTAAAAATTGTTCAAATTGTTGCAATAAAATATTTTTTATTTCTTCATTTCAACACTAATAAATCATAAGAAATACTCTTTCTATCAAACCTAAGCAGATATTTTAAATTCTGTGAATCAATTTTGATAGTTAAAATAAGTAACTTTGATCTATTATTCCATATATTGAACACTTCACGGGTTAAAATTGTAAAACTTTCATGTTTATTTTTCATATTTCCCTGTATTACATAAATTCATACATTTTAAGAAATAACAATGCATCACTATAATAAAAGAAATAATAATGCACAATTTTTCAGAGATTATAATTTAGTATTTTGGAATAAGTTTTAGAAACGCATATGTTTGAGTTATTTTCCAAACCGTCAAATCATAACAAATATTCAAAAGCAATATTTTATCTTCTAATTCAAGATGACGCTTTTAAATTATTTACAAATGCTCCCTAACAGAGAGCATTCCGCGATAACATTGTTCACCTAAGCGATGAATATTTATACTAAATTAAATTACTCTTGGAAGCAAAATTACATTAACATTCATCGACTCCATCAAATCAAATCCTCCTCATAGATGCATCACTTTACTATCACAGTTCTCAAAGCAAAGGGAAATCGCGCTAAGACTGCCGTAAATTCTCAAACACTTCACGACAACCAAAATAAAATTCCATTAACTCGACAAATGAAGAAACGGAGATTTAATGTGAGTTTATTTTGTAACGTTTTCACTCACATATTTCATGAGTTTTATGGAATATCTGAAGCAGAAATAAAAATTTGAAGAACAGTTTCAATATCTAACACATGTCTGTGCATATCATGGAATATTAAATTAAAACAGATTGTATTCTACGAATAAGATAAGCTTATGATCATTATAGAAATTTCCTGACAACGAAAGGCATCAAAAATAATATGATAAACAACAAGCATTCAGGTGGAAAAGAATCCTTTAATATATATTTAGGTTATAAAAAAGTTAAACATGAAATAAAAAATAAAAAATGGTGAGATAGTAAGATTAATAATCATATGTTGGTTTATTTTACAACAAATTTACATGATATTAAAATACACAGACTCAAATTATTGTAAGAGAAACTATCTCAAAATTATGTTTCATTCAAAGAATACACACGACAAATAATGAATGCACTTCGAGTCTTTTTGGTAACATATTATCTGAAATTTATACGAATATAAACATTTCATTTCCTAAAAAATCATCTTTTCATGAATGATATTTATATTTAACTTTATTTTGAAAATTACTAAAAGGGATTTTCTCGAATTCATTATTATTTCACATTTTAATACCTTTATCCAACTCTTTTTTCTTTTTTTTTTTCATCTTTAGAGTAAACCAAACTGGAAATGATGAAAGCAGGCAATTATTTGAAAGAATTTTTTAGTGTACGTTCTCAGTTTTCAATAAGCCTTTAAAATGTTATAAGTGTATGATAAGCAGAATTTCAAATGATTGGCAAAAATCAAAAGTAAGTAAGAAGTTCAGTGCTCCTTTTATTTTGCAAAATAAAAGCAGTACAAACCAAGTGTGCTGACATTTCAAATTTCAGCAGCAATGATAACGTATGAGTATTTTACATTTACAATGAGGTTTTTTTTTTTTATAGAACTGTGATTATATCAATATATTAATTTAAGCGTTGTTCATAAATTGAATAGGCTTAAGAGAATACTTTTATAGAATTCAAAATTATAATTTTATTTTTAGTCACTCTTTATTTTTACTTAAAAATGATTGGATTTCAAGGTAATTTTCAATTTATATAGATACGGAAATTATGCAAAACAGCTTATGAATACAATGAGACGAAATGTGGGCATCGAAATATGTATTTTTACTTACTCTTTGCTTTGATGATTGAATATAAATTTGATTTTGTTTTGCATTTTGTAACAGCCGTAATAAAAAATAGAAATAAATCCAGTTTCAAATTTCTACGAATTTAAAATAATAAATAAATAAAATAACTAATAAAAATAACGTAATAAGTAATAGATCAAAATGAAAGAGGAAGAACCAGTTCGCTGCTTTATATTAAAACTATTTCTTTACTTATTTGAAAAATACAAATTACACAGTTCTTTTTTTCTCACATTTGGAACGTTATCACAATACTTAATTTCATGATATTTCATAACATACCAATTTTATAAAAATATTAATATCAAACGCTACATTTTTTTTTTACTTTATACCACAAAGACATTGTACTCTGGTAGTATTTTTTTGAGGGGAGGGTCATATTTAATCATTGATCATTTCAGAATTCACTTCTTCTTTTATTATCGGATATTACAAGTATTGATCTACACAAATAATATAATAAAAATAAAATTTTCGATATTGTAGAAACCCTTTTAGAAACAATATGTTTATTATTTTTCTATAAATATCATTACGAAAAAAAATTTATTTTATACTGATAACTAAATAATAAAATTATTCAAATTGTACAGGTATTTTTTTTATTTAGATTAGTTAGATTTTATTTCATTTTTTTTCATAAGGATTTGCAATAATCAAATATGTTTTGTTAATCCAAATTATGACCTGAAACTATAACTATTCAAAAGTACATAATTGAAAAGTTTCAGAATTGGACTCAAATACAATTTTTAAAAAATTATAAAGTATGAAAAAAATAGCTCTAATTTTATCAAAATAGCAACCCTAGATTTATAAGTTGTAGTATAAATTTTCTTTTAACGCATTTTATGTTATTTTCATTCCATATTCAATTACAAAGGTATTTACTTTTAAACAGCTTCATATTTTATTCACTATACAGCAATCTAATATATTGTACCAGTGGTTTTGTTTTTCTTTTCTTATCAAACACACTTCAGTACAACAAAGTTAATTTGCTTATTTGTTCCGAAACTCCCCCCAAACCTAATAGAATTATTCCCCCAAACTTATTTTAATTAATTTTCTTAAGCAAAACGCTTCTTCTAAAAACAAAACAAAAAAATACCATGTTCTATAATTTAAACACAGTTTTCTCCTTTCGCAGTTTATTTTAATTCATATTATGAACCTCAACTCAATATAAAGAGCCAAATTAATCTACTCATTCATTCCCGAAAGCCCTAGGAAACCCTTGTTCTTTCGGCGTGTCATAATTAACTCCCACCTTTAAATACTGTCGGTACCTCACACTGCCAGCGAACCATCGTAATCCCTACCGAAGAGCCGTATTTATGTCACACGAGGTTACGACAATGTCACTAATGAAATTCATGCTGAACTTCACTCATTTCAGCTCAGCATGAAGCGCTGCAGCGGATCCCGTAATGCTTCATGCTCGCGCGTGGCTTTCTATTGACTATAATTTAAAGACTTGGCTCAGGAAACATCCTGTAGTTTCGGTTATTGCTTCAAGGTTGAAGCGATTTAATAACGGCTTCTCCGTAAAGAGATGTATACGTATTGATAAAAGCGAGGGAGGAACTTGGGGAATATTTGATGCAGAAAAAGCTGTAAAAGATGGGGTATCAAAAGGTGAGGATAGCAGGAAGATGTAAAACGAGGGATGAACAGCTAAAGTAAAACTTACCTAGGTTAAGGGTTTATATTCTTTTGAAAAATAAGGAGATAAACTTACTAAAAAGAAATTTACGTAACTTTTAGAAATTATGTTCCGTTAATTTTTCCACCAGTGAAAATGTTTTTCATAATGAAAGTGTTTTGATGTATTTTTCATGTCACAATAAAAGAGAGTTAAAAGTGATTTCATTTCATTAAGTTAATTTTGTTTTCAGATTCTTTTCATAAAAAGAAATGCTAATGTACAATGAGCAACTGTGTAATCCATAACACCGACATATTTTTTGTTAAAATTCATTACACAATAGTTTAATTATCAATTCAAGTTAAGTCGAGTTATCATATTTCAAGTTAAACAAATATTTAATTACTATCTTTAAAAATTTATACACATTGCGAAACTTTAATATTAACTTATATGATATTACATAATTTAAATATTATAGAAAAAAGAACAGCATTATTGTTTGCAATTGCTTAATTTTTAAAGATTTTTGGCAAATAGTGTCAAAGAATGAAGTTTATTCAAAGTATAATTTTTTAAAGGTATAACTTGTTTCTAAAGAGGGATTGATAAACTTCATCTTAAAATTTTTACAACTCGGTGCAAGCACATTTTAAACAATTTAAAAGTGGGGTTAAAATGCAGTAAACAAAAAATAAAATTTTCAAATAAAAGACTAATTTATTTTCAGTTAAATTTTAAAAATTTCCAAGCTTGATTTTAAACCTGAAATTTGCATAAAAAATATATAAGAACGTAAAATTCTAAAACACCATTTCAAATTTAGCAATGGTATCAAACCTTTACTTCTTATTTGAATTACTTTTGTAGCAATAACAATTGATTTTTGAAGGCACCTTAATCAACTGCATAATTTTCCATTTCCAATAAAATAAACATTTCTTTCTGAATAAGACTTATCTTTCCCTAATATAAACTGCTGTTTGTAGAAAATGCAACACCATGAAGGAATCATCAGAATCAAATGAAATTCGCAGCAAATGTCAATTATAGGATATTATGCAAATTAATAAAGTTTCAGAGCCATCGCGCGTGCGCGGCGCACGCAGCGCCCTCTGAATTGATGCTGAAAGCGTATAAATAAAGTGCTGTAGCGGGACGTTGAAAAAAGTCTATGATTATTTGTTAGTGGCAAACGTTTAGTGAGACCTGAGTATGCCTCCACGACGGAAGAATAAGAAATTCAAGCAACTTACGGAGTTTGAACGAGGGAGGATAATCGGCCTTCGAGAAGGAGGATTTTCCTATCGCGCAATAGCAGCTCGTATGCAGCGGAACAGTTCCACAGTGATGCGAGTTTGGAAGCAGTGGACCGACGAGCACCGAACAACTCGAAAAACAGGCACTGGACGACAGAAGGTGACGTCAGAGCGCGATGATCGACACCTGCTCCGCAGGGCGGTGAATGATCGCACAGCTTCCTCCAGGCAGCTGGCAGCACGTTGGTCTACTGCTACAGGTGTACAATTGTCGGCTTCGTCAATTCGTCGTCGTCTGCTGCGCCGTGGATTGCGTGCAAGGGTGCCTTTATACAGGATTCCCCTCACGGCGAATCATCGACGGCTGCGTCGGCAGTGGGCTCTTGAGCACAGAGACAGGCGAGCTGATTGGCACCAAGTTGTCTTTTCAGATGAATCACGCTTCAATTTGTGGACCCATGATGGCCGTGTTCGTGTTAGACGTTATGCCGGTCAACGCTGCCTTCCTGAGTGTGTTATTGAACGACATAGTGGTCGAACACCCGGCGTTATGGTCTGGGGTGCGATTTCGTATCATGGACGATCCAATTTGATACGAATTGAGGGTAATCTCAATAGCAACAGGTACGTCCGTGAAGTGCTACAGCCCGAAGTCGTTCCTTTCCTTCAAGGCATCCCTGGAGCTATCTTTCAGCAGGATAATGCACGCCCACATGTTGCGCGGACTGTTCGAGACTTCTGTTCAGCACAACGCATGCAACTTCTTCCTTGGCCTGCTTATTCACCGGATATGTCGCCTATTGAGCACGTGTGGGATATGGTTGGTCGGCGTCTCGCTCGTGATCCGCGTCCTGCAGTTTCCAAAGACGAACTTTGGTTGCGCATACAAGCGATATGGAATTCTCTTCCTCAAGCAGATATTCAACATCTGTTTGACTCCATGCCACGTCGTATAGCAGCACTTATTGCAGCGCATGGTGGCTGCACCAAATACTGATTTCGGACGCTTAATTTGTTTCTTTTGTTTTGAAAATTTCATCATTTATTTGTATCAGTACAAGTCGTTTCTGCATTAAATTTCATTTGATTCTGATGATTCTTTCATGGTGTTGCATTTTCTACAAACAGCAGTATATATAT
>BMAW01008173.1:73316-93519 GCA_019974015.1 Nephila pilipes | reverse complement strand
TATATATATATATATATATATATATATATATATATATATTCCTGTTAATCTTTATAATTTATGTAATCCCGCTCCCACAAAATCTTCTCAAATCAGCATTTCCCACTCCCTGAATTAAAAGGAATATTCTCGACTAGACTCTTAATCTCTATATAAAACAACTAAATATCCCTAAATCTATTTCCGTGTGATCTGAATAATTCTTACTTTAGCTTCAAAAACAGGGAAAACTTTCTGACACTTCCTTCTTAATTTCTTGTCTAGGTTGACGAACGTCCACCTCTATACAGATGTATTTTCCTCTCTCTCGTGTAACAGTAATTAGATTCATAATTCAATTATTTATTTATATATATATATAAATATATATCGTTTATTTATATTATATTATAATTAAATTTTATATATTATAATTATTATAATATAATAATTGTATTATTTGTTTTCTAATTGTATTATTAAATTACATTATATATTTATATTATATTTAAATTATTGGGAGGGGATTTGTATGAACGTTATCAGTGGTCCACTCTTCCCTTGAAAGGAGCACGGATCGTACCACTCATGTATTATCTAACGAATGATATGTGAGAAAGCTATGGAATGCATATTCAGTCATCAGTTGCTGCACGGAGTTACTAATAAGGTACTTACGCACAGCGTGGCAGTGACCTCTATAATAGTTGAATATGATCAAAGCTAAAATAATTTAATCAGTTCGTAAGTACTTATGTAAAAATGCGTACTCAGGTTCTAATTAGATTACTTTTGTTCAAGGTATTTTTTTACTTTCCATGGGTCAAAAATCTAGACTAAACACCAAACACTAGCCAATTAAAAATTAAACCTATGTATATTTGTATGTGGGTTATAACAATCTAAGAATATAAATCAAATTAAATAATATTAATGTATGAAAAATTACATATTCAAAGAATCTTTAAAAACCCGAATTAGGTAAAAAAAATTTATAAATAATTAAACGATCTAAAAGTTTAAAACCTAAAAACAAAAAAAAAATATCTATTAAAGAACAAAAACATTTATAAGATAAAACCAAATGAAAGGAAATCAAAATTTATAATAATGGATGTAAACTAATTAATATTGTGTCATAGTATGGAATGGAATAATGTGTGTGTTTTACGGGTATTATCAGTAAAATCAGAAAATCTACCAGAGGAAAAAAAAAAAGAAAAATGAACATAATAATCAATTACAATTTAACAGCAAACATCCAAACTATACATAAACAAATATCTAAATTATTATAAAGCTACTCAAAAGTCTAAATACAAGAAACTTTTTTAATTAAACGGAACATTAATCAAACAATTAAGCAGCCTAAAACAATATATAAAATTTACCAATGATACATTATCAGAAAAAATAATGAAACTTTTAAATACTACAAAAACAAATGCAGAAAGAAATTAATTATCCAACCCTACGAATACTTTTACAGATTCGAAACACATGGAAAACAAGCATTACTATAAAAAAAAATTTAGAAACATATAAAACACTACAAAAAATTTCATACGTATACTCTCTCTCTCTCTCTCTCTCTTACCATTACTACTTCATAAATTAATTAAATGCCAAAGTAAACATTAATTGATTGACTATAATATTGACTATAATAGGACTGATTGATTGACTATAATATTGACTATAATATGACTGATTGATTGACTATGAAAACTATACTAGAAAATTTATTTATTTAAATGAACCAAAAAAAATTAACGTAAATAATAAGAAAATTGCTAACAATAATTAGATTATAAGAATGATTATACAAGATGGTTAAAATCCTGAACATGAATACATGTTTTTTTTTTAAATTAGCAACAATAAGCATGATGAGAAACAAAACATTGGTAAAGAAACAAAGTAATTAAAATCTTGCTCTGACTGAGAAAAGTATTAAATATAGTATTAAACATAGGATCCTAACCATACCCTTCAACAATTACTTTGATTAAAATTTGTAAATACCAAAAAAAACCCTTAAAAATCGCGAAAAAGTCAGAGAAAGGAAATATTCAAAAATGAGCAAGTAAAAATAGCTCACGTACAGAAAATAAATTTGGACCTAATATAACTATTTCTAAATTATGTACTAAATAGCTTAAAGATAAAAAAAAAAAAAAAAAAAAAAAAAAAAAAAAAAAAACGTATTAATAAACATAGAGAGGTATATAAATTTAAAATTATTTGAAACATTATCTCAACATTTTTATCCATTAGAAATATTGCAAATGGACTTCTACTAAGAAATAATCCTGCCTTAAGGGAAAACATGGTGAAAATTACTATAATATTTTCACAAAAAAATAAATATATTAAAATTACCAACTCGTTTCATAAAGGAATTGGAAATAAATTTAAAATAAATAGGATAATTAATTAACATCCTTATAAAATAAGTAGATTTAAATATAAAGATAGATATCGCCCTCTACATATTAGAAATATAAATAAAAAAACAAATATCTCCATTTACATTATAAAACTAGTGTTAATTTTAAACTAAATATTTAACAAAATGAAATTAAGACTGAAATAATTCAAAACTAATTTAGTAATTCTGCAATTAATTCTATCTTTAAATAAAGTAATTTCAAATGTACTTTTGAAAATTAACACGAGCAAAATCATCTTCAATACAATATTTTTTGAATTTTTTTAATGTCTTCATATCTTGATGATTCATAACTAAATGTTTATTGCATAAGATACATTTAAAAACAATATTTCTATCAATTGAATTATGTAAACTGTTATTCCAGAAAGGTACTTTGGTGGATTGAAATTAAAAATTACACCTTTTATCAAAAATATTACTGTATATTTTGCTATCTATATTTTTTAATTTAATACCAAAATACTCAATTTTTTAATATTATTAGGAATTTGAATTAAATTTACAAGGGTAGGATAAAAAAAAATCAGTTAGATTTAGCGTTTGAGTTATAACTATTTTGAAAAATAATTAGGTCACCACTCAAAGTAAAATTATTTATATTTATTTAAATTCTTTCTTAAAAATATAAATAATAAACATTTGCTAAAATGTAATAAATATAAGCTGGACCACCCAGTGATATATCTTTAATTTGTTTATATATTTTATCATTAAAATGACATAGTTTTTCTTTAAGAATTGATTTAACTTAAGAATTAAATTTATCAAAAGAAATTATTTTATTAATATTATGATTTTTAAAAATATATTGATAAACCTTTAAAAAGGCTTTATTTTTTAATTAAACAGATCTAAGTCAAAGCTATGGATAGAGTAAATTTCTTTCTTTTTGTATACTTGATTATATCGTAACTATTTCTATTAATGGCCTTTATATTACGGTTACGCACAGTATCTTGTAAGATAGTTATAATTTAATTGCTTTTTTAATGTATGTATTATACCCACATACTTTATTGGGTGAAATTTAATAGATACCAACCAATACGAATCCCCTTTAGTAGGAGATAAATGGAAATATATTGTTACCCTTCATATAGCAAGGGCTTACTGCAGCAAATAAGTCTATTTATTATCCGAAGTGTAGACGAAAAGGTCTCCAAACATGATTTCGTGAATGCAATGAATGTTTTTCTGAAAATATTATGATTGTTGTAAGTTTCCCTTACAATGCGAAATTAAAAATTAGAAGAGTGTGTACGGAAAACAATGTTAAAATCAACTAATGATATTGTCAAGAAAAGTACTTACATCCGATTTTACTGGGAAGGGGGTGTCATTTCTTTTTATTCCAATGACTTTCAGAGTAAGGTCAAGAAGGTCATCTAGACAAAGCCACCGGTTAAACCATAAAAGCAATCCTCCATATTCCTTGAAAAAATGAACCCAGGTATTGCATATATATTTTTTGAACATATGCTTGTCCCTTGACGTTTCACTTACGGATACTTTGGTCTGCTGGAAAGAGGTTTTTCCAAACCAAATCCACCACGATGGATTCTGGAAAGTAGTGAAAGAGGAGCGGCAAAGTAATACCAGCGGAAATTTTTCGTGAAGCCCTACTGTCATAGAAAGCACGATGCAGAAATATAGTCCAGAAGCACGGTTATCAAATAGAAAGTTCAAAAAATTAGTTTTAACATGTTAAACATTGAAAAATGGCCCTTAAATGGATCTAAAAATATGTTAACTCTCATTGTATATATGGGTTATTTCTTAAATCATAAATTGAAGTAATTTTTGTTAAAACTAAATTTTATTCTCTTTAGCAAAGAAATAATTACAAAATTTGATAAGCTCTAAATAGGCTTTCAACATTAGTTCCAATAAAGGAACAATCCATTTTACAATAAATGTAATTTTAGTTTACAGTTCGTATCATGTTATATTTTTAAACTTCTAATTCCAGAATAATTTGATTTTCCTAAAGATCTGGTACCTTGATAGAAGATTTTTTCTAATATTCTATATTTTTTTTTTTATTTTGTATTAAAATTTTTTTCAATTTTCATGCATAGGG
Source organism: Nephila pilipes (assembly GCA_019974015.1). NCBI lineage: Eukaryota > Metazoa > Arthropoda > Arachnida > Araneae > Nephilidae > Nephila > Nephila pilipes. The sequence goes on along the minus strand of BMAW01008173.1, from coordinate 89,005 downwards.
CTTTCATACATTCCTAGATTCATTTTTCAAAATTCAATGTTAGATCCTACAATATATCATATTCTCTATTATATAATATCATATTCTCTAATTTTTTAATCCCTTTTTATATTTATTTATTTATTTTCGGTATTTTTCAGTTGGATAATTTTATAAGTTTCTATCATGAATGTCAAATACAGAAATGTGTACTTTTGCATATCTTTAACATTTTCCCTCTCAAGTTTAATATAAATTGAATCTGTGAAATTCTCTGCGAAAGGAACCTATTAAAGAAATTCTTTTTATTCAAATACTTAATGTAATTATATATAAGATTCTAGAATATACTTGAATATACTCGTAAATAAGATAAAATATACTTGAATTGAAAATGGCTATTCTTAATTTCTAACCCTAAATAGTTTTAATTTAACTTACATACTATTAACTTCAAACAAATTCATTTACTATCAATAAAAAGTTATTTTGCAGATAATTATTATCATAAGAGTAACATCAAGATAAATTTCTGTTTTTCATATCACTTATTGGAAAATTCATCGATTTTCACAAAAACAGAAATGGAATTCATTAGAGCTTATCAGTACTATGGCATTATAAATCCACCTTCATTATTTAAAATATCCTTATGTGGAACGATTTGACGTAACAGATGCGAAACAAAATCTATTTTCAAATACTATTTATTCACATTTATTCCAGATTTACTCGTCTATTAAAATGAATGGACGATTAAATTGTATTTAAATTGCCACTTCCCTCAGATAGATTCGAAATTCAAATATTCGCATTGGTGGATTTCCATTATTCATAAGGTTGGCAAAGTAAACTTTAATCTTTTGTCTGATTTTATGACCTCTTCGCCCACTAAGGAAGCATATTGATTTCTTCGGTTGGTAGAAGTTTTCCAATTCGACAATAAAATTTTATGCGAAATTTAGGTTTCAGATGAAGAATCGACAACTAAAACTGTTAAATTAGAGTCTTTGAAAAATTACACTTTGAAGCAATGCTTTGTCAATTTAAAATGTTGAGATAAATTTTCTTAAATCAGAAAGCCAATGTCGTCTCTAAATTTAAGATAAAAATGTGATTTCAGATTTATGTGAATGATAAATAATTACTTTTTATATGAATCATTGAAAGACAATTTCTTTTGTTTTTCATGCGGAAAACAAGCTTAAAGAATAATCTTAAAGAAACTTTGCAATTTATATTTAGCATTAAATTCTTTTTTTTTCTTCATGAGTTAAAAGAACATTTATCTTTTGAGGATAAATCTTACTAGAAAAGAAAACCTCAGTGTTAATAGTTTAATCCCATGTAAAAACTGATAAAAATTGTAATGTGGTTCTATAATAAATATAAATACTATTCAAATAAAACGTTTTATACTTATTTACACTTTTTTCATCTAATATATACATGAATTCTTTTCTTTTCTTTTATTATTTTTAAAAGGAATTCATTTATATTGTCTAACTCTGTATTTAATGGGATAAAATACTATTTAGATTTTTCACCACCTAATGAGTTTTAAAATATTTTCACGCCTCATTAGTGGAGATAACATGTTTGACGTAAGGTTAAATTATTTGCAACTCGAACTTAAGATAGTTTAATTCGTTAGCTTATTCTTTTAAATTCATGTAAATCTTAATTAATCATTGACTGAATTGTTTTTAAAATATTGATTAATTAACTTCGTTACTCTTTCATTTCACGGAAGAGTTGTTACCCATTTGCATAACTATATCTGAAAGGCATTGATTAGATTGAAGAATTTCTTACTGCTTTTGAATTCTTTATAAATCTTATTTAAAAGTTTCACTCTTAATTATATTACAACGTTGGAATTAATTATTTAAAGTTTCCTCCGATGCAGTGTCGTAATTATTCTTTTAATGCTTTTTTTTTTTTTAATTTTGTTAGAAATGTATTTAAATCTCGGGATTTTGTTTTTGCTCTGAATAAATTATTTACAAATTTCTCATAGTAAGAAAATGTATTTGAGATACAATCTTTTTAAAAACTAAGTACCGAATCGATTGATAACAACATTCTCATTGTCTTTTATAAATTCAATTGTGGGTTTTTTTCCGATTCCTTTAAATGTGAAGCATAACGGTATAATTTAATATTTGAAAAATTAAATGACATTATATTGAATTAAAATGAAAAATACATGATTAAAAAGTAAAAGTGGTTTTTTTTTTAACTTGTGTTTCGTTAAATTGGCGTTCGCGTTACCAGCTGAAGTTCTCGTAGTTTTGAACCATTACTTAGTAACAAAAGGCAGCCTAAACAGGTATCTCAATCTCTAGCCCAGTATAGATTTATTGTGCATTCCTCCTCGTTATTCTACTCTATGAATTTAGGTGAAATAAAGATTCAAACTTCCATCTTGGGTCATTAGGCTTTTGCTTAAAAACTATTTATCATCCTCTCTCATTCTTTTTGCTGTACACAGAAATGGTTTTACTAACCTCTCATTAAAGTTATGTAAATCGAGATTAATGATGAACCTAATAAGTGTTGAACCACATACAGAAAACGAGGACGATAATGTGTCTGGGATCTCTTTTTTTCATGTTTTTCACGTTAAGAGAAGTGGTTGCTTTAAATTTACAACCTGTACTGTTATTTCCATGAATCTTTCGTAAATTCAAAACTTGAACCAGTGAATCTGCAATCGGACTCGGAATCATACGTTAGGGAATTCAGCTGAAATGCAGTCCAAATTGGATATAAAATTATAATAATCAAACTAGTTATCTTTAACGATGTAACTTTGGGCTATTCGCAATTTTCTCCTCATTAATCCGAGGGCTTTATGATAGTTAGAATTGTATAAAATGATAATTTCTCCCAACCAAAATAAAACATGATTAGTTAAATTACATAATGATAGAATTGAAATGAATTGGAGATAATGATACATAAATGAAATGGATTGAAAGGAAAATGTAGGGAGATAAAGGATAACGACTTGCTGATACATATTTAAAATTTGAATTGAACCATCTTCATTAGCGAATTTTAGTCAAAGTTAGTGAGAATTTGCTGTTAGTGAGAAGTGTTTGAATGAGAACAAGTGATTTGGTAAACATAGATTTCATGATTAGAACATATAATTGATGAATTTAGTGAGATTCGAGAGAAATAGTCCTTATCTATTCCTCGGTGATTATTAATAAAATATTTTATCTTACTTTTGCCTATCTTCAATTGGATCTTAGTACCTATTCACTTTAAGTGGACAGAAAAATGTTGGTAGAATTAAATAATGAAGAACGGGCTTTACAATAGTACTTCCGTAAATATGAGGATAAGATCTGTTACCTTAACAGATCATTTAAGGAATAAGATTTTTTCTGTTCATGTTTGAATGAACCTTACATCTATTTTATCTCTTCAAAGTTGTAAACAGGAATTTCAAGGGCATCTTACCTCTCTATATTGACAACTTTCCAACATCGGCCAGATTTTTATAGTGTATCATCATGTACCACATTATACTTAATGGAAGACATGCATTTCCAGTGTTGACCAACTCTATATGTTGCAAGAGGATCATACATACTGTTGCACATTATAATAATATGCCATTACATAAGCCATTGCAACTAAATTAGTCTATACCAAAGTAAAAAAGTGTTAGTTTTTGCTCTCTTTTGCTAAATTTTCTTAATACTTTTTTTGCTCGTTTATCATAAACCGAAACCTCTTTCAATGAGAAAGATTGATATAAATTGTTGGTGCATTCTCTAATTACTCGAAAAATATGCAGTTAAAAATGAAAATTGAACACATCAGAAGCGTTATAGACCATATTAAAAGTTAAAGTGATTAAGAATACAAGCACAGTTAAATTCATTTGCAATGGAGAAATTCCCCTTTTGTGTTGAGAGCCTTTTGCGTTGTAGCCAGAGGTGTGAGCTTTTTTCCAATGATATTCGCAAAAACGTTGAGCGTTTTTTCTTTTATATTCTAATTGAATTATTAATACATAAGAAGACAATAATTATATTAATGTCGAATTATATCATACCGGAGACTAAATTACTTTCTATGAGAATAATTTTATGTACTTTTAATTATACAAGAATAATTATACATTCACTCTTTAGCTGACCTTATTCCATATTTAGACTGGTTTGTTCCAATCCTTTAGGAAATCCACCCAATAGATATTTTATTGAATATTTATATTTTTGTAAGAAATAAGACAAGAGTGATCATTTTAAGCTTTTATTTAATAAAAATAGTTTCTTTTCATGTTGTAGTTTTGTTGAGTAAGAAAGAGTTTTGTTATTTTAAACATGGTTATGATCAAAATATTATAATTGTTATCAATGGAATATTGAAGTCATTAAAACACTCAATACGTACAAAATATAATTTTTGTCAACACGCATGCGCCAATATTTAGTCAAAATAAACTTTCGATTTTATGTATATCCTTAAAATATAAACTAATCGTTTTTTAGATAGTGCTTGTATTTAATTTAAGTTAAAAAATGATCAACAAAAAGTTCTAAAAAGAACCAATTTTCCAACATTACATTCTAAGGAATAAACTACAGCATATTTAATCTTAAATTATAAAAACCACTAAAAAATATATTCAACTACATTTTGAATGAAACATTTATCAATATCATTATTCCTATTTCAATGATTAATAAGATGCATTTAAAATTGACCAATAAAAGAATTCATTATTGATCCATTTATTATATTATAAGATGTTTCCTATTTATATATATATATATATATATATATATATATATATATATATATATATATATATATATATATATATATATATATTCACATTGAAAACGAAAATCTCTAAATGCATGTTAAATTTAAAATACTTATTTCCAATTTTTAAGATGAATTCCTGATTTAAAAATGATTCATTATTTCAGAAATATTTTAATACAGATACATTTTATTTAACAAATTACTTAAGCACGTTCCATCTAATAAAGCAATTATAACAAATACGAGTTAAAAATAAATTACGTTAGCTTTGCACGAGTTAGAAATGTGCCTTACGTTTTGTTTAAGTTAGAATTTTTAAAAATTTTGCTGTCAGAAAAATACACAACTTAATTTTAAAAAGCAAAATTTTATATACTGATTAAAACATCTTTAATACATTGTTTTATGTCCAGTGAATTTTGAGATAAATATATCGTTTTTAAACACTTAAGTGAAATAGGTTTAACAAACATTAAAATATTTTGTAAAATATTGATTATATTAAATTGTTCAAATACTATATTTAAATAACATTGCTATTTATTATTTTCCAATCTCATTGTAATTGAAAAGCATAAGTTTCATTTGCATTAATTTTATTAAAATTGAATTTAATTGAGAGCTCAAAGTATTAGAGAAACAAAATGCGATAAGTTGCAACAAATGAAAAACAAAGTAAACATGAGTAAAACGTCAGGTATGACGAAATTTGAATGAGATTACATCCCAGTGGCTTTTTATTCAGGTATTGGGAAAACCTTTTCCTCTAAAAGTTTTTCAATGGGTCTTTTTATATATATAAACGACACACCCAGGGCAAACTATCATTGGATCAAAATGACACACCCAATTCTAACTTTCTATAAGATGGATAGATTTGCACAATAATGCACCCTTTCAATACTCCTTTGAGTTTTATGTAGAAAATATATTTATTTTTAAAAATATCGATGTTTCTATAAAATAAAAAATGGAATGCCATCATTTTATGCGTAATCCCCAAGCTCCAAATAAGTAGTAAACAAATAAAATGTAATACAATAATATTTATGGCATCGATGTAATTTGAAGATAAATATTTTAATATGTTTTCACGTATTTAGTAAGTGTTCACGTAATAGAAATACTTGTAATTCTAAATATTCCAGTGACCGCGGTAGCCTAAAGGTCATGGTCGCGGACAGTGGTTTTCGTCAAGTTGTGGGTTCTATCCTTGATTATACTAAAAATCTGCACTGTAACCGGGGTTGATGTCCTTTAAATCTTTCGGGGGTCAAAAGTCCACCCAATGTCGTGGTGTGGAAGCTAGGAAAGGGAGTGCTAGCTCAAGAACCGTTCTGGTCACTTAATCGAGGCTCAAAATTACGAGGTCCGTCTCTAATAGCCCTTGTGTTTCTTCTAGAGCGACGTTAATAAAATCAAACCAAACTAACCAATTTTTTATTTACTATGACAATTAAGAAAAACTCTACAAATAATATTTATGAATAAGTTGTTTAAGAGACACGTGCAGTTATAAGTAATACCAATGTCACGGATAGTTTAAATATTTGAATAAAAAAAGTCGTGCATAATTATTACTCATGTAATATGTTTTCATTACAAACAAAAATAATAAAAAAAAGTTCGATATTTTTTTCTAAATAGAAATGTTATGATAAATATATTCTTACTGTTTGAGACTCAAAATCTGTAACGGAGACAGTTAAATGAAATCTGTAAAGTAATTTTATCTGTAAGAACGTGAAAAACAGCTTCTTGAGTGACATTCCAGTTTCCAGTTTCATTGCTTGTAAATATATACGTTTAGAAGAGTTCCTCCTTCAAGTTGCGAATTATAAAACATTGCAAACAAGGGAGGGAAAATTCAAATTAGTCGAAAGTAGTTCAAGGTTTTTTAAACTTTAAGAGACACTTTTTTTGGAATCATTATTTCTTGCTTTTCCTCGAAATAAGCTTTAAATTTCAAATCTAATTACTACGGTTTCAGGGACAAATAAAAAAAATGTCAAAATCAATAAGAAGTAAAATTTTATTTATATATATTTAACTTTTGTTAAAAGAGGATTAAAGTATTCTTAAATAATATTTATCAAGATATAGGATGGATAACCGAATAATATTTTATACTAACATTTTATATTCAATTATATTCGAGTTCTTAATAAAATTTTAATATTTTCCTACCCTCGTTATTGTAGTATAACTTAATGCCGTGTGTTTTTTTTAATTTAAATTTCAAATCAAATGATTTTAAAAATAAATTTCCTCATCTAAAAAATAACGAATAAAAAATGAATAAATTTTTTTAAACTTTTAAGTAATTCCTAAGCAAATTAAACATATTTTCCACATCAATATTAAGAAATATTTCAAAATTGGCATTTCTAAGCTAATTCATATTTAAATTATCAAAATTTTATTTTATAAAAAAAACCAAAAAAAACTATAGTTATTCAAAACTTACAGCATGAAACAGAGCAAGAGATTAAATATATAAGTTTTATTTGCAGTATCAATGATTTCATATTCCGTTATAAGTTTAAAAGGTAATAAATATCAAATGAATTGCAATTAACTCTGTTGTCAAAGTATTTTTCTGTGATGTAGAAACATATCAAAAAACTATCTGAAATCATAATACGTGTTATACATTATATAAATTAATTACATGCCATCTAATATTATAACAATGTTTCTACCTATAGCATTCATGCTAACCATAAGTAGATATTATAAGAATTCTAATCAATAAATTAGTTTAAATTAAGGGTGAAATTATCTAAACTAAAACATGTAATCCAACTCTTAACACACACACACACACACATATATATATATATATATATCATTTTTCCTTAAGTTGTTAATATTTAATTTTAAACATTTTATACTTATTTTGTTACAGACATGTCTCTAAAAATGAAATGTAATTCTCTGAGTTAAGACAATGTCACATTAGACACGAAAGGAGGGGTATTCTAATTTTACATATATATATATATACACAAATACTTTTGTTCTCATTTTGTTTGAGCCCACCATATTATTTCCCGTGATTGTTCTGTATATCTGTATGCATTATATTATAATGCTTGTAAACAATATGCCTAAGCTTTTAACATTTTATTGAATTTTTGTAAGCAGCTAAACCTTACTGAAATTTATAACTTTCTATTTTTGAAATTAAATTATTAGTAAACATGGAAGTAAAGCAGATGCAATATTTTTCAAAATCTATGCTCTAAGTAATTGTAAAAATGGGAACAAAAAAAATGTAATATATTTTTGTAATAATTAATTTCAAAGTAATATACATAGAAATAAATTTTCAATTAGATATTATTTAACTTTTCCGATAATTTGAGATTTAATTTGTGTTTTATAAATAATTTTTGATCTTTAAAATTTGCATTTTTCGCCAGACTGTAGTACTGTAATGCACCGTCAGGAGTACATTCTTGCGGAAGGAGGAAATTGTGATGAAAATACGCTATTACTTTTTTTAAACTTAATGTAATTTCAATTAATTCCAATGCCAATTCAAAAATCATACCAACCTCCTTCGCTCCTAGCTGTTAATACAACTTTAACTCATAGAAAATTCTAGAAACTTAGATATAATGTCAGAGGCTGATTAGTATATATACTAGCATTTTGTTCGTTACTTGGCTTTTCTCCCTTCCTTCTTTGCTAAATATTTGCACTATGTTTGCATGTTTCCTAATGCAAATGTTTTTCAAGAAGAATTAATTTTATTTCTTACAAAAGAAAATATGATTTATGTTACATATATGTATATATATATATTAAAAGAATTTTAGACCATAATAAAAAAAAAGATAATATACACACGCGCGCCTTTATATATATGGGGAGAAAAGATAAAACTTTCTTAAAAATATTTAAAACAAAAAATAACCAAAAGGCAAAAGAAAATAGTTAAAGAAGTAACTAAAAATCAAATTTTAAGAAATGCCGACGAAAATTAAACAAAAATTTACTAATTTATTTAAATAATCAAACTAATTAAAACAAAGTAATGGAAAAAAATAAATTTAGAAAAATAAAGCTAATATAATAAATACTGTTCCATACATTGGAAAGGAATAATGTGTGTTTATCCCGGTTATATATATATATATATATATATATATATATATATATAAACCATGGTAGAGTCCTCCGATAAAGACAAAAATTGGCGGGTAGGAAAATTATGTACAGAATAGAAAATGATTAATATTTCAGAAAAATTTAATGATTTGTTTCAGAGTTACATAGTTTCAAAGTAACGAACCCCATAAAGTGTTGACATATCTCTAGCTGCCACACGACGTGGCATTGAGTGATAAAGCTTTTTAATGTCTCCTGCGGTATTTCTTGCCAAATTTGCTCCAATTGTCGGGATAGGTCATCAAAATTCCCTGGTAGATGCAGTCGCCTTACCAACATATCCCAGACATACTCGATTGGAAAGAAATCTGGCTAGGCAAGGTAGTGTTTGACAAGCTGTAAGACAGTTCATAGCAACACGAGCCATATGTGGTCTGGAATTATCTTGCTGAAAAATAAGACCAGGGTACTGCAAAAGGAACGGTAGCAAAACAAGTCTCATAATTTCGTCGACGTACCGCTGTGCATTAAGTGTGCCTATAATGACGACCAAAGGGGGCCGTCTATCAAGAGAAATGGCACCCCAGACCCTAACTCTTGGTTGAGGGCCTGTGTGGCTTGCAATAGGTAAAGCAGGATCTGCACGCTGCCCTGGGCGTCTCTAGACGCGTCTTCGATAATCGTCAGGACACATTTGAAAAGGGATTCGTCGCTAAACAATATACGTCCCCAATCAGCTTAATTCTAACCTTATCGAGCCAAACACCACTGTAATCTGGCTCGATAGTGTGCAGGCGTGAGTGGCAGGTGGCGTAGCGGTCGGTACGAACGTAGACTTCACTCTATCAGCCGACTGTGAAAGGTCATGGTGGACACTCGCGTGCGGGTCGCACGTCTGATGGTTGATAACAATGAATCAGGCGCTGTGACAACTGATCTCATAATAATTCTGTCCTCCCGATCTGCTGTGGTCCTAAGTCGATCATGACGCTGAAATCTCCCATTGTCCTCTTATTCTTGCCAACATCTTCTAATTGCTGCATCGCTTCGACCCATATTACGAGTGATTCTCTGATTTGCCCAACCTGCCTCTTTCAATCCAATGATACGACCTCTTTCAAACTCTGACAGTCGCTCGTAATGAGCTCGAAACCAGCGGTGAAGAATTTTTTTTATCGTCGTAAGGTCTCCTAAATCGCAATGCAACAAAAATTTCGACCCTCAGATTGAGAATCCCTTCTTATATACATCTGCTGAGTGCGCAGTTCTGATGGGCTGTAGCTCCGGCTATTCATTCATTAGGCACCAAATTTGAATCATTTGCATCTTCGGTCCAAATGTCTTTGCATACAAAATTTCATTATAATCGGGCAACTCATTCTTAGTGCGTTGTGTCGTTTTTTTTTTTTTTTTTTTTGGTATAGGGTATGTATGTGTATATATATATATATATAATCATCTGCTTATGAAAATTGTGAATAGGCGAGTGAATTAAAACTTACAAAAATGCAAATACGGAGAAGGAGGAAATTCTGTTCAAATGATTGGAATTTCAGAACCATGAAGTAAGCGCGGGCTGAGCAGTGCGTTTTAAAATGCTGATTTTGCTATTTAAATAGAGAGGTGTAATGGAACGTAAAAAGTCTAAGATTATCTACCAGTAATAAAAGCTTCAACAGGAACCACGATATTTAAGCGATGATTCATGTGCAAGTATTGGAGTTTGGACGGAGAACAATAGACAATCTAGAGGATTATTCTTATCATACAAAAGTAGCTGGTTTAAGAATCAGTGCTGCAACAGTTGTGCTAGCAGCATCAATGGCATCTGTTGCCCCGTGGAATTCGTACAAGAGTTCTTTTGCATAGGACTTCTATCGCGAAAAAGCGTCGCTACCAGCAATTTCAACGGACCCGTCGAAATAGATTCCGGAATGCCAGTTCGCAACTAGTTGTCTTTTCCGACGAATTTTGTCTTATTTTTGGATACACTGTGGGCTACATCTGCCTTATATTCTATACGGGCGAACGCAATCTTCCGTCAAGCTTTATACTTCATACTAGATAAATGTCTACTGTTAAGGTTTGAGTTGTCATTGGGTACCATTAACCATCACAGATACTAAGAAATTAGAGGGAATTTCAACCAATACATCAGAGAATTTCTGTGGCTTAAAATTGAACCTGCCCTCCACGCATTCCTCGAGAGGTGTAATGGAACGTAACATTTTCCTGTTGTATTTCAACAGGAAAATGTTCGTCTAAAATATTAATAGGAGTGCTTAATCTTTCCTTAAAGCATAACGAATGCAGATTCTTCTTTGGCCTGCCTAATCACCAGATATATTACCTATTGATCATGTTAGTAACATCATCTCATCGATCGATGTCTTGTTCGTGACGTTCGTCCCTTAAATGATACGGATGAACTTTTGGTTGTAATAGAAGTAATCTTAAATGCTCCCCCTTAATAGTTTTGATTCAAAATATGTTTGATTCGATGTCCCGCGATATAGAGGCACTTATTACAGTAGATACTGGTTTCATTAAATACTGATTCTTAGCTTTTTTTTTTTTTTTTTTTTTTTTTTTTTTTGAAAATTTAATCATTTATTTGAATCGATATAAGTAATTTGTTGGAATAAATTTCATTAAATTCTAATGAATCCTTCATGGTGTTGTAATTTTATATAAACTTAACATAGTGAGCGTACGTGTGTGTGTTCGTTCGTGTGTATGAGTGTGAGCCAGTGGATGGGTTGGAAATATGATCAAAAACAAAATGCACATTTATTTATTTATTTATTTTTTTTAAAGAAAAAAAAAAGAAACTTGCTTATTTTTAATTTCAAGGTAAATCGTTTCTCAGTATTACAGAAATTATTCTCTTAGAAAAATTATACTCTTATACTATAAGTTATTAACATCCAAATGCTCAAAATCATCTTTAAATTACAAAAATAAGAAAATTTATATAATACAATACTTGAATAATCTTTTCTACTTTGAATAAAAACATGCTTGTTCTAACTTTCTTATTTTGTACATCTACAAATAAAACTAATAATAATTAACCAATCGAAATGAATAAAATGCCTTACACTATGATAAAAAAAAAATATAATAGTGCAAATATAATAGTGCATTCCAAAAATAGTGCATTTTGGTTGTAATAAATGTTTTTATTTTGCAAGCTTTTGTAAGAATGTATATTTGTGTTAACTTATTATTAATTTTATTTTCTAAGTACCATTAGGAATTAATTCTTAGATCAGATATATTTCTCATTTTGATAGCTAGTTTTGATTCATAGTTCTGTGCAGTGTTTTTTAACATTTTATATATTATCACAATTGTTTTTATACCCGTTAACAATTGTTTATTTGAATTAAATAACAGGTCAATTGAAAAGTCCCCGGCCTACCATAGTAAAATACATTTTTTTGGCAAAATTATTTTTTTTTATTCAACATAATCCCCTTCAAGGGTGATACACTGATTATAGCGACCCTCCAACTTTTCGATACCATTTTTGTAGTACGATTTGTCCTTTGCTTCAAAATAGGCCTCAGTGTTTCGACGATCACCTCTTCATTCGACGAAAATTTCTTCCCAGCGAGCATTCTTTTGAGATCTGAGAACAGGAAATAGTCGCTGGGGGCCAGATCTGGAGAATACGGTGGATGAGGAAGCCATTCGAAGTCCAATTCATGGATTTTTGCCATCGTTTTCACTGACTTGTGACACGGTGCATTGTCTTGCGCTTTCTTTTTCTTCAAATGCGGCCGCTTTTCGGCGATTTCGTCCTTCAAACGATCCAATAACGCTATGTAATAGTCGCTGTGATGGTCCTTCCTTTTTCAAGGTAGTCAATGAAAATTATTCCATGCGCATCCCAAAATACAGACGCCATAACCTTGCCAGCTGACTGTTGCGTTTTCCCACGCTTTGGAGCGGGTTCATCGTGTGCAGTCCACTCGAATGACTGTCGATTGGACTTCGGAGTGAAATGATGGAGCCATGTTTCATCCATTGTCACATATCGACGCAAAAACTCGGGTTTATTACGCTTGATCATCTTCAAACACTGCTCCGAATCATCAACTCGTCGTTGTTTTTGGTCAAAAGTGAGCTCGCGCGGCACCCACTTTGCACAGAGCTTTCTCATACCCAAATATTCGTGAAGGATATGATGTACACGTTCAGTTGATATCTTTAGAGTGTCTGCTATTTCATTCAATTTCAATTTACGGTAATTCAAAATCATTTTGTGGATTTTTTTAATGTTTTCGTCGGTAACAACCTCTTTTGGGCGTCCACTGCGTTCACCGTCTTCGGTGCTCATTTCACCACGTCTAAACTTAGCATACCAATCTTTAAGGGTTGATTTTCCTGGGGCAGTGTCCGGAAACTCGGCATCAAGCCAAGTTTTTGCTTCAACTGTATTTTTTCCCTTCAAAAAGCAATATTTTATCAACATGCGAAATTCCTTTTTATCCATTTTTTTCACAATAACAAAAATTGCTTCACTCAAAATGCTATAATTCACAAAATAATGATCCGATAGCTGTCAAATTTATACACGCATCTTTTGAGGGTTAGGGCTAACTACAAAACATATGGATTTAATTCTAGTAGAGCCATCTATGTGTCAGGCCGGAGACTTTTCAATTGATCTGTTAATTCTCCCAGTCGATATCTAACCATGACTATGAATTGGAACAAAACTTTTAGTTACCAACTCGCAAGCTTGTAAAGAACTCAAGTACAAGTTTAGTGTTGCCATTATTTGAAACTATAACAAAAGCAAAACAAAAAAGGGCTTTATATATATATATATTTCTCGACTACGACATCTTAACTTTTGTGGACAGAGAAAATGTTCAACACTAAAACATGTTGAAACCGTTTTATCTTCCATTCATATTTGAATTCTATAATCAGAAAACAATGAAGAAACTGTACGAATAATATTTATAGTATCAGATTCCATAAAAATGGTAAAAAGATAATCTTAAACTGCATCATTATTGAAAAAAAAAAGAGGGAAAGTGGTCTTAAAATATTTATTTTAAGAAACTGAACATTCAAAAATTAAAAATTTATGTATGTTTCATTTGATTTCCCAACTTGCGCAAAAAACGCTGGAAAGAAGTTTAACAATAATAGATTAATATTTTAATGGTCATGAATTATGAATTTTATAGTTATTCACTCTAATATTGGGGGCTAAGAAACTTTTAACTCTCTTAAGGAGACTGAAAACTTGAAATCTTCCTCCTTTTTTACAGGAAGAAAAAATGTCAACACAATTTAAATCGTGTGTTATAAGAAAGGAAAAATAAATTTATTCATTTCCAAGTTTTCGACAAAGAATCTGAGTATATATAAAAATAATGAAATGAAATTCTGGATTCCTGAGACAAGTCTTGTGAAGATATATGCGGATACATTTTTTGCACAAATTTCTCTTTAAATCAAGATTTCCATCAAAAGCAGAAAAAAAATTATTGGTCAAGAGACATTATGTTATTAGGAACAACTAATAGTTTTATTTGCTGAAAATTTAACATTTCTTCAAGTAACAAAATATGTTACGAATTGATTTCGTTTGTCAAATTTATTCTAAATCCTTATAAACAATGGTATAAATAGTTAATGAAACTTTTTGTATAAGAAATATTACCACATACAGTTTGTTTGGATTTTTATAGGCAAATCATCATATATCTGAATTACTACATCATATGGAGTAATTCAGTTTCATAAAAAGTGTAACTGATTTGAAGTAAATGAAATTCGCTCCTATTTCTTATCTAAAAAATCCATGAATAATTTTTAAAAAAGAGGAAGAGAGAAAGAAATTTATTTATTAACACACTTTGAATGATTATCTTGTATTACCAATTCTATTTAAATTGTTATTAATTCAACGAATTTTCATCGTTATAATTATAGTAAAATTAATTGAATTCCTAATATAAAATCAACGGTACTTGTTATGCATTAAAGCATCGTTAATTAGAGCTTTTAGAAAAATAATATTAGTCATATAAAACAAATAGGTTATTTTTAACTCAATAAGACTTTTCTTAAGGAATTCAGTTCTGTGTTTATTGCATAATTACAGTTTCTAAAGTAATTCGATTAAAAATGTCAAGCGTCTATATTAAATTGCTAAAATAAGCAGCACTATTTATTATCTGTAAATGCATTACTCATTGTTAAAGAGTTCATTATTTCGGAAACGTGGATGTCTGTACCATGTTTTCCCAAAAGGCAATTTAATTTTAAACACAGAAGATTAATTTAGATGAGTGGAAGACAACTCTTTATTACAATGATTGCTTACTGTTCTGAAATTCTAATAAATACTTTAGATAAACTATGTCTTTCAAACTATCGGTAAAATGTCACGACTTGAACAACCTGTTTTGAGAGCTATAAGTCAGGAAAGAAATCTGTAAAAGTTGCTTTTCTTTTAGTATCGTCATACTGCAAAGAAACAAATATCTATGTCTGAATATTTTTTCCAGTACACACACTAGATTTTAAGAAAGCCAGTTTAGATTGGAAAAAAGCACATATTTCTTTCGAATTCAAAATACCTCAAAATTCTACGCTCGTAGTAAAGGTTTTTTAAATAAAGATATAATTTTTGGAGCTTATATGCATCAAAATTCAGCAATTTTATCCCTTAAATCTTGATACCGAAATGTTTCGAGAATAATAAAAAAATCGAGTGAAAAGAAAAAAAAAAAACTATTTTTAGAACTAATCTTGCATTTGATTTCTTAATT
>BMAW01008173.1:28100-73291 GCA_019974015.1 Nephila pilipes | reverse complement strand
AAGAGGCCATTTAGTATATACATTTGTCTGTTACTATGCTTTTTCTCCTTCCCTTCTACAAATATTTTACCATGTTTGCATGTTTCAATGCAAAATGTTTTTCAAGAAGAATTTAATTTATTTCTACAAAAGAAAATGATTTATGTTACATGAGATGTATATATTAAAAAGAATTTTAGACCACAAAAAGATAAGGAGGTTACACGCGCCTTTATATATGGGGAGAAAAGATAACTTTCTTAAAAATATTTAAACAAAAATAACCAAAAGGCAAAAGAAAAGAAGAAAAGAGAAGTAACTAATAAAACAAATTTAAGAAATGCCGACGAAAATTAAAATTTTACTAATTTATTTAAATTAATTAAAACAAAAGGTATTTTGAAAAATAAATTTAGAAAATAAAGCTAATATATCAGTTTCTGTTCCATACATTGAAGAATAATGTGTTTATCCTGGTTATATATGGCATATATATAAACTATGCAGAGTCCTCTGAGGCACAAAAATTGGCGGTAGGAAAATTATGTGCAGAATAGAAAATGATGACATTGCAGAAAATTGATTGTTTCCTTAGAAGGAGAGGTTTCAAAGTAGAATTAATCCTGCATAAAGTGTTGGATGATCTCTAGCTGCCAATGACGTGGCATGGAGTGAGAAAGTTTGAGCCCCGCATTTCTTTGCCACCCTGTCTAATTGGTCGGGAGTAGGCTATCACCTCCTCAGGAGGCAGTCGCACAACATACATCCCAGACATACCTCCTGATTGAAATTGGCTAGGCAAGGTAGTGTTTGAGGTTGTAAGACAGTTCATACAACACGAGCTACAAGGGGACATCTGGAATTATCTTGTTGAAAATAGACCAGGGTACTGCAGAACGGTATAAACAAGTCTCATAATTTTGCCGACAACAGCATTAAGGTACCATAATGACATCTCAGCAATGTCTATCGGCGAGAGGCACCCCTGAACTTTGCTGAGGCCTGTGTGGCTTGCAATAGCAAAGCAGGATCTGCACGCTGCCTGCCTGACGCGTCTTCGATAATCGTCAGGATACATTTGAGGCGATTCGTCGCTAAAACAATATTGTCTCAATCAGCTTAATTTAACTCTTATCGAGCTTTCAGCACCACTGCACTGGCTCGGATAGTGCGTGGCGGCAGTGCAGGCAGTTGGGTCATAATGAATGACTTCACCTATCAGCCGACTGCAAAGGGTCATGCGCGAGGACACTGCAGGTGGCCGCATCGTCTGATGGTTGATAACAACTGTGGCGCAGACAACTGATTCCTATACCACCCCATCCTCCCGATCTGCTGGGTCCCAAGTCGATTGGCGACGCGCTGGAAATCTCCCATTGTCCTTATTCTTACAACATCTTCTAATTGCTACCTGCTCGACCCATATGCCAGAGGATTCTCTGATTTGCTCCTAACCCTACCTTTTCTAATCCAATGATACGACCTCTTTCAACTTATTGCTCAGAATGAGCCTTCTGAAACCAGCGGTGAAGAATTTTTGACACAAGGTCTCCTAAATCGCAATGCAACAAAATTGACCTCAGATTGGAGAATCTATATACATCTGCTGAGTGCAGTTCTGATAATAGCCTGTTATTCATTCATTAGGCACTAAATTTAATCATTTCAGACTCTTCGTCCAAATGTTTTGTATACAAAATTTGGCTATAATCGGGTAACCCATTCTTAGTGGCAGCAGCTGTTTTTGGTAGGTATGTATGTGAGAGAGCAATCATCTATGAGAAAATTGTGTATCAGGCGGACTAGTAAAACTACAAAAATGCAATGATAGAGAAGGAGGAAATTTTGTCTAAAAGGATTGGGAATTTCAGAACCATGAAGTAAGCGGGCTGATATGTTTTAAAATGTTGATTTCAAGAGAATAGAGGTAATGAACGTAAAAGTCTAAGATTATCTATACTAGCAATAAAAGCTTCAAATAGGAAACCACGATATTTAAGGATGATTCATGTGCAAGTATTGGAGTTTGGACGAGAAATACAGACAATCTAGAGGATTATTTTATCATATAAAAGTAGGCTATTGAATCAGTGTTGCAACATATTGTGCTAGTGCAACAATGGCATTCATAATGTGAATTGTACAAGAGTTCTTTGTATATATTCTATTTCTCCAGAAAAGCGTCGCCAGCAATTTAATTGACCCACGAAATAGATTCCGAAATGCCACCTGCACCCAGTTGTCTTTCCTGATGAATTTTGTCTTATTTTGATACACTGGGGCTACAGCATCTGTTTTATATTCTATGCATATGAAACGCAATCTTCCGGGTCAAGCTTTATACTATACTTTTAGATAAATGTCACTGTTAAGGTTTGAGTTGTCATTGGGTACCATTAACCATCACAGAGCACTTAAGAAATTAGAGGAATTGCCCAATACAAACAGAGAATCTCTGTGGTTTAAAATTGAACCTGCCCTCCACGCATCTCCTCGAGGGATGGACTGCAATGATTTCAAGGTATTTCGAACAGGAAAATGTTCAAAATATTACAGGAGTGCTTAATCTTTCCTTACAAGAGCATAACGACGTAGATTCTTCTTTGGCCTGCCTAATCACCACAATAGATATATTACCATTGATCATGTTAGTATCTCATCGATCGATGTCTTGCTCAGACAATGTCTGTCCCTTTAATGATACGGATGAACTTTTGCTGTATAGGAAGCTAATTCAATGTCTCCTTAATAGTTTTTGTCTAAATATGCTTCTGACGATGTCTCAAGATATAATCTATTAGATATTTGCTCTAAATACTAGATTCTTAGCTTTTTGAAAATTATCGAACAGATATATGAATGGTTGGAATAAATTTCATTAAATTTAATGAACTTTCCATGGTATAAAATTTATATAAACCTAACACAGGAGCGTAATGTGTTCGTTCTGTAATATGCGGACAGGATAAGCTGGAAATATAGACTAAAACACAATGATGGATGATGAAGATGAATTTTTGAAGAAAAACCTTATTTTGGAATTTGCACTGTTTCTTATTACAGAAATTATCTTTACTATACTTCATATTTGTGTTGTTAATGACCAAATGCTCAAACATCTTTAAATTACAAAATAGAAATTTATAATAATATTTCAACACTTTTTCTACTTTGACAACATGTTTGTTCTAATCTCGATGGAAGACCACAACAAACCATAATTAACTGACCGAAATGAATGTACTACTATTATCTATGATAAAAATATAATAGTAAAGATGCATTCCAAAATAGTGACACAGAATAAATTTTATTGCAAGTTTTTAAAGAATGTAGACAAAAGAATCTATTATTACCTTATTTGGCACATTAGAACTAGATCAGATATATTTCTACTAGATACACGATTCATAGTTCAGCAGGCTTTAAGATGATATTTGGCAATTTTGTTTTATACCTATAATTGTTATTTGAATTAAATAATACTGAAAGTCCCTGGCCACCATAGTAAAATACATTTTTACAAAATTATTTTTATTCTAACATAATCCCTTCTATGATAATCTATTATGACCTCCAACTTTGATACATTTTGTACAGGCTGTTGGTCGCTTGTGTTCAAAATGGCCTCATGTTTCGACGATACTCCTTCATTCGACAAAATTTCTCCAGTCGAATACTTTGAGATCTGACAGGAAAAGTGCTGGGGCTTCGATCTGAAGGCGGTGGATGATGAAGTTCACCAGTCATTCATGGATTTTATCTGTTTCCCGCGACTTGTGACACAGTTGCATTGTTTGCTTTTTTTCTTCAAAATGCGGCCGCTTTTCGGCGATTTCATCCTTCAAACGATCCCAATGACTGTAATGATTCATATGGTCCTTCCTTTCAAGGCTAGCATTGAAAACACCACGCGGCATCCAAAATATACGCACATAACCTTGCCAGCCGACTATGCGTTTTCCATGCTTGGAGGGTTCATGAAAGACAGTCCACTCGAATGACTGCGATTGACCCTTCGAGCGGAAAGATGGAGCCATGTCATCCAGAACATTATCGTACACACCAAAAACTCGGGTTATTACGCTTGATCATTCAAACATCTGCTCGAAATCATCAACCTACGATTGTTTTGGTCAAAAGGACTCGCTTGACCTCCACTTATGCACAGACTTTCTACATACCACAATATTCGTAGTTGATATGATGTCACGTTCAGTTGAATCTAGAGGTCTGCTTATTTCATTCATATTTCAATTAGTAATCAAATCATTTTGTGGATTTTTAATGTTTCGTCGGAACAACCCTTTTCGGGCACACTGCGTTCACCGGTTCGGCTCCATTTCTAGCCTCTAAACTAGCATACCAATCTTTAAGGCGATTTTCCCGGGGCAGGTCCGAAACTCGGCACTAGCCAAGTTTTTGCTTCAACAGATTTTTCCTTCAAAAGGTCATCACTTTTATCAACATGCAGAAATTCCTTTTATCCAATTTTCACACAATAACAAATTTTCACTCAAAATGCTAATTCCACAAAATAATGATCCAGATGCTGTCAATTATATGAGCTGTGTCTTTGAAGTAGAACCACTAAAACATATGGATTTTAATTTTAGGAGCCAATCTAGTGTGGCCATGGAAGACTCAATTGATCTGTAATTCTCCCAGTCGATATCTAACCATGACCATACTGGAACAAAACTTCTAGTTACCAACTCATAAGCTGAAAGAAACCTAAGTACATAGGTATTTTTGCCAATTATTTGAAACTAAGAACAAAAGCAAACAAAAAGGCTTTACTAAATATATTTCTGACTACACATCTTAACTTTGTGATAGAGAAATGTTCAACACTAAAACATGTTGAAACATCGTTATTTCCGACTCTATTTGAATTCATAATCAGAATAACAAGGAAGAACGTCGAATAAATTTAATATCAGATTCACCAAAATGGTAAAAGATAATCTTAAACTCATCATTATTGAAAAAAAGAGGAAGTCGGTCTTAAAATGATTTATAGAAACTGAAACATTAAGAAAATTTATGTATATGTTTCATTTGATTTCCAACATTGTCAAAAACGCTGGAAAGAAGTTTAACAATAATAGATTAATGCGATGTATGAGCTAATTATAAATGATTGCGTTTATAGTTATTCACTCTCTTAAATGAGGGAAGACTTTTAACTCCTTAGGGAGACTGAATAAACTCTCCTTTTAAGGAAAAATAGTCAACTACAATTTAAATCTTGTGTAAGAAAGGGAAAAACATTATCCGATCCAAGTTTTCATGTACACATGAATCGGTATAATATAAAATACGAAATGAAATTCTGGATTCTGAGATAGTCTGTGAAGATATAATGCTGAACAGTTTTTTGCCATGTTCTCTAACTCAAGATTTCCATAAAAGCAAGAAAATATTGTGGTCAGAGACAGTTAGTTGTGGAACAACTAATAGTTTTTTATTGTGCTGAAATTTAGCATTCTTCTAACAAAATATAAGGCTTATACTGATTTCTTGCTCAATATCGAAATCTCCTGTCAAAACTTAGTAAATGGCAAATAGTTAATGAAACTTTTTTATAGAAATATTACCCACATACAGTGTTTGGATTTTATAGGCAAATCATTCAGGTAGTACCTGAATTTACTCAAGTAGGAGTGAATTCAGTTTCACAAAAGTGTAGGAGCTTGATTAGCGAACGTAAGATGAATCGCTCATATTTTTATCAAAAAACCATAATAATTTTAAAAGAGGAAAGAGGAAAGAAATTTCATTATTAACACTTGAATGATTATCCTTGATACCAATTTCTATTTAAATTTTATTAATCAACAATTCATCTATAATTATGATAAACACTGAAAATTCTAATATAAACATAACGCGTATGACATGTGTATTAAGCATCGAATTTGAGCTTTTAGAAAAAAAGTATGTAATAAAACAAATAGGTTATTTAATCTACAAAGACTTTTCTTTAAGGAATCTGCATTCGTGCTGTGTCGACAAATTGGCAGTTCAAAGTAATTGATTAAATGCTCAAGCGTCTATATTAATTGTAAACAAAGCAGTAACTATTTATTATCTGTAAAATGCTTACCATTTTAAAGAGTTCATTATTTCGAAACGTGGATGCCATGTAATGTTCTTAAGGCAATTTTGACTTTTAACACAGAGATTAATTTAGTGAGTGAGAAACTCTTTATTACAAATTGATTAGTTACACTTTCTGAAATTGTATAAAATACTGTAAATTGTACTTTCAACACTATCAAATGTCCGACTTGTTAGAAACCTGGTTTTTGACAGAGTAGTCAGGAAAAATCTGTAAAGTTGCTTTTTGAGTATTGCCGCATATACTGCAGAAACAAATATCTATGCCCTGTTTTTTCAGTCCACACACTAGATTTTAAGAAAGCAGTTTAATGGAAAAGCACATATTTCTCGACCAAAATACACCATCTACGCTCAGTAGGTGCTTAAAAAAGATATAATTTTGCGAGCTTAATGCAAAATCTGCAATCCTCCTAATCGGATACTGAAAATGTTCGAGAAAAAAAAATCGGATGAAAAGAAAAAAACTATTTTAGAACAATCTAGCATTGATTTCTAATTACATTTTGATTTTTCCAATAGATAAATTTTGCCATGATTTTTTTTTTTGATCACTAATTTAAGTCATCTGATCCATATTCACTCATATGCAAAAGTTTTTTTATTATTATTATTATGGTATATCTTGCTTCAGCGAAATTAAAAAGAGACTTGATTGACAGAATCGAGTTTTTCCATGTTAAGATTTCTACAAAAGAAACACAAATCTGTTCACAACGTATAATGCCAGAAAAAGTCTGAAACAAACTACCAAGACGAATCCATGGTCATAATTCTAGAGTTGAGTATGAGTACTGTTTTTCTCTAATGTTGCCTCGTATCTATTTTGCTCCTGTGGTGATACGATTCAAAAAATTATAGGAATGATTGCTATGATCCCACTGACTACATTACCACAATAATTATCTCCTTATTTAAAAAGTTTCTTTATTGTTATGCAAAAGTAAAATTTAATCCCTCTATCCACCCCTGAAACAAAGGCGATCTCTATCAAACGACAGTGCCATAGTTCCAAACACCAGCAAAAAAATTCCAGAGCACCCCATTCTTCCGACGGTGATGGGAACTCGAGACAGAACCTCAAGAGTCACTGTCTCTGGCACCTTCAGCTGTTGCCTCAAAAACACATTTATTTGCTTTTTTTTTCCACCCGTAACTCTTATGCGTGAGAATTCTGTGTCTATTTTACGGCCTCCAGGAATGACCAAAGTGAGGGAATGGTGTCCAGAGACAGAGAAGTCGCTCACTGACAAAATGACGAGTGGTCAGTCTTGTGTCCGGGATGAGATTGGCTTGTACCTGTGCCGAGAGAAATTATTCTGACATTTCACTCAACCTCTTCCATCAGTTCTGGGAGATGCTTTGATTGTTGATGCTGACAGTGGGAATGCTTCTGGGAGAGAATTAATGATGGTAGGAAAAGTAAATGATTTGTAGAATGGAAAAATTTATGAATTGATATAATGTTATAGGAATATCGAAATGTTCTCAAAGGTTTTTATTTTATACCCAAAACTTTATACTAAAACTTTTTCGTACTGTCACATAAATGTATACCTAAGAATGAAAGATTTTAGCCTTTGAAATTAGAAATTTCAAGATTTTACTGACTCTGCATGTGAGCAAATGTTATTTTTAAATAAAATGTACATAATTACTGCTTTTCTGATGAAGACGCAGTATTCTACGAAGTTAGCTACGAGTTTGCTATTACTTATAAGATGGAATCGTCCATAAAGGATGTTGTCTAACTGAATTCACGTCATTCTTAAACTCTTAATAGAGAGATTTGATGAAGTAGAAGAGTGGCCTGAGAGGATCGTCCCGTATCTTGACAATGATTAGCATTGAAGTCAATAGCCTTCATAAATAAATAACTTAGAAGAACCATCTAAATCTATCAATCGATTTCTGAAAGAATTAACATCAATACTAAGAATGAACATAAACATGATAAATCTATCAAAAAGCTATATCCATGTTATTGATAATAGATGTTCACATTCAAAATCGAAATCAAGAAGACTTTCAGAATTTCAATTAACAGAACATTGATATTCCCACCGTCTTTCTGTGCATTGATTCATTATTAGAATCTGCTTCTAATCTGATCAAATGAGTAAGATAGAGACAGCTTCAGGTACTTCAGTAATATATACACTGTTTGTTCTTAAGCAGATATATTTCTCATTTGATATTTAATGCTCTTGTTTCTATTTAAGTAGCACTCGAGTAGAAACATAATGACCCTGAATACTTTTAATTTATTTTTAAAAATAATCACTTTCGATAAATATATTTACGTTAAATAATTAATATCATACTAATGCAGTCTAGATGATGAAAGCACTAAAATATTAAAGGCAGAAATAATAACACAGAGTTCGCTAGTGTAAGAAAGATGAAATATTAATGTAAGATTATATTTCAAAAATCGACACATCTGAAATGAAGTATAATGCGATAGTAATTAAGCAAGAACTATCTATCAAGACATTAAGAGGCAGATTGAAAAATATATTTATATCCTGAGATATCGTATTACTGTTTCGAATTTTCTTCTTTCGTTCTTATTTAATATTTAGATTTATTTGAAACCTTCTGGTACGTTTTTATAAAATCTCAGTTTTGGCAAACACAAACACAGTCGACTATTCTATGTATATACATGGGGAGTTTGTAGAGATGAAGAAAATTGAGAACAGAGGACGCTGCTCTGCTAGTGAAGGTAGCTCACCGAAGGATGACAAGAACTGCTATAATAAAGAAAAAGACGCTCAGTATTTTTAGACAATGCAAATAAAGCTGAAGACGTGTTACTTTATTTAAATTGTTTTAAATCTAACGTTAAACGTTTAATTCAAATGTGAAACGTCTTAAGTAGAAATGCATTAAACATTCAAAATTGATTTTTAATTAAATAATTAATACCACCAATTCACATCAGAAAGTCAAAACTGTGATATTGGGAGACTATGATATACAAAGTATGTGAAAAGTGAGTATTTCTAATTAAAATAATATCGAACGAATTTTTGAAAAATTGGATTAAAACGTGCTGCTCTAAGGATATTAATTCAGATTTTAAGATACTGATTACTCTTATTGGCAATTTTAAAGAAGATTGGCAAATGACATGATAAGTGATGCACTGATCTGAAGAAGAAAAATTATAATCTACAAACTAAAAGTTTATTTTGATATTTATGATGCTAAAAGATGGAAATCCGAAACTTCATTGGTTTTGAATTTACAGTAAAGTCGACCACATACATCAATAGTGGATTGGTAATGACATTTTTCATTATAAATGATCACCACGATAGAGGCCTGAATACATCCCAAGGAATAAAACAGAAGAATAACCAGAAATACATTTTTGAATGATGTTAACTAGTCTATCAGCAGATTCAAAAATTCGAATCAATCAATGGAAACGAATGGGAGTAGAACAAAACAAATCTACCAGTGTAATAAATGACAAATAATGATCAATTGTCTATAGCAGAGCTAAAAGCGATTGAGGTTATGACTGAAATCAAAATCTTTAAGCTTTATGAAGTTGAAAGTGACATTTCTTTAATGAGAATTGTGAGAATATAAGAGACCTGTTTGTGAGCACGAATGCGCTTGAAGATGAATTATCTGACTCTAAAGCTATTTTGGAAAGACCTGCTAAGCCCTTGGCTACTGTATATTACAAAAGAGATAATCAAAGCACGACATATGTGTTATTGAAAATCAGCATCAATAATGCTATCATAGGATTGATGAATTTTCATGCAGTTATAAATGAAAATTACTAAAAAGTCTCCAGAAGAAAACAATATTTTACTAGCTATTAATTTGTTCTTGGGAGACCAGAATTATTGTTAGAAACGATGAACCTACAAATATGTGTGATGATTTATAGGAAAGCTAACAAAATGTAATTAAGGATGATTTCACTATTGATTAAAGATGTCTTAGATCGATCACAAGAACGGGTGAGTATTTAGTACCTGCTGATTATGCTTTTTCTTTTCATGCTTATGAACAGAGCAGAAAATAGACGCTATTTGTCCCTCATGAATATGTATCAATTTTGGAAAGCACGATTTGGACCTGGCCATAAAAATTTATAAATACCATTTTTCGGACTCACTATGATGGCGTACTGTTTTAATTCTAACATGATCAGTAATATTAACTTCAAATTAAAAGATGAATTGAAAGATTAAACGTTTAGTTCAATCTGACTGTACATGATTTAACCAATTTTAAGAAAGACCAGTTTTGAAGGAAAACTGCATTTGGGACATGTAGAAAGGTTGTATAGACCACATCCAATTTAAAAACAAACTTGTTCTGGGCTCTGTTCACGAATTAGAAATTGTAACCATAGATTTTTACTTAACCGATATCCTAGAAAATTATTCCTAACTATTCTATTATAAACTTTTGGATCTTTAAAAGACTGTAAATTTAGATTCAATGAGAAGAGAAATTATTTACTGTTAAAATAGCATTTCGAAAATACACTAGAAATATATGTCCCTAAATGAGAAACTCACCTGTATTAGGGATGTTAGCTTTGTATAGTAATGCAAAATATCCGATAAAAAGCCATCCAAAGATGAGAAGTAGGACATCACAGAAGCTGAGCAGTTATGAACTTGAGGTTCTGTTGTTATAGCAGCCACAAGGAATTTAAAATTTACTCTGATACCATTTAAAATAATAACCGACTATTTAGCGTTTCAAAACAATGGATAAAAGAGACGAAAGGCCACGAATAGCTCAGTAATACATTGAAAGAATTTAATTATGTACAGAATATCTGTTCAGAAATTACTACTTGATGTGGCAAGGTAGATCCCCAATTATCATGTTTTGTATTTCTATGGAGAAAATTAAACTAAACATAAATTAATCAGACCAGAGGAGATAAAACAATTAAAAGACTTTTGAAAATTTCAAATTATATAGACCATTTGAACGTAAAGAAATTTATCTCCATGTTTAAGAAGGTAAAGAAGTAATAGTTGTTTCTCAAACATGCAAACAAAATTATTAAAATTCTCAAGAAAGAGACAGATATGGGAGTTAAATATTCAGAGAAACACTTATAAGACTATTTTCCAAATTGGAAAGAACAAAGGCTGAAAGAATAATAGCTAATTGCATTGTATCCCAGTAAACCGTAAAAAGAAAGATATGATTTTCATCCAATTCATAAAGATATTTACTTACATACGTGTCACATAGATCACCAGGATCAATGGAAAATGCACTATAACATGTGTTTTTATGACATGTGGATTTGGTTGTAACGGCTGTATAGTATCCCAATGGTGATATCAAGACATCATCAGCGCTGGAAGTTTCGATATTCTGAAATAGCAAAACTGCTGGTAGAAGCTCCACAGAATAATATATCAGATCTAGGCACTGCCTTTATATCAAAAGAATTTAGAAGAGTATTGTTCCAAAGAAAATATAAATCATCATCCACTATAACAGGGCTTCAAGTGCAAACGGACAAGTTGAGTGGCTAACTAAGTTATTATTCCTATTCCTTCCAAAGTTGACTTGAAAATCTCTGCACAGTATACAAATATATGAACGGGTAACGAACTATTAATAAATTACCAACGCTGTATAAATATTATCTCTTTATAAATGTTACTTAGTACCCATCCATGTATGTTATAAGCACACATTATCTTATTGCCACTAAAATAATATTAATTTCATCTACATTTTGTTCTTGATTATTGGTTCAATTTTGATATAATTTAAATAGGTTTGTTTCTAAAAGAATATGCATTGATTATGTTTAGTTTTTCATTTATATGCTAGTATGTTTGTCATTGCATTTAATTACATTTTGCCTTTTTATTTCAGATTAGAAAATTATTCAGCTTGAGATAGCTACTATAATTTGATTTTGAATAATTTTTGAACTGTTTTTCATAGTTTTGTTTGCTTAAAACAATTTTAAAATATTTTAGAGCCGGTAATATGCACCTATATGATCTGATTAGCGCCACACAGGTATATAATAGTGAGTGCTACAGTTATATGTTATACATATATGTGTGTGAGTTAAAATAATGATAAAAGTTATTGTTAAAACAAAGTAGTATTACAACAATAAGCAGAAAAGAAATGCCCCCTTCTTACAAAAATGCTGCACACCACTATTAATGCCTTTTTGTTTTTACACTGCATTAAATATTTATGAAATGTATCTGTGTTTCTTCTTGTGGAAGGATAAATAACACGAAATAAATTGTTGCGGCTGAGCTAAATATTATAGCATAGTGCTAAATTATTTATTAAATGTAAATTTTTATTACGTACACCAAATCAGAGAAATTCTAACGGGACTCTCAAAATCGAAATCAACGAACTCAAATGTAATTAATATTTCACTTACTAATGAGATATTCAAAAGTTTATTTGATAGATATTTTCTGTTAGAGGAAACGATAATTCTTTTATTTATTTTTGATGAAATGTTACCATTTATTGAACTAGTTATATATATATAAATGCTTTAAAATTAGAACTAATATATTTAATGTATACGAATATTACATACTTTGTCCAAACTTTAGGTGATAGCATAGTTTAGACAGGATAAATTTAAAATGCTTTCTACATCGTTAGAAATGAATAGTTTTATTAATAAAGATTTATGTAAAAGGAAGTTTGGGGTCCCTTTTAAAAGGATTTGTAAGTCACTCGATTTATATCTGTTTGAAAGAAGTAAATTTTTCTATGCATTCCACTTTAAGTTAAGTTAAGTAATTGCAAAAGATAAAATGTGGTGAAATTAAATGTTCTTTTCTATTTATAAGGATTGTTACCTCATCAAATAGTTTTAAATATCTATACTTCCAATGTCAAGGATATTGTTAATGTATTTTATTCGTTTACTTGAAATGAAATCATTAAATATCAATGTAAATTAAAATTATTGCAACATCTCAAATCCAGAGACTTCAACAAAAAAATAATTTCGAATATTTCTGAAATATTGAATATTTTCTCATTAAAAATTAATTCATTTTGCATTTACTTTTATATAAGATTTTCTTTAATGGAAGTCCAATAGGAGAAATGAATATACTCTGATGATATAAGTTCATTATTATATCGAAAATTCTTAATCATTAAAATAGGAATTTAAGACAAATTTGACCATGGATCAGAAATTGAATGTTTTGAAATTGTTATTTTACACCATTGTTTTGAGTGCTTATTACAATTTAGATCTTATATAAACTTCAATATTTTACTTTTATTGAACGATATTTTTGTTTAATAACTTAGAAATATATTTTGACGTTTCATGTAGCAATATCATATTTTAGTTTTATTTCTCAGCAACTAAATAGGTCTGTAAAATTTTTTAAAACGTCTAACGTAATGGTTTACTTTCAATATTTTATAATATTCAACTTTAAAAAGCTTTCTTTTCTTAAGCAACTTTACATTCATTAACAGTAAAACTAATGAAACTTGTCATGTTATAATTTGAATCGCAGTATTTTTTTATTTTTGAAAATTTCCTAAAAACAAATGTTCTCCAAAAGTGGTGTAAAATAGCTCTGACAGAATTTGTTTTACTTAAAACTCCCCAAAGCAAGTTAATCATGTTATTTAATGCATATTACAAATAAAGGAGATTACTTTTAAAGTAAATATTAATTGCACGGGATTTTTTAGGAGTGAATGTTTATTAATGTCGCTCTTGGAACAACACGATGACTACACGGCGACGGACATTGCAATTTTCACTTAAGCTGGTACCTCTCGTTCCAAACTTCCAGATCACACCATTGTTAATACTTTGAGTCTCGACACAGATTTAACATGCATCAATCCCGCTAATCTGAGGATTTTTAGATGCATAAAGATTCGAACCAATGACAACAACGCCGGTCGCAAATTCACGACCATGACCACTAGACTACTTCGGCCACAATTTTTCACGATAAAACTCTTTTATAAAGAAATATAAAAGAGTTCTATCGTGCTTGCTGATAAATTATTGTTATGAAAAAATAAAAAAGCTATCTTCTTTCAGTTTTCATCATTATGAAAAAATATATACACATTTTAAAATCTAAATTATTATAACTCCTAAAGTATTGAATTTTTAACATATCATAAGATTTTGATTGTTAGGTTTTAAACGCTACATAGATATTTTGGTGATCATTACAAACTCGGTACGAGTTGCGAGTGATAAATTTGAAGTATTTATAATTTATTTATTCTTGATTTTTTGCCAAGAGAAAATATGATCATTTTTAGAGAATTAAATAAAGTACTCTGAGTGAAAAGTGCGTGAACGTACCATTTTAAGACCAATCTCTCATTCATTTGTCACTTAACTTGCGTAATAAGACACATGATTTACGCATGCAGCAGACAAAATAAATTCGAGTTCCGAGTTGAATGCAAGGAGTTCGTGATATGTTTCTCTAATTTTATTTAATTTATACTTTAGTAACAAAACCGATTAAATCTGACTTTTTTATTACAGTAAGTGATTTTAAACTTTCTATAACAGGAATTGTTAAAACAGATTTAATAGTGCCTTTTAATATTATCATCCATTAAAAAATATCTAGGATTGATGTTGTGTTTTCTCGGAATCATTTTCAAGGATTAAATTGACAAGTTATGTAAAAAATGTTAATTAATTTATTAAACTATATTCTACAGGATATCTTAAGTGAGGATTTTCCCTGTACTTTACTTTTTTTGGTGCATTTTCTCGACGCTAGGTGACGACCCTGGCTAGATTTAACTTGTTTCATAGCGATAATTTTATCAGTTTCCTGTTAATCTACGGAATTTTCCAGAAAACAAACACAAAATTAAGCAAAAAGGGGGTTTGGAATAATAATGTCCAATACCAAATCAAAAATATGCGAAAGAAACGGACAAAATGCATTGACTTGTAGTTAAAACTCTATAATATGACTCTAATGAAAAAGCACCTTTTACCATCTCATCTAATAATAAATATGACTTTTAACTACAAAACATCCAATCATCACCGTATCCTCATTCACAGTTAAAAAAATCACTTATAATCCTATTTTATATTATATATCAAAGATGTAACGTAAATATTCTTTTAATTATGAAATCACATGTATGAATTATTTCACTAAGTACTCCCTGAATGGACAAATGGAACCTGAGCATATCTAATAAAAGTCCTTAATCTTGCTAAAAGCTTACGATTTCGCAAAGGGTCATTGATGCGAAGTATGGCACCAAATTCACACTTTGAGCAATTAATCATATCTCAACGCATTCTGTCTTGAATATTTCCTTCACTTGCATTGCTGTCTCAGCTTTCCAGGAGTCCTTAACTCAACGTTGACAGTAAATTAGCTGAAAAGATTCTTCCTTTACGTTATGTAGTACAACGTGGAGCAGAAGTTTAGACACAACGCATATATTTCAGTGTAAGGGAAAGTGTACATCAAAATACTTTCAAATTCTCACTGCAAATTAGTACTAGTGTCATAAATATATATCTAAAGCTAGTAGAATAATTGCCGTAAAGAAAATCAAAAATTACAAAATAATAATAGTAATAATAATAACATGTGCCAGCATGTAGTTTTGAGATAATGTCGTCAACAAATATGCGTTGGCATAAAATAAAAGATGCCTGCTATTAGGTTCAAAAATTTTACAATATAACCCATTATGATTATGACAATTACATTTAATTTGCTAAGGTATATTTAAATTGCTAAAATATATTTGACTTAATATTTAATCGTCATATTTTAGTTTAATATCCTAACAGAATACTATCGTCTACTTTAAAAATTTATCATTTGCCCTTAATTTTTAATATATAATTTAACAATTGATTTTTGTGGCAAAATCGTCTGTTTTTAATCTTTTTGTCGATGACAATGGCACCAACTTTTCACTTTAGAATGTTTTGTTTATGTAAATAAAAATGTATTAGGAATTTGAATAAGATGGTTTCTTTTCTTGATAGTACTTGTATCTTGGGAGCCTGAAACTCGGAAGTACGTTTACTATACTCTAATTAATATTCATTTTGAATAATTTTACTTTTTCCGAGAATTGATTTCAGAAAAACTTCAGAACAAGTTAAAATGAAGTTAAGAAAAAGCCAATTTTGGAGGAAAAAAAATTATGTCGCAAAAATTTATGTTCAAATTAGATTTATGCAAATATCCCTTTAAATATGAATGACAAAGGATCAGTCCTTTCCTAGACTATAAAATGTAGCGATCTCTGACAAACTATCAAAATGTACAAATCTATGCGTTTCTCATCTAAAGATGTCTTACAATTTACAATTTTCAGTTACTTTTAATAGGTCCAAACATGTATTTACAGTGTTTTGCAACGTGGAGAGCAATTTAAAAATGCGTACAGTTCAGGAAGGCCAAGAAAAAAAACCCATTTCATGAGGATTGAAAAGCTAAAAGTATGGCTCTAACTGAAAATTTGTTTTTTAATCTGATAAAAAAAATCACGTGATTTTATCACGTAACACCTTATTAATCACGTAATACCACGTAACAAAACTATCACGTAAAAAAAACAAAATTATAACACGTAAAACAAAATTATCACGTAACACCTTATGCACCTTATAAAAAAAACACGTAAAACAAAATTATCACGTAACACCTTAAGCAGATGAATAACAGAATTGGATTCAACGAAAAAAAATTAGTTCCTATGCTTTTTCTGAAACAGGGTCACAAAGAAGCAGTATTTCGATGGACAAAATAGCACAATCATAATCGTTACGAATGTCTTTGTGTTAGTTTCTATGATGAAAAAAAATGGATTACCCAGAAGTGTTTTCATTCTTTTGGGGTGACTTGGGGAACGATCTTAAAAGCATATTCAACAGGCATCCAGATGACGGCTCGCTTTTGGCTACAATGCCAAACGTCTCTTAGCTTCCTAAGTTACAAACTAACCCAACTGGACCCTTCAGCTAGACAAATGTCGATTCATACTTCCCGTTCAGCAAAAAGATGGCTTAGACCTCAGAATATCACTTTGTTGATCAGGCCAACCCTCATTCCGATAAAAAAAAGACATCTAAAGAATTCTCACATGTGGTGTCTACAATAATGGGTTAATAGGTAGCAGTATTGTTCAGTACACACACAAGAACTCGAATCAGTGATCTATGAAGCCTAGTGCAGGCTCTCTTCCAAAACTTTCCAAAACCTGGTATTATCAATTGAAAATGCATATTTTACAAGAAATTATTATTAATTATTTCCCTTGAAACTTTTTAGAAGGAGAAAGTATTAACTTACAAGAAACATGGAAATGTTTAAAATTTTAGAATAATGGAAACACACACAATACATTTTAGCTGCTTCATTTGTCACATTTATATATAAAAGATACTAAAAATAACTTTATTTTATTCTATTTGCTCAATTCAAATAAGAAGGTTTGCCGTTTAATTTATTCAACATTTCTGCACAGTGATTTCTCCCCCAAAAAAATCACTTAACACGAAAATTAAAGTTAGAGCTTTCATAATCGATATGAAAAGGGTGCTCCTAAAATTATTAGATCATGATTTAATCACAATTCGTTGCGTCTTCTTACGATTATCTTCATACTCCAGCAATCTAGATTAATTTTTTTTATGTTTGAAAAACTCATTAACTGTTAACGCTCGTCCGCTTTTGCAATTTGCACACAAATGAAGAAATTAGCTGTACAACTAATTCATCATCTATTTTAACTTTCTTGAAAGCTAAAAAAAAAGATAGGAATTGAGTGCTTTGCTAGAAAGAGGCTATCTGATGATGAAGCGAGATTAAATGCATTTTTTTTTATTCTGCTTAATTGCTCCACGGTTAACTCGCGTGTCTTTATATGCGTTAATAAACAAACTAGGTTTTTTCTTTTCCTGCAAAAAGTAAAATAAATGCACCGAAAGTAAGGTAGAACCTACAAAACAAAGTATTTTGTTAATTAATCCTACAGCAAACATTTGAAGACCGTTAGCACTAATACAAAATTAAACAACAAATAGAATAATAAACGTCTAATAAGGTTCTATAGCAAGCTTTCGTCAACGTATTCGTATTACTAACTAATTCGGATCCTTATTTTTCTAATCATAAGCGATAATTCTCAAATGATTTCTGAGCAGGTTTTTCTTAAACATCTTCTATTTTTGTCACATTTTTTGCTAATTTTTGGTTCATTAACTTAATTTTTATTGAGCCAAAATCCTTTTATCGCAATGAAATTTTCTCTATCTTCTGAATGTATTTAATAATACCCATTCATAATAAATACTTTTGCTTCTATATTTTTTTCTTTTTCACTGCTATAATTCGTTAATAGTTTTTTCTTAAGCCGTATGAATATTAATTGTCTTAAATTTCTTATTTTTTTCATCCATATTGTCCTATTTCTTAAGCCTAATGAATTAATTCCTGACAAGTCTAGTACTTATGAGTAAATATTTTAGATTCTCATTTTTATTAACATTTATTTGAAATATTTTACATTTTCGTTTTGCATATTTGAATTTTAAAAACAATGAATTTCATCTATATATTATGTAAAGAAGTAATATCTCTTAAATTTATAAACAAAAAATTCTTTGAATCTAGAATCATATAACTCAATCTTGTTTCATTTTCGTAAGCTATCTATTCATACAGAAATTTCATAGCATTATCTTCATAATAGAAAATTAAAAAAAAATACATTAATCTGTTTTCATAATTCTAATTGAGCTTCAAATATATCGGTGCTTCTCTGTAAAATGACATCAAATATAATATTCTCTTTAACAATGCAATAAAATTAATGTACATTCACCAATGTGTAAATTTGCAACGTCTTTTAATTTGTATTGCGTTTTATTCCAATTCATTTCTTTTCATTCTACTTCGGTCATTGTCATTCAGCTCACCAGTTTATCTAGGAATAACAGTTATCAAAAGATAATACCATCTCTTTAAAAGATGTTAGTGACACTAATTATTCCCATAATTTTTGGAATTGTGTGTGATTCCATATTTGAATTGTTTAAATTAAAATAAATCATATTATGATCAACTGACACAAAAATTATGTGAAATGCAATTAACATTACATTCCAGAATGAAACTTTCGACATATTTTATATTAACGAACTATATGTAACAAGTTAGGCGTAATAATCTATTGAAATTTTATTTCTTTCTATTACAAGAAAAACATTTTCAGACTCAAAGAGAAATTTGGAACAAGGTTAGAAGTAAAACATTCTACATATTGCAAATAAATATGTCACTTTAGGTACAGGGTGGACTTAATTAAACTGAAAATGCTGAGAGTGTTCTCTAGCGTAATCTAATTGCTAGAATTAAGTCAAATGCAATGCGAAGATTTAATAATATGGAGGACGAAGGATTCCGCGGGAAAAAATAGTTTTAAATGTCACCACTCGGGGAATATGTGGCGCTATGTAATTGAAAAGGGAGTTTTATAAAAAGCAGAATCAATGCAAAAATAAAATTATATTTTATTCAGCACATTTAGCAATTAAATTCAAGTTTAGAATGGCAAAAATTTTAAAAATGCGAAAAATTTACATAAACACTGATAAAGTCTCTTTGTCTGCAATTTCATTTGTTGAGTCCTAAAGAAAGCAGCGGCGCCAAAAAAAGCTCTTTATTCAAATGTCATGCTGTATCCTTTGGCGCAGTGCCATCATCTTGGGCTGTAAAAGGCAATATGTTACTTTTAGAAACAATTAGATTGAAAGTTACGTGCAATAATATCTCCTTCTTTAGTCGAATTCTTTTACCTCAACCAGTGCAACATTTGAGCAACATTCGAGCTTTTAGAAAGCACAAGAAATTCGTAAAGGTAATGATCCTGTGTCAGTTAATGGTTTAAAAGCAATGATTGTGAAGTTTGAGAAAATATGTTCTCTGAAAATTCAGTCAGACAGAGGTCGAAAACTCATACCACAGGATACAATCGAAGAAGTTGCAACGGTAATTGTCAACAGAGCACGAGAAACATATCACGGACTGCACGGAAAGTTCTTGAAAACATGCTACTTTCGCAGTTGGAATGTTGTGCACAGAGTGCAATATGTGGTAGACAAAAACGGCGGCTACATTGAACCTGATTAGAATGTGTTAAATAAGGGGTCGTTTCTTTTCAGTTTTGATTCTACATCTTTAAAGCTATCTTTTCAATTACACAGGGACACATATTCTTTTAACGGGGAGTTTTGGAACTTTTTTTCAAGGAATCCTTCGTTCACATCTTGTTTAATCTTCTCACTACGTTTGGCATTATTGTCAAAATTAAATCGCTCTACAGAACACTCTGAGCACTGTCAGTTTAATTAAGGCCCCCTGTATATTCAATGCTTCAAGAAATTTAATACGATGCAAAGATTTTGTAATTAAATGGAAATATTAATTAAACAAACGAAAGATAGACAAAGTTGTGACATTTTAATATTGTTTAGATGTTTCCCTCCTAAACTTCACTAGAAAGTTGCCAAATTTAGTGAGAGAAACATCACGTGGTAAAAATGGCGGTATCAAGATAATTTAACAACTACAGAATTCTACTCTGTTTTTGGTAATACTTATGATATTAGTTAGAATTTTATATAAATATAGAATATGCATCAATTGACAGGATAAAATCACTTAATCTTTCAAACAAATTTAATTTTAATCAATCTAAAGCTTCGAACTAATTTTTAATTTAAAAAATAAAACTTTTCATTGCAAGACGTATTTTTCTAAAAAAAAATAGTTTCTCACTTTATCGAAATAGTTCCTGAAAGAATAATTTCATGTCCTAAATATTAACTATTTAGATACTTCTTCACAAATCCTTTCAATTACTTTTATTTTAATCAAGGAACCAATCCATTCAAGTTTTGTCTACAAAGGGAGAAATCAGCAGAGAAAGACATATTATATTATCTGTATCTCTCTTCTTTGTTCACCATTCTTGTTTGGTGAATAAAATAACAACTAATTCCTTCAAAGACTGCTTTTAATTCTCTTAAATAAGTAATAAAAATTACATTTATATTTAAACTTAAAGCTGAAGTATGTCTTTAATAATATTTGAAAGTCTAAATATACGATAATTAAAAACAAAGTTTATTCAAGGCATTTTTATAAATCGTGGTGCGTAACACATGTTTTAAAATAAATTAGCAACTAATTTTAATAAGGTTTCAATGCCAACTATAAATCTCACTACTCATGAGAAAGATTGCTTTTTCCTTATTCTTATCGTTAGTTATGATAACATTTAATCCATATTATGTAAGAACCAAAATATTTACTCGTTGCATATTATTCATAAAAACCTATCAAACGAGAGAAACGTATATCACTCTAAATTAAATTCTGCTGCCGAAACTGAAAGCAAGCGTCATTTTTATCGATGATGCGCGAAAAAACAAACAAATACTTTATTTGGATACCGAAAATGATTTCTATTAAAAGTAACTTTCCTATAAGAGCACCTGAAAGAGATTAAACTGATGGAGAATATATTGTAAATTAATTAAAACAAATTAACACGAAGACAGTTTTTCTTATAGTTTTCTCGCGAGGAAGCTCATTTTCTCAGACTAATTAAGTGGCATACAAGGTGCGTTTGTGAGAAGTTGAACCATTCGTTTCGAATTATTTCTTAAAGGTTACAAAGATGGAGATGTAATATTAATTCTGATATGTTTTTCCTTTTATCTCGAAAAAAATTGCCTTCCTTCGTAACTGAGAAAGCATTCGCTAATTTTGATTCTATTTCTTGAAAGGTAGTTATTCTAATAACTGAAGTTTTAATGAACGTATGAATTAAAAATTAATTAATGTCCGTTGAGAATAAAATATTTATTAATATGTATTTCAAATAATTAAGGCTTTATTAAAATAATTTGTGCCATCTTAGCATTTTGTATTTATTTCAGCTTTATATATCTATATGATTTTTTTCATAGGGGAAACAATGATTTAGTAATTACATTCGTTGTCTCAGATTTCTTTGAATATTGAAATTTAAAATTTATGGAATATTTTCGACATTTTTGAAGTCCCATAATCTCAGGTCTGATACAATGCAATAAAGTGTAATTTTATAAGACAATTTTTAATTTATTTTCTTAAGAATTGAGTCGATAAAATCTTTAATTGTAATTTAGTTAGAAACCATTTTTCTTCGTAAATTAGGCTCAAGTTATTTAAAACTGTATTATTTTCATGATGTTCTGGAATATAATCCAGACAAGAAATACTTTTAGGGCAAAAAAAAGGTCATCTTCATAAGTATTAATATCATATCATTACTTATTGATGTATAGAAAACATATCGCAATTTTGTGCTTTTCTTTTCTCTCTAAATCAATATGTTCTTGTATATAATATTTTCCTATATATTCCTACACATCTTATACATTTCCTGCATAGGTATTTTTCCGGTATCCTCCAGTATAAAATATTATTCATCTTAAAACACTATTTCGCATCCCTAATTAAAATATTCTGCGTCATGCTTTTATTTTATGCTCTAGCCTATATAGTTTAAAACATATTTTTAAATTAAATTGAGCTATTCGCATTTATTGAACCTTTTTTCAATTGTAGGGTATAGTAAACGGATACATTTTTATAACTAACATGAGCTTTTATTGGTATTATTTTGCTATCTTAAAAAGAGATGCTGAAGAACACTATTTTCTAGCATTAAGCAAAAACAGTCTTAATTAACTTGACACAAAAACTAAGCAACAACCTATTGGAATTGGCATTCCAAGTTCGATCTATGAGAAATTACGAAGACGACCTTCAAGAGGTATTTCATTCTTTGAGCCTTCCAATCGGGAAGAGAAAATGGTGTTCTTTTAAGAGTATTTTTGTACTGTTCTTTTTTTAAAAAAAAAATTTCTGTAATAAGTTCTTTTGGTTAGCTGTTCATCAGAATCTCGCATTTAAATAACAGAGTAATTAAATGAGCATAATATAATTCCTAAAATATGTTTGTACATATAAACAAATGCACACATTTAACGGTAAATTTAATCTAAGAATTTTAACAATTTTCCTCATCTTCAAGGGAAACAGAATAATTTTAATGAATTTAATGTACATTCAAAATATAATATAGTATAGAACATTTTTATAATATTATTTAATCAGAGCTTTTGTTATTTTTATGTATATATAAAAATAAGAAGAACTTTTGGAATAATAATGGCTTTTAAAAATAAGAATGGCTTTGTAGAAGCAAGAGGGAAACTTTTCTTTCTAAATATAATCATAACTGTATGTTTGTATCATTTTCATATATTAGCTTATGCATCATTTAAAAATAAGATCATAACAATTACAAGGACATGTTTTAAAGTGCTACATACAGTAATAACTCAAATGCCGTTTTAAATAAAATCGTATTCTTAACTTCTCTCAATTTATTCAATAAAATGCGAAGTACGAAAATTCTAACCTAATAATGTAAAATTATTTAGTTCTTATATATCTACTGCAAATAATTGCTTCACTTTCTAAAATTGCGGTATCTTTATTCGTTCCGATAAATATCACATATAAATGTGATGTCAATCGAAATTCAGCACCAGAGTGAAGGTGAATAGAAGACTTAAGAAAAATAAATCAACTTATTGCAAGACTTAAATATCAGATTAACTGATTACGAGGCAAAAGGAAGAGAAGAGCAAACTACTCAGTAAATCAGCGTATTGAAAATGAACAAAGAGAAATTTGAAGAGTTCCGTGACCAATGGAATAGTACAGAGCTGGCCTCCGTAGAAATCGAAAACAGGATGCTTCAGCTATTTCAAAAGAACAGTTTGTTCTTTCGTTCCTTATTCCTACTAAATATTATTCGTGTAGGAATACACAAAAATATTTTTTTTATGTAAAGCCTTCCATATTTCACAATACTGGAAGACCCTTTAATTATTTCGTTCACAACCCGCGACATAAGAATATTGCTACGAGGTAAATCGTCTTTCACTGTGCAGAAAAAGTCCACTCAATTAAAAAGCAGGTTCTTTGCGAGAAAATCCAAATTTATTCTGATAATCTCTAGCAAATACAGTATATTTCCTCTTAACAAGAAGCTACTTTCATAGCATCTATTCAAAGTTCGCACAATCACTGAACACAGCAGTACAAATCACAATATCGTATTAGCACGAAATGTCTACATACACTCTATAAGCTAAATGGATGCACTTGTATATGACATTTAAGAGAATGTCTTAGAAAATTCCAGATTGGGGTAGGATTTTCTCGGTCCTCCTCTGCTTTAATAGAGTCTAGTTTAGTCACAATTTGTCACCATGGTAAATACATTTACTTACCCATTTTAACACTATCTGTGAAACGCTCTTTCCCGCAATAGTAGTCATTCCGCCGGGAAGGCAATACGTCTTCCATACTTAAGCATAACAACATAATTGCAGATTCAAGTCCTTATTCCACAATAGAAAAATAAGGAATGTTGGAAGCTAAATTATTCTGAGTATGACGGTCCTTTTGAAAAACTAAAAGGTATCATTTAAAATGTCATCATCAAACTTCATTAATAATAAGAGTGGAGAAAGGCCGAAAACTATTTACCTTGCGAACAAATTAATATTATCCATAGCATGTTTCTTTAAATTTGCTTAAGGTTTAATATATTTGCTTCAGGGTTTGATAAAATGTGTGATCTGGCATATTTTATATCTTGCTCTCATATGTAATGAAGCCGCGGTTGTCAAGGGATTCATATTGAGAGCTTCGGTTCTGCTATGTCACGTGTTCAAGTTCCACCTAGGATAGAATTATGAATTAAATAGAGCGTAAGAGTATCACATGATGTGAAATTTATGAGTGGGAAATATTAACCAAAGTATCGTTTTTTTATCGATTATAGATGAAAATTACGATACTCAATAACTACAAAATTACGAGATCGGTACTCAATAGCTCTTTCATTGCCAAGTGAACCTTCTGGTTTTGAACCCAAAATTGTCTAACACTAGTCAATGTTTCTATTTTAGTCAGATACTACTTTTTAAAAAATAATAGTAAACTGCTGTTTGTAGAAAATGCAACACCATGAAGGAATCATCAGAATCAAATGAAATTCGCAGCAAATGTCAATTATAGGATATTATGCAAATTAATAAAGTTTCAGAGCCATCGCGCGTGCGCGGCGCGCGCAGCGCCCTCTGAATTGATGCTGAAAGCGTATAAATAAAGTGCTGTAGCGGGACGTTGAAAAAAGTCTATGATTATTTGTTAGTGGCAAACGTTTAGTGAGACCTGAGTATGCCTCCACGACGGAAGAATAAGAAATTCAAGCAACTTACGGAGTTTGAACGAGGGAGGATAATCGGCCTTCGAGAAGGAGGATTTTCCTATCGCGCAATAGCAGCTCGTATGCAGCGGAACAGTTCCACAGTGATGCGAGTTTGGAAGCAGTGGACCGACGAGCACCGAACAACTCGAAAAACAGGCACTGGACGACAGAAGGTGACGTCAGAGCGCGATGATCGACACCTGCTCCGCAGGGCGGTGAATGATCGCACAGCTTCCTCCAGGCAGCTGGCAGCACGTTGGTCTACTGCTACAGGTGTACAATTGTCGGCTTCGTCAATTCGTCGTCGTCTGCTGCGCCGTGGATTGCGTGCAAGGGTGCCTTTATACAGGATTCCCCTCACGGCGAATCATCGACGGCTGCGGCGGCAGTGGGCTCTTGAGCACAGAGACAGGCGAGCTGATTGGCACCAAGTTGTCTTTTCAGATGAATCACGCTTCAATTTGTGGACCCATGATGGCCGTGTTCGTGTTAGACGTTATGCCGGTCAACGCTGCCTTCCTGAGTGTATTATTGAACGACATAGTGGTCGAACACCCGGAGTTATGGTCTGGGGTGCGATTTCGTATCATGGACGATCCAATTTGATACGAATTGAGGGTAATCTCAATAGCAACAGGTACGTCCGTGAAGTGCTACAGCCCGAAGTCGTTCCTTTCCTTCAAGGCATCCCTGGAGCTATCTTTCAGCAGGATAATGCACGCCCACATGTTGCGCGGACTGTTCGAGACTTCTGTTCAGCACAACGCATGCAACTTCTTCCTTGGCCTGCTTATTCACCGGATATGTCGCCTATTGAGCACGTGAGGGATATGGTTGGTCGGCGTCTCGCTCGTGATCCGCGTCCTGCAGTTTCCAAAGACGAACTTTGGTTGCGCATACAAGCGATATGGAATTCTCTTCCTCAAGCAGATATTCAACATCTGTTTGACTCCATGCCACGTCGTATAGCAGCACTTATTGCAGCGCATGGTGGCTGCACCAAATACTGATTTCGGACGCTTAATTTGTTTCTTTTGTTTTGAAAATTTCATCATTTATTTGTATCAGTACAAGTCGTTTCTGCATTAAATTTCATTTGATTCTGATGATTCTTTCATGGTGTTGCATTTTCTACAAACAGCAGTATATTATTATGTGTCGAATCTATATATCGCAGCTATAAATTATTCGAGTTTAGTGATATGGAAAAATTTATAAAACGAAATTCAATGTCAAGTGTCCTTAACATCTGACTTCAGTTCAAAATACTGAGATTTCATGCTATTATGAACAATTCGAAGCGTTCAATACTAATGCAGTTCTTTTTTTATTAAATTCAGAAGATTTGCGCAGATAATTTATTTGAGACAGTGAGAAAATCCTTGCTCCCTCGTTGAGATACACACGACGCTTGATTTATGCCTTATTGAAAAAATATGTACTCGTATATGAAAACTCTTGAAAAAATAATAAAATTATAAAAAGAAAGCTTGATACATAAAAAATATAAGTTATATAGTGCGGAGGTGAATTAAAAATAAATGCTTGTACGGAGACGTTTCATAGAAAAAGAGGATTTAATGTCTGCTGTTAACAAGAAGTCCTGACGTCACCAGTATAAAAGATTAATCTGTATTTCATAAAAGGTAAAGTAAGAATTATCACACCATAATGTCTAGGAGTGATATCATAAGTTATTGCTTATTAAGGTGCCACAGTAAATCAGTAAATCCCGCACATAAAGAGATTATGTGTTTTACTAAACAGCGTGTTAACTGGATCCAAATGTATATATAGATAACTGTATATATAGAGGGAGGTAATTTAACAATAAACATATAGAGAACACATTTCCAATTAATGTACGGAATTATATCAATAAATGGCAAAATCGAAATTGAGAAAGTGGAAGATCACAAGTTTTATTCTTGATT
Source organism: Nephila pilipes (assembly GCA_019974015.1). Classification (NCBI taxonomy): domain Eukaryota; kingdom Metazoa; phylum Arthropoda; class Arachnida; order Araneae; family Nephilidae; genus Nephila; species Nephila pilipes. Next base: position 45,863 of record BMAW01008173.1, on the reverse strand, counting down.
CCCAAAGGCATCGCAGAGGAAGTGCTGCTACACGTTAAGTATCGAGATGTTATCTTCGTCTTTTGAAAAAGAGTGTCAGAATTCACAGAATTAGATATCAATCCAAGTGACATTTTAGTCAATGAATTATGATTAAAAATTGCAATTTTCATTTTAAATATCTTATTACAGTTTACACTAGTGCGACGCAAAATGAACAAAATCACCTACTGTACAAGGCGAAAAATAAATTAACCGTTTAGATTGTGTAAAACCAAATAAGCAGAAAATGCTGTGCTTCAAGAAAAAAAGGAAAGCAATTACTTGCATTATGTTAAACGTAAAAAAAGATGGGATATGTGTATGCTGTAAAACAAAATTCCACCTCACTTTTGCAATTAAAAAAAAAAGAAAAATGTACTTATACATAATTGTGGGGGGAAATGTACTCGTGTGATTAAAGTTTTTCTTTTCTAGAAAAAGACTGTATGGGAAAAAAGGAATGAAATATGGAGTGGTGAACAATGTTTGGTCTTTTAACAAAGATGTCAGTTATCGAACATGAACGGAACCGATGTCAGTTTTAAGATCGTGAGGTCACAGTCAGTGTTGTTTCATCGAGTCATGAGTTCAAATCCTGATTCCACCCTTTCGTACTTTGACGTGTAGAGGGACTGATGCACGTAAATTCTTTCAAGGCTCCAAGTCCTCACGTGGCGGGGTGTGGAAATTTGGAAATTGGGATGCCAGCTCATGCATCACCCTCGTTTCTTGATGGAGGTTCATAATTACCAGGTTCGACACCAATACCCCTCGTTCTGCTTCTAAATGAACATTAATAAGCAATCAAGCGGACAATGTATCTTTTACTACGTATGAATATTAAAATGAAGTTTTAATCTTAAATTATCCACAGAATGATCTGTAATAAATATTTTAAAAAGTACAAAAGAGAGATTCTTAAAAATATACTTATGAAAAACGATATTCAATTCTACGTTTCAAATGGCTTGAATGCACAACTGTAATGAAAATAACTCATTTAAGAATTGAAGCTATCGTATTAATTAATGAAACATTTATTCGTAAATAATCTATAACAAGTTTTTTAATTTTAGTTCTCTATCAGTATGTATAAATTGTCTTTTGATTTATTTTATGAAATATCAAAGTGTAGAAAATTTGCTTTAGATCAAATCTTTTAGAAACAAAGAGAAAGTATGGTACTGGATTTAACGAGTCGATTTAGCTTTGTACAATGATAACGATAAAAGAACAAGGAAAAATTTTGTTTGCTGAGTTTTACTTTGTCTAGTCAATATTTATTTATTTTCGTTAAAAGCATCGTTTAAGATTTCATGAAACTCTAAAATACGAAGAATAAGCTGATATTAGCAGACAAATCGGATCAATACAATATCGAATCACAAGCATCAAAACACACTCCAGGAAATGATAAAATCAAAGAAGGTTTTCTCTCTCACACTCACTCACTCACACTTTTTTGTTTCATTTATGAGATAAGAATTGAGAAAGCATCAGGAAATGGATGGAATCCGATTTCTCTTTAACTCGAAAAAAATAAAATTTGAAAAACGTTTTTCCTAAAAAAAAGTAATTATCTAATTTTCTACTTAAAAATACCAAATTTATGTTAGAATGTACCATATCCGTAAAACAACAATTTTAACCTATGCTCAAGTAACCACGCTAAATGTTAGAAAAAATCTTTGTATAATGGAATATGGAACTTAATAATTTAACTTTTATTTAACTCAGGCAATTTTGCTCAATAAGAATGAATGAACAATCGACAAAAAAACTTGAACATCACTAATTATTGTTGCAATTCTAATCGATACTGAATAAAACTGAAGTTATTGTTAATAAATTAGGAAACTACATAAAACTACTATTTTAATGGATTAATTTATCACTTAATGATACAATTAATTTATAAATCAGAATTTTCTTATGATATACACAATTCTTTAAAGAATTGGATAGAAAGTGGTCACTTGCCAAATTCCATAAGAATCCGATTATGAATTTCAGAGATATTCCGGGAAAAAACATCAAGTGACCATATACTAAACTGAATATTTCGTAAGATATTAAAAGAAATTGCAAAAAATTGTTCGTTTAGGAGCTTAGTGATTTGAAGAAACCTAATACTTAAAAATTTTGTTGTACTAATTTTTAATTTTTTTTTCGTAACTGTATTTAATAATTAATATCCTAAACAGTGTTGATATCATTTCTTTTGTTCAATTGTTAAAAAAATTATCTATTTATGTAATGATAAAGAAAAATGTTGAGTAGAAACGTTATATCATTAAATGTTTGAAAAAACATCAGAAGATCCATTTTTCAATTCTTCCCCAAAAGAAATCTAACGCTTTCAGGCAGAATTATTACAAAATTTTAAATTCTTTCCATTTTTCCATCTAAATCAGATTCACAAAAGACGTCTTCAACAATAAGAAAGTTTTCTTAAAATGTTTATTAACAATATTATTTAAGAGAATTAACTAACCAATTAGAATCACAAAATTTAATTCTATTAAGCCAATAATAGTAACACAAATTTTGCAGAGATGCAATAAGAACTGCAATTCTTAATAAAGTTGTCTTTTTTCACAACTGTACAAATTCAATGACATTTTCACAATAAATAAGGTCAACTTTATATTAATTAAAGAGATCGTTTCAAATGTCACAAATAAACAAAATCTTTTTCTGTAATATATTTCCTTAGTTCCTAATATTCTTTGCATAGGATGCCTAAAAACAAATGATAGTAATTTCAGCTTTCAAATATCTTATCACACACAAAGAATTCAGAAACGAGTTTTTTTTTTCTTTTCTTTGTAGAATTTTAGGTTTAAATTATTTCCATGCACCAATGTGTTGTTAAAGAATTTCTACACATATACAAAAAATATTACGAGCAAATAGTCGACTTTACTATATCGACAGTTTTTTTACAAAAAGAAATCCTAAAAAAATAATTAAAAACGAAATTTCTATTAATTCAGACTATTAAATAAGTTTTCACTAGGTTAAATTTAATTTCAATTGCTTAGATTAATTTCAATAATTCATAATAATATCTCTTATGTTTAAATAATTCATACATATATACATGTGTGTTTACGTATATTTGTGTGTGCAATCCATTAAACAATTTCATTCAACTCCGTATATTTAAAAAAAATTAAATTTCTAACAAACACTTACTTATGACAAATTTATTCCATTAAAAGAAAACATCTTATAAAAAATGATAATTATCAAAATGCTTGTATCAGATTTTAATTCAAAGAATATTTTTAAGAAATTAAAACATTTTTTACAGATTTGAGAGAGATTAAAAATGATAAAAAAAAAATTTAGAACAATATATCTAATGTTATCAATTTCCTGGTAATTTATGCTTGTTTGAGTTATTTTGCGTTGAAAGGATCAAAATCAGGAGAATTAAGAATTCATATTGATATACTGTGATTGGGCAAAGTTATGGAACAGGAATTCTTCATGAATAAACATTTATTCATCTTAACACATAAACAATCATCTCTGAGGTATAGAAAAAAGAATGCCTCCATTTCATTGATAAAATAATAAATTAAATCATGCATTCATTATATATGAAAAAACATTGAAACGCACTCTTAGCTCTAAACAGAAAATTATTTCATGGTATCTCATTTAACTTTTACAATATAACCAAACGATGAACGAAAAAAAATATCTTTCAACCAAGAGAAGAGAGAGATAATTCTCTCAGAAGCAACAATCAGAGTGTAAAAATGATCCAAAATTACCTCAATTTTCAGTAGATAACACAGAAAAAATTATTTGATAACAATGCTTTATATTATTTATTTAAAAACAATCCCCTGTTTACTTAAAATCATTATCTTGAATGCTCCCGCTTTTACCCATCGTTTTAAAAATTTTCTCTCTCAATCACCACATAAAATTGAAAACCAACATCGAAGCAAGTATCGCTGTGCTACACATAAAATCATAATTTTGTTCCACTGAATAAAAAGTAATCATCTCACATGAGCACTTTTCTAAAAGTAAACATCTAATTAAATTAGTTTAACGCTGCGTGTTTGGTAAAAAGATTTAAATAAATGCTTAGAAGATATCCATTCCATTTTTCCTTTTTATGATTTCTCACAAACCTTTTAGACGTATATTGCACTATTTAGGGATGGAATATTTCAAAACGATATCTAAATAACTGTTAGAAAGATTACAGAACAGTATTATGTATTCTTTTATTTTGAAGATAAGAAAACATTGTTACTTTTTTTAAGATGCGAGTACATATCTATAAAGTAAAGCTAAAACAATGGTCAGAAACGCTTTAGTTATGTAAAAAAATGTAGTACTCTATAAAATTTATTATAAGTTATACTAGCAATATATTGGACTTTCTGATGAAGAAGTTGTAAGTTTGAAAATGTTTATAGATCTTTTTTTTAAGTTATAAAAAGTGTAAATATTATAAAATATTTTTCTTCTTACTCCATATTAGAATATATGGATTTGCAATAAGGAAATAAAAAGATTAAAGAAGATAACCAACATTTGTGTAATAAATTGATTGAGTTCTGGATTTTTACGGGAAACACAATTTCTTACAGAAACGCATACACAAGAAAGTATGTTGATTGTTAATGATGGGTTTCCATCGTGATCGAAGCTGAGAACTTTGGGATTTTATCGTAATTGAAACTGAACTCTTTTTCTTTGCTTAAGTTTGTAAATGCGAATGGCAACTATTAGAATTGTTGAGATTCGAGTCCATGATGTAAGCCAAATGGGCACTGCTTGCTAAAAGAAAGTGGTTGCAAATGTCGGAGAAAATTATTCATTCTTAAATGTTATTCCTAAAATCCATTCCTAAAATTCTTGCTTACACATTGTTAATAGATTATGTGTCATTAAGAAACTTGAATTCATTTTAGTTGATGGCTCTGTTTTAATTTGAAATGGCCCGATAGATACAATAGTTAACATGCGTGATAAAACGAGCTAAGTGGCCGCGGCAGCCTAGTGGCTATGGTCTCGAATACGCGGCCGGCGTTATTTCCGTCGAGTCGTAAGTAGGCGCACAGATAACACTAAGAACCAACCATGTAATGTGACTGAATCACATTAAATCATTCCAGACTACATGACCTCCCGTTGGCGTGGAGTCAAAGTTTGGATAGGGAGATGCCGGTTCAGGTATTGTCCTCGTCACACTCTGGATCAAAATTCAAAATTAAGAGGACCGTCGTCAATTGTCTTCGTGTTGCTTCTTAGTATGACGTCATTAAAAAATCACAAATCACAACACGGTCTAAAAATTGGGGGGGAGGGCAAAGGGGTGATTGTACTTATTAGGTGGAATATATTCTACAAGCATATTATCTCATTTGTCTTCGACTTCTCTTAATATAGCAGTTTGTTAAGATTATTTTTAGGAAAGGATTAATGTATTAAGCTTCAGATTAAATTGGATATTTATATTCGTTTATTGGCCTTTGCTCTGAGAAGTATAACTCAAGGAAATTTGAAATATAGTTATTGTAAGTTAAAAATCATATATATTAGATTTTACAACACGAGAAAAGTTTTAATGAGTTTAATAAGGAAAACATTAAACTTATAATGCTAATTTTGCCACCACAAGCAAATTTAAAACCCTATTTCGAAGATTTAAGTAATTACTGAAATAAAATAAGAAATTGATTAACGATTATTGAAATAATAGTTTTGATAACATATAATTACGAATTATTTTAATCGCATAATATATTACTTAGGTTGTTTTGAAGGTTAATACTTTTTGTTGTACATTTATTGCCTTTATTCAAATGCGTCTTACTTTTTATTTATTTATTTATTCCTTTCTTGAAAATAGTTAGCTATGTAAAATTAAAAAAAAACTGAAAGATTTCAATTTTTTTTTATATTATAATATATTTTTAACATAATCCTGGTACATGTGGCCAAACTATAGTTAGTAAAAATAGAAATATAGCTTTTATATACTTTCAAGTAATTCCAAAAAAATTTTAAGGAAGAGTTTGATCATAAAAAAATTTCTGTTTGCACGATTTCTCATTTTGCTTTTCAAAATACTCTTAAGGTAGTAAAAAATAAGAGTTACATACTAATATAAACAATCAACATTTCATTTGGTAGGCTTAAAAAATTTCAACAAGCAGAAACATTAAAGATAGTTTAAAGTCAAATGCAATATAACGATAGAAAAATCTATAACTATTTACAAACAATAATAATATCATGGCTATATTATTAAGACGTGATCAATTATAACCAATATCTTGAATTTGTTTATAATTATTGATAACAATAATAACAGTAATAAATTCGGGAATAAAATATATAAGAATAGCATTAAATTTTGATTTAGTTTCATAAGTTGTTTTTTATTCAAAAACATATTTTTGTTAGTTAAAGTTAACCACTTAAGGTAATTATGATAATTGTAACACAAGTTACTTAATTAAGCATTTTCATCCATTTGATCATGTTTTTGAGTAAATTATACGCATTTATCCTTTAAATCTAAGAAAATACAAATTTATAATAAATTATAAACTTAGCTTTAGGTCTTTATTATTTCGTTCGAATTTAATATCGTAATTTTAAAACGTAATTTTTTATTATACTTTCTCAGTAGCTTATTTAATTTCAAAAGAAATTGCATAAGATTTCAAAAGGCTGATGTTATTCAGTATAATAGAAAACCAAAACTTGTTGATGTAGTTCTTTCTCGGCTTTTTTTTATGCTGTCTGTACATTGCGAGATGATATTTATGGCCTTTTGGGGGGGGAAATTGATTTACAAGGATATAGTCCTTGGTCTCCGAGCTATTGAATTTTGAACTAATTTTAGTAAGAGTTCTCAAAATTTAAAACATTGTGTGTTTTAATTCTTATTCATTAAAATCAATCCCAAATTCAAAAAAAATTGCATGAAAAATCCCAATATTGTCTATAATTTTCAAAATATATGTATTGCATATCTTAAAAAATGGGAAATTAGTCTTATAAATGAATAAAATATTGATGGAAAGTTATTCATGTACTGATATCTTGACAGTTTTGAAGATTATTAGCCCTTATAGCCTTTGTAACGTTAGGACTTACTCAAGACATTCACGTGACTTAAAATAGTCATTCTAATTATATCCCATTGTCTTAACACGATACAACTGCTTTGGTTCTTCATATAAGTCTAGACCCTTCCTGCGATTTAAGCTACTTGCGATTTCTCCTATTACGTCGTCTGGATTGACTGCATGAGTCTCTATACAGCTTTCGTCCTTGCGTAACACTTTAGAGTTTCTGGAACCATTTAGACGGATTTAGTTAAGGTACAGGTACTAACACTTGCTAATGCGTGTCATTCTGGCAAAATCCTTTCGGTATATATCAAAGGGGCCCATCCTTGTTGGCATCACTCTGTGACATATTAATGGAAAATTTGGATAGAGGAGATGAACTATAGGTCACCTGAAAAGTACTCCCATGCCTTCGATATTCCCATTGTTTCCGAATCTACTAACACCACTTGTAGGGCATCTTTATCTGGAATTTGATAGTTTTGTAAACATTGCTAGCGCCCAAATATTACTGGATGTCATCGTAGATATCTTTGATGTCGTACTGAAATCAATGGGATGTCCATTTCTAAGGTATTAGAAATTAGAATGGTATTGAATGCTTTAAATTCAGTCGCTTTCTGATGCATTGATGTTCCAACATTTTAAACGCAATTCAGTTTAATATATTACGTTATTCAGATTTCCTGAGTGATTGCCATAATATAAAAATTATCTCGATAAAAATATTTAAATATTTGATGTGCCAATATATACAATATGTTACATTTTATTTCAATAGTGATAGCACTGAATATAATTCAAAATTATTAAAAATTATTAAAATTAATAACTGGTTATAATTTTAAATGAATTCAGCATTCAATTTAACAAGAACTCTTATATTTTCTGAATTTGCAGAATAATTTTAAATATTGTGTTTACTTTCAAGACAAGAGTAAAATAAAATAATTTAAGTTTTTACAAAGTTGTCGGTTAAGACATCTCATAACTCTTAGAACCTAAATACAATAAGATTCCACTGAAAAGTATATCGATAAAATTCAATTATTCCCTAGAACAGAACAATTCTTCACTAACAACTTATCGTATTATTGAAGAATCGTATCTTACACGAGTTTACCCATGAAAAAACAAATACATCATAAACCCGGATTGTGATGTTAACCAGGATCAGACCTAGAGTCTACATAGTAATTCAATTATTCAATCCTTGTCAATTAATTTTGCTAATTAACACTTAAGTAAGTTCCAGATAAAGAATTGAAGTGAATAGTAAATATCTAAAACATTTTTAATCTGTTAGATATTTACTATTCACTGTTGGCATGGTATGATTGAAATATTTCGAGACAGTGTGATGTCATCCAGTAACCTGTCTCGTCTGTCATCTTAAATGCTATCCTAATTATAAGATCTAAATGTCAGCTTAAGTTCAAGCACAGATTAAGTAATAAAATAGTTCATTTCTATCTAGAATACATGTTTATTAACTCCTTTAATTCGCAGAATGGGTGCTCTTAAACAGTTTATTTCCTTTATCCGTGATATGTAACAAGTTCTATAATTTATCAAAGAATGTGCATACTGGAATATGATGCGAGTTTCTCTTGCAATAGATCTGACCACGTATATATATAGTCCTAATCTCCCTTAATCATTTATACACGTAGGTATACTTGCGTGCACATCACACTAACGCACTTCTTAATACCGTAACCTTAATATTATTCTCGTCTCCTATATTCCTATCTCCTTCTCATTCTCACAACACTTCTTTTTTATCTAAACTTTACATTGCATATTTAGAAATTGAATTGTTTGAATCAAGCAGCATCCAAGAAATGTCGATATGGACAGTAGAAGGGAAATACGTTTCCTATTGTTACAGCAGTCTTTTGGTTTGTGGAAGAACAGAACCCAAACAAGGAATAATTTTCTGAGTGAAAAATTAATATAAATGTAACATTTTGATTTCACTATCTTAAACATACAATAGACCATTTTATGGTATTGGGAATTACTGTTAGCAATCTTTCTTTTTTCCGGAAAACACTGTAGTCAACTTTTTGTGTCCATTATCACAACGCCATCTCGCCATTTTAAGCTTAGCCGTAGTCATGTAAACATAAATGATACAATCAATGGTCCGACCTAGCGCAAGTTTTTATTGTTATTCACTTTCTTCAAGTATAAGGGAATAATGCAGCAGAAATTCACCAAAAAATGAGCCAAGAATATGGTGAACACTTTATGAGTGATGGTGTTCGGCGTGAATGGTGTAGACAATTTAAAGACTTGCGTACTGACGTCCGCGATGAAGGGAGACAAGGACGCAAGTTCATTATTACAAACCTTTAATAGCAGAATGGATATGACAATGGGATTTCGGGACCCAAAAAATACTTTGTTTGTGGAGTTTATGGAACCGGGGACTACGATCTGTAAAGTTGTTTACTGTCAGACCTTATTTGACTTACTGTCAGAGAAACCATGTACGTACAAAACCTTTGACAACAAGTTTCTCTTGTTCTGTACTCTTGTCTTTTTTATGATTCATTGGAAGATTGGGGGTCCTCGTTTTACTACTTAAATTTGAACAAATGTAGCTTTTCCTACTTTGCATAACAATATTTCGTTAGATTTCGTTCATGTTTTTTATTTACTAGAGCCTCACTCTATATTCTATATTTGTTCACGAGGCTCATAAATATAAAATGTATTTATGTTTGGGGTATTTTTTAACTAAAGTTGTGTTTTGAGTTTAGGTTGTATTCCATTAACAATTATGTAAGGAAATATTTAAATACAGGAAAAATGAATTTTTATTCCCTGAAAGTAAAACTGACGGATAAAAAGTGTTTCAAATTTTAAAAAATAATATCTTGTAGAATAGTAATAACTGTAAAACAATATTTGACAAAAATCCTTTCAGAGCTAATTTTTTATGTGAAATGAACAAAGTTTAAGATAATAAATTTCATATAATAACTCATTTCTCACACCCATAAATGTTTTTCAAAAAGTTTATAACTGACATCTACAATCCGTTGTTTTTCAGTTGTTAAATCTTTCCAACCGTCTAAAATTCTGCTTCCCACTACAACTGTTCATATCTTTTTTATTCGGTTTTCAATCAGATCAAGTATTAATTAAGCACTCCTCTTTCATTTTGTAAATGAACTTTTTTGTATGTCATCTCTGCTACCCGAATTAATTTCCCTAAGTCCTTTATCTTGTCGCTGGGGGCTCCACAAGAATCCATTCAATCAGGTACATAATGGTTGACCTCTTTTCAACAAACAGTTTGAAAAGACTATAGAGGTTTATAGACTTATCCAAGGTCTTTAGGTAAATCTTAACGAAAGTCTCAGAATTATTTCTTTGTGTAGATTCTGTAATATTAAATGAAAGTGATTCCAAGTTCATTGGCTTTAATTAGTGTAATTGAACGTTATTGAATATAAATGACATGGCTTTTGTTTGCAATTCATTTATCCGTTCAAGGTAGGAAACTGTTTGACAAATAACGGGTTCGTGGCGAATCAGAAATGTATTTCTGCCGGTACCCGTATTATTACTTCATTTTATATTAACATATGTCGTCGTCTCCATACGAAGAGCTTGAACTGTATCTAGCTGTTGACATTAAAAAGAACGATGACATCCTAGATTAGTTTATTCTGATCCATGCATTATCGAAAACTCTATCACTTGAATAGAATTTGGGTACGCTTTCGGTTTACTTTCTTTCAACCAAAAATAAATTTTAAGAAACAAAAACATGTATTCAATATGTAAAATAATAATAATCAGATAATTAAAAGAAAATGTTCTACTTTTTTAAAAAAAAATTACAAAAAGGTGCAAGATCAATGATTGCCAATGTAACCTATAAAAAATATCGCTTAATAATTTGATGTTGCTACTCTCCAATAGATTCGAAACAAAAAATATACACATTTAAAGTTTAAAAATATTATTTAATATTGGAAATTTTTTAAATACAAATTAGAAAGCATAATTTTATGCTAAATCTTGATATAAGTCGCTATTAGTTATTCGTTTGAATCGACTTTGTTCCAGATCTTTGCAAGACATAATATTTGCACTCCTTAACTTCCCATTTAATGAAAAATTTCTAAAGCTAGAATTTTTACAATCCTAATTTTACTTTTAAGAAGGATAAAATTAACTCAAATATTAATTAATAAGCTATTTCAATGTTAATAATTAAGAATAGAGGCAGTTTATTAATATTTTTCAAAGTCAGAAGCACGTTTATACTAATGACAATACATCTTAAAGGATAAGGAAAAATTTTAATGAACTTGATTCTGGAATATGCTTACAATTTCAGTATCTATCAGTTAAATAATTTGTAAGTAACCTTCTTCATAGAAAATATTCAATTAAAATTAAGTGATGCATTTTAATTGAATATTTTTTTAAATCTTTGCATTGAAAACTCGATATGTATCGATGGAGAATAAAGATTCTGAACATTCTTTCATCTCCTTACAAAAAAAGCATTGTACATATATATATATAAATCTAACTAAAACAGCTATCTTACAACAGTTTTATCTTTGCTGTTAAAATCAATTTATTATATGAATTTATTTTTAAATAAATAATTTCATAAAGACTTAGTAAGAAACTTATGAAAGAAGATTATCACTATTTAAAAAAGACTATTTGATCAAAAATCAAAATGATAAATTTACTAAAATATGAACAAAAAAGCGATGAGAAAATATTGATTTTATTCAGAGAATTGTACAGCACTGTGATGTTAGCTGATTTATGTTTGAGAGATCACAAAATAAATATGTTATTTTAGTTAATTTCTTTTTTTGTGTGTGTGCAAGTTTTTCACTCTTTAACCAGGAATTATTTTATAAATGGATTTTAAGTGCCATAGAGTTATAAAGTGTCTTAGACGAAAACAAAATCAAAAATCTTTCACAGCAATAAAAGAAAAGTTATAATTCTCAAAATTGTTCAAATAATTATGGGTCTCTAACAGCTTATTTTTAGATATTTCCGATATCAAATAATAAATAATCAAAAGGTGAAGATAACTCTGTCAATTCGTATCAACGTGTATGTATATATATATATATATATATATATATATATATATATATATATATATTGAGCTTATTAAATAAGAAATATCCTAAAATAAACGTGAATAAATTTCAAAATAATCCCAATCCTGATACATTTTGAAGATAATTTTCCATTTTCGAGGGAAAATGCAGAATTTTTAAAAAATTACGATCATTAAGTTCTGAAATATCAAATGTTGTTGGAATAAATTTTTCTACTAAAAATCTGGATGAAAGGGGCTATGAAATACGTAAAAATGCCGCAAAACTGATGGCTCGAAAAGTTCGGGAGAAACTGGCATCATTATGAGGAAAGTTAATCACTACGAAAAATCCTGTACGCAGTTCGGGACGCCAATTACTGCTTTCGTAAGGATTAAATAACTTATCATTAGCAGAGAGAGAGAGATGCACTCAATAAGTATGATGAGGTAATAGAGGATCCATCTGCAGTAAATGAAGTGTTGCCCAGAAGTGATAGAAAAGAATTAATAAATCATGGAATCCCCAAATAGAAATATATTTGTAATGAAAAATATGTGAATTTACCGTAAATCGACATGCATGCATTCAGTCAACAGATTAAAAATATTTTAACTAAAATAAGTCTTTATTGATTTAATGCTTGTCAACGTCATACATAGAAGGTAACCGGGGGCTATTGGCAACAGTATCGTAATTTTTAACCTCGGTCAAGTGACGAAGCTGATACTTAGGGTGGAACCTCTCTCTTCTAATTTCCACACCATCCCATCATAAAGAATATTCAGTCTCGATATATTTTACATCCCTCAGGCCCATTACTCGACGGATCAGGATGCAATCCCACAACTTGACAGAAACAACTCCGTCCATGAGCTCGTGCCCACGACCACTCCTCAACCGTAATCGCGAAATAAAGTCTTAGTACTAACTAGACGAGGGCTATTGTTGACAGATCTACTAACTATAAGTCACTCTATCAAGTTACAAGAACTACTTCTGAGTTGGTACCTCCCTCACCTAACTTTTAATCCATACAAATAATCAGTTTCCTTTAGCATGTAGTATCCCAAATTATTCCTCGCCATAGGTATTTAATGGGTTAATGGTTTGAAACCATGTATCGATTGGAGCACTGATGTCCATGACTCTTTTAGATTATTTGATAACATAAGGTTGCAACTTGAATATTTATTTCCCCAAGACAGCTGCAGGAATGAGAGAAGCTTCAGTACTTTAATTTTAAATGAGATTGTAAGTCCCTAAATAGATAATAGGTAAAAAAGAGAAACGGAAAAGCAGATACCATCAGTTTCTTTTGGTTGTGATTCATTGTGAGAATGGCTGTTACTAATAGCACTCATATTTCACTTTATAGTAAAATTAATTCAAACCCAACCAAATCTTGATCATAATACAAGTTTAATACTTTAATTAGATGCCTTTCATTAGTGGGACATTAGATGTATACAACCAGGTATAAGGTAATGGGATTTATAATTCCCTAGACAGATAAAGCAATGTCTGAGAAAGCATCCAATGCTCCGATATTTCAGTTACACCTTTAAAGTCCAACTCGATTCAATATGCAACAATTATTTCATTGTTCTCTTAAAGGTTTTTCATGAAACAAGTAGTGTATTGATTTCTCCACTTATAATTTAAATAAATCCATTAAAATTATTTATAAAATTTTTGCAATGACAGAATAATAAATATATGTAATTGGGATATCATTGAAAATTGTTTTATGGCTTATATTCCTGCAATTGACTGTATAAAAATGCCCCAACGTTTTTGCAGTTTTATTTTTGAGCCACAAAGCTTTTCAAAAAGTATTCCACTCTCAGGAATATAAAATAAATAGTTGCTTCAGTTATTCTTTATCTTACGTATATCACAACGGACACTATATATCACGTGACCCGAATTCTTTCGTTCTGTTTTTGGGTACATATTTTGAATTTTCGAGATTATATTTCTTTTCGAAAAGAGGAAGAACGGGTATACTTGTCTCCTTCCGATAAAAAAGTATCATGGCTGATATTTCAATTTGCATTATATATGTGCCAAAATGTAGGTACATTTTATTTGCTAAATTAATTTTATTCAGTTAAATCACTTTTTTTTCCTTTATTTCTCAGTTCTATTCCAAATCGTAACCTCTTTCTTAATTAATAATCATTCCCTTGAAATCAGAAAGAAACTATTCTTCCTAATGGAACTTTTAAGAAGATTATTGTACATAGACACCATAATTTTCAGAGATAATTTATTACTCGTAATTATTTGGATTATTATGAACGATATATTTATTTCGGTAGAATATATGCCTTTTAAGCGAAAATTAAAGAAATCATGATTTAATGCGTAAAAGCTAAGTAAAAAATATCGACCTAAAGACTGGGAAAAAATTTACAAAACTTATTAGACAGGAAACGCACAAAAAGAATGAAATAAATACAACTTTATGTTGATTAGTAAGACCTTGCTTTGCTTCCTAATGCATTCAATGTTGACGCTGTAAAAAATGAAGTGAAATAAAAAAAAACTGATTTTTTTCAAATGCATCAAAATGATATTAAAAAATCATATTCTGTATAGTTTCATTACGCCTATTCGTAAATGTTAAATTGAGTTTCTTTTATATTTTCAGTGAATTTGAACAATGTATCTTTCTGCCTTAAACTAAGAAATACATTTTTCAAACACTTTTCAAACAATTCAAGAATTTCATTAAATATTGCATATAGGCGTTGTAATTTGAGTAAATTCTAATGAAAAACTCATTTCAGTAATTTATAAAGTAATCAATATATATCCTAATAAACCTTTCAAAAAATATTTATTTTATTCATAGTATATTTTCTTTAAAAATAATATGCAAAATACCATCTAAAAAGATCCATTTCATTCCTGAAAAAAAGTTGTTTGTAATGCATTGACTTTTAAGTTCTCAAAATATTCCAATAATGTTATGAAACTTCAATTGTTCCAAAGTTCTTTACGAATTAAAAATTTATTGTTAATTATATTTTTTGAATTTATCAAAAACTCTTAAAATAATACAACTCTTGACATTTTTTTTTTTTGTTCCTTATACCCAAATATAACCAGAAGACTTCCTTTTAAAAGTTATATTCGGGGAAATGCATCCATTTTTCTGAAAATTCTCCTTGAAAATATCAATCGACATATCATACTATTAATAGATCCAATTAAAAATTTCTTTATTGTTGTCTATTAAGAAACGAAATGTATACTATTATA
Organism: Nephila pilipes; assembly: GCA_019974015.1. NCBI lineage: Eukaryota > Metazoa > Arthropoda > Arachnida > Araneae > Nephilidae > Nephila > Nephila pilipes. The sequence continues at coordinate 30,361 of BMAW01008173.1, read as the reverse complement.
TTAAGTACATCCCCCCCCCCAAAAAAAAAAAATTTATTCCGAACAGTAATCTTATCCACAGCTCACCGAGATATGTTCAAAAGAATGTAAATTTATGATGTCGAAAGTAAATTAAAATGTTTCGGGATATAATATGTTTTACTATTCAGTAATTTATAAATAATCTGAAATACATTCTCATGAAATTTTTATGATATAATTATTGAAGAAAAGGAAAAAAATTGGAATTTCTTTGTAGCATAGCAATGAATGTTATCATGCACATAGAGTTCGTTTGAAGATATATAACTTAAAATAAAGGTATCAAACATTGAGAAGCTTAGCATCCATAAATTAAATAATGTAATACAAATACAGTAAACAACTTGATTTATTTTACAAAGTACAATTTTTCAAACAGATATTATACATAATATGAAAACAGTTATTCACCATAAATTCAAGATGTAAATTTTCAAACAAATTTTCTATAATGAACCATAATTCTAAGTTCGAAACATAAAAGTTAAAAATTATCACAATGAATAAATTAAAAGTGTAAAATGTGCCCTTCTAGATAAATAAAAAATTTAGTGAAGTAAGTGGGAATTTTTTACCTTACAGCTATAAAAGGAGCCAAAACTCTTTTAATATATTTAAATTAAAAACACTATATTTAGTAGTAATTATTAAAACGTTTATTGTAGACATACGATGGATTTTTCCTGACATTTAATGAAATAATTTCATACCAAATAGAATGCATTAAACGAAGTTATAATTTTAGAAGTAATGACAAATATTAATGTATATATACAAACACTTAATGTACAAATAATATAAAAACATTTCAGAACTTATTTTATATTGTATAAAATATACGACAAATGTTATTATGAAACCCACTTTATGCAGTGGCGGGGAACTAAATTTTACTTAGAGTTTAGTTTTAGAAGTGACCATATATGTTTGATAATTCGAAACAGAAAACTGCTAAAGAGGTAATTATCTTACAACCAAAATGTCATAATTTTAGTAATGCATGATAATTTTCGCTATACGTTGGTGAAAAAGAAACAATTTACATTTAATGAAAATGATAATGGAATAAATTAAAATGAAATAAAATATGAAGATGAAATAAAACATCCATACATTTTTCATCCAAAATTTGTCGAAAACAAAGTTTTAATAACACGCTAAAATACAGCTTAAAAACTCTTAGTATTTCTGTGTAATGAATTTTATTCTATGAGTATGTATTTCAAATAACTAAGTTTTTCTAAAATTTGTAATATATATTTTTCGAAAAATGAGCTAAATTGATTTTCATTCTCAAAATAAAACATGTTTAACTTAAATAGATAATGAACAATTTTTAAAAACAAATATTTGTAAAAAAAGAATTTTTAATTAAGGACATTTTCTGAAATTAAAAGAAAGTATGCAAAAAACGTCATAAAAGTAATAATAATAAAAGTCATGAAATTCAATTTTTTTTAATTTTAAAATAAAGATAAAGCCTTGCACTGCTGTTTTAAAAATTTAAAAAATTTGACAAAATACTTAATTTTTTTCAGTGAAAAAAAACTTTTAATGAACTTTTCAAAGAGAAAGTTATCAAATTCTTTTATAAGCAAAACAGATAAAAACGATGTAATTCTTGACACAACAAACATTTATTTCAAAGCTTTAAAATCAGGAGTTTATCAACTCACCTCCTTGCAGAGCCGGCAGCATCATGAGGGGGGCAAAAATTCTTCTTCTGAACTTTATCCTTCTTTTCCAGAAACGGGACGTTCAGAAAAGAGTTCTTCTCGAATCAACCTCCGGGATGCTCTCTCCGCATCCTTTCCTGCCGCGCGAAGCGTCCGATCGAAGGGGAGGAGCCTCTAGAATGACGTCAATGAATCCTTATTGGTGCACGATGTGACGACATCATTTGAAATGCTTTATAAATATCTATCAATGAAATTCTCAGTTCCAAGGTATATTTTATTCGTTTATTCCGTAAAGTTATAATATGGAATAGATATATGCAATTTGGTTTCCATAATTTTTCGCGCAATTTTTTAATTATTTTATAAAATATTTATTACTTCATTATGCATTTATTCATTATAAAAAACTTTGTAAACTAGAAGCTCAAACGGTTATTTGAGCATTAAATATTTCTGTAGACAATATGCTCTGTACAAAATATTTTCTCTAATTTTCCATGCTGAAAATTAGAGAAGATATAAAAATTATATAAATTGTAGTATTCATTCTTTTTTTTTATA
>BMAW01008173.1:0-25636 GCA_019974015.1 Nephila pilipes | reverse complement strand
GTGTGCTTCGTTCCGGTTACGTATTGCTCTCTTCATGATGGTTTTGATATTTTATCATATTTGGGGACTTCAGTGATGCAAAGTCTCTTCTGGGATTAAAGCTTACTGATATTCGGGAATTTTTTATGTCATTCCTTGAAACCTGAATTTTAAATTTCTTAAGGTCCTCATAAAAGCCACAATTTTTTTTTTATTTTTTGAAAGAAAAAAATATGTTAGATCTCAACTGTTCTTAACATTTTTATTAAAATTTATAACGATACTTCAAAACTCTTAGAGTTATCGAGGAAAAACTAAACTTTGATTTTGAATTCTTTTATTGTTATTTTCCAGATACTCCAAGAACAAACATTTTTAACTTTTAAGGATTTCTCAAAGGAAACTATCTGAAGATATTGTGAGTTTTATGTACATGATCAAGAATTCTTTATGACTTATACATCAAGTTTATACAGATCATTAACATAAAATCTTTTATGTAGTTTTAATTGGTTCTTCTTAAAATTTCATATTTTTTTTTTAATATTTGTATTCAAATTTTTTTTTTTTCCTCAACTTTCTCAAAGTGTGCATAGTGCAAAATGGAACTTTTTTTTTTTTGCCTAGATGTTTATCACTTTTATGAAATTTTAACCAATAATGTCTTCAAAACCTGCTTGCAAAGTATAGATTTTCTTAAAATAAAAAAAAAATTAAGACATTTTTCAAATTAACTTTTTTAAAATTTCTGTAAAATCTTATGGACTCTGTGAAAAAATGTAAATAAATATGAAAATTATTTGTTAAAAGTTTCAGAAATTGTCTGCTTTGTTTCAATAAAATTATATTGTTTTTGAAAAATATTTTCGATACACGGACAACTTTAATAGTCGGATCCCTTAAATACTACCAGAATCCAGGTCCTATTTTTTGGCTCATTCAAGTAAAAACAACAGATATTTATTTGATTTCTAATAGCATTCTTTATTTTGTGAGATGGGGGGGGGGGATGAGGTTTCGGACCTGGAATTATCTAAGCGATCACATGTTTGTGGGTCTGCTCCTGCAATGTGATTTAAATATTTTCATTTTATTTAAAACTAAATACGGTTTCAGTGCATTTTCACAGTTTCAACTTTTCAAAAAATACTACTTACAAGCTTATTCAAACATTTGGATTAGTTCAGATTCTGACCAGCTGGAGGATTTTGCAATTTTATTGATTTTAACCGCAGTCAGTCGCATTCAAATGTTTTCGTAAACAGCGGATTTTTTTGCTTCTCCGTTTTCTCTTGGTGGAACAATAATTTACAAAAATTTTCAAATGGTAAATGCTCCTAAAGGGAAATAATATATCTTATCAAAAATAATCTTCCACCTGGAGAAATTGATATTCTACTGAGTATATTATATTAAAAGAAGATGTGTATATAAAGGAAAACTTGAAGCTAAGCACGACTGGGTACACTTTACCAATAATGAAAGAAAACTTTGGCTTGAAGTTCAGGGTTACTTTTGGCAGAAGTCATGAACTCTCGGCCCGCTGAAATCATAATTCGGCTCATCAGTAACTCTTAGAAGTAAAATATGAATTTTCAACTTCTCTCTTTCCCAGAGTCAAAGGAGACTTTTATTTAGATTTTAGATCTTCGCCTCCTCAGGTGTTTTTTTTACCGAAGAGGTATCCTTCGTCCTTAAAACTCTGAGAGGTGAGGAAGACTCCGACATAATGGTGCATAGCTTTAAGAGATCTCCCAAATGGACTATCGTGTTTCTATTTTTTTGGAAAGCAAGATTCAATTTCATTACACAGCATGATGATTAGAAACATTGTATTCAGCTATGTCATGCATTCCTCATCCAAATGCGCAGAGACAGAATCCTCAATGCAGTAATTCCAGACTTTGAAGGTGGATACTATAGAAACTTTTAACTATACTCTCTCTCTGTGTGTGTGTGCGTGTGCATATATATAGCGTACGTATAAAGAGGAATGATATGTATATATATATATATATATATATATATATATATATATATATATATATATATATATGTGTGTGTGTGTGAAATATTGTGTGTGTGTATTGTGTGTGTGTGTGTGTGTGTGTGTGTGTGTGTGTGTGTGTGTGTGTGTGTGTGTGTGTGTGTGCCTTGCCGCGCGTGCGTGTGCGATATTAATGCATATATAATATAACGGGAAGCCTATGTATATGTATATATATTGTATATATATATATAAAATCTTTATATTTAATCAATTTCTCTAAAACAGATTATACTTAGGGATCCCAGGCAATTCCAAAGTTAAGACAATAAATAAAGCAACTTGTTAAAAACTTTGTATAGTATTGTTACAACAAAGATTTACAATTAAGAGCAAGCAATATAGCACAATTAATGTCCGCTGTAATCAAAACGTGGGATCTTGAGGAGCTCAAAAATCCGTGTTAGAGAATAAGGTTACAGATATCACTGCGATAGTCAGATAAGAAGTCTTGAATAGCCAAGTCGTTACAATCACCTCGAGGTATCATTTGACCGAAGAAATTGGATGCAGAGCCATTAGAACAGACTAGAGACAGGCCAAAACCAGAGGGGCCAGATGACTAAATGTGAGTCCTTCTGTGGTTTACAGACATTAACAGTAATTTCGAATCACTGATAAGGCATCCAGAAAGTTCAACCAATGACCTCCAAGTGCTATTCAAGTACCGATGACAAATATTTGTGGTTTACGTCCACAAGGAAATAGAACGGCAAACCCCAACTTGACTTAGAACCTTCTTTGCTCGAGCCACCGGAAGGTTCATGTCAGCATCCACCATGTGAGAAGAGGCTTCAAAAAGTAGTCTTTAGTGAAGCGACGAACCATTTGTGTGCCGCTCACCTCACATCACAGTAGGAAACACATGACCAATGGACGGCTGATCAATGCAGTCCTGGGCTCTTAAAGGATGAGTCCATAGTTAGCCTCCAAGGTGATAGTAAACGTTGTTTGATTTGAGGAATACAAGGAACACGTTATCATCCATCAATCATCCGTGAAATAAATTCATACAGAGGATGCAACGTCTGTGTTTGAGATAGTATATCTTTGGATGTACGCACAAGCATTCATGTGTTTCCACGTGATATCGTGAATGCTCACTTCCATAGAGATTACATCCTTTACCTCATAAGACTCACACCAGAGAAAATAATTTTCAGCACCAAGCAATTTAGCGCAAAGAATGCCCAGCTTGATTACCGGACATAAAGTCCCTTTAGCATGTTTAAGAAACTTTGGGAAGAAGTGTTGCTGCTATCATTCCTCCTCCTCTCCAAACCTTTGACATACCTACTACTGCTTAGTAAGAGCAAAGAGTCTCTCTAACCAGCGAATTCAAGGATCACATAATTGACAGTATCATACATCGCTGCATGTGTTGCATTGTGCTTCTAGGGATGATCCCTACTTCATATTCAAGACACTTTTATCGTATCAAATTGGCATATTTAGTTTTATATTTAATCTAATTTCTCGCTAAAAACAATAATAAGTTGCATGGTATTTTATTATGTTACTAGTATTTCATATCTTACTAAGTATTGTACACTGTACGTCAGTTTCATTACATTCTAAATGTAATTTTTTGAATAATTGCTACATTTTGTTATTTTTACTTATGGTATTATTATCAGAATAAAATTTTTCATATATTACGTAAGAATTGACGGTTTATTAAGAACTCTATGTTTCACTAAGTAAAACATTTTTTAGAAGTGGGAATAGTGGATGAGAGAGATCAGATATTAATTAATTTATTAATAATTAATAATTTTTTCATCTCTAGATAATTAAAATGGTGAATATTTGCTTTATAACAGGCTATTTTAAATAAGTGAAATTAGAAAAAAATATGATTTGATTATAATAAAGATATTTTAGAGTAAACTATTTTAAATCGCAAAACTCAAATTTTGGATAAACTGTCTTGATGTTTTGAACAGCTTATTTTTCTAATTTTTGCTATAAAGTAATTTACTTAGGGGATGCTTGGGTCCATAAAGCACGTTTAACTATATATTTTTGTCCACAGCCAGCAGCAGAATTATAAATTATAATTTCTCCTTTTCCGATTTATTGGTCTTCTTAATTATTTTCTTGATTTCTACAAATCTCATACTTTTAATGATTACCTTACATATTAAGATTATTAAGTCTTAATATAATATATATTTCTTATAAACCTTAATCTTATAATTAATTACAGTTCTTCATATCAATTTTAATTATTTCAATTTTATTAATATCATTATTTAACTCTACTGTCATCTTGAAATCTATTTAAATGGTCAATAAATTTGACTCTTACATTTTCGCCAAAGTTTTATAGACGACTTTCTATAAAACGTCTACCAAACAATCAATGGCCTTAGAAACTAGTTTAGATCAGAGATCTTCATCTGGAACAAACTTTATTTTTTTTTTTTTTTGATCTTACTATTTTTATAAAAGTTTTATAGTTTGAATATAGAAGCGTGTGCCAAATCATGAACCCCCACTTATCTGTAATAAGTTTATTGGCCGATGTAGCTTAGTGGTCATAGTCATGTTCGATCCCTGATGCTACTAAAGGTCTTTCCTGTAACGGGGCTAATGTACATTAAATCTGTTGAGGCTCAAAGTCCTCCCGTTGTGCGTGGTGAAAAAGTTTGAGTAGGGAGTCGCCAACTCGAGTGTCGTCTGTGTCAACCGAGGATCAAAATTACAAAGTCAGTCTCCAAAATTCATATATTTCTTCTCATTACAACATAAATAAATAATCGATCAATAAATAACTATATCTTCTTGAATCTGATAGCATTATCTATAGAAGCACATTCCGAATTACAAATTCACAAATACCTCAAACACACAGGTGGCCAATCGTGAGAAGAAGATCAATATCTGAACAAAAAGAAATCATACTTCTCACTTCCAAATTTTCTATCATAAAAAAAATACTAACGAGGGTTGTGTGAAAAGTTTCTGATCTTGTGTGAAAATGTCTGCACTCGTATATAAGAGCTTGGTTGTGCATCTTTTGACAGGTACTCACCAAATTTTCAGTCATTTTGGAATCGCAGTTGTTGTTTGACAATTGTTTCAGCGAGTCGATGTGAGTGTTTTTGTGAGAATGGAAAAATTAGTGTATCGAGCTGTCATTAAATATTTGTTTTTGAAAGGCAATACACTTATGCAAATCAAAGATGAGTCAGACGCTGTGTACGGGGACTCTACATGATCATTTACAACAGTGCAATTTTAAACAGCTTAATTAAAACGCGGCCGTACCAACTTGGGAGACGATGAACGTTCGTGACGTTCAAAAACAGCAACCACTGGCGATGAGTTTGTCGAAAGGCTATGAGTTTGTCGAAAAAACGTGAGAGAGAATCAACGAATTACGGTTTGAACTGATTGACCATTTTCCTTACTCATCTGATCTTAGCCCGAAGCGACTTCTTTTTATTCCCTAATCTAAAAATTAAGCTCGGAGGACAGAGGTTGTCGTCAAATGAGGAGGCCATCACCTTCGTAAATGATTATTTTGCAGAGAAAGAGGCTGATTACTATTTGGAACAGGTTAAAGAGATGGGAGCATCAATGGGGGAAGTGTGCAGACTTACAAAGAGACTGTAGAAAAATAAAAATAAATTTAAAGAAAAAAATATCTTGTATCTTTGTTTGGTCGGAAACTTTCAGACCACCCTCGTATATATAAAGTGAGGGGAAGTTATTTCTAAGCTTATTACGAAGGTTTTGCAAACAACACACCTTTTTGTACAAATCTTATTAATGGAGGTGTAAAAAAGAGTTAAGCAAATGAAACAAAAGCTCAAAGTTAGATATTATTGTCAATAAGCATTATAACAGTTCAGTCAGTTAAAATGAGTATTAAATAAAAATAAATAACATTAAACATTTGATCCTAAATAATTCTTAAGCGATCAGTAATTTCTTAATGTAGCTTTGTGTTTTTAAATTTGCACTTTTTTACCATATTAGAATTAGTTCTTGAAGTTGCTAACAAAATTTGGTATTTTATGTGCATATCAGTTAATCTTGACTAATATTTTGACTTTATTCTATTCATTTACTCACAAACATATGTTAATCCAAACATTTATTCACAACAAATATTTATTCACGAACATATGTTGATATCACGAACATATGTATCTGACTGCAAATCGCGTACTTCGAAAAAATCGCTAGTTGGCAAAAATTTCAGAAACTCAATACAATTTCGGTCACTTCCAGATGAAATAAATTCCTTACATTTGCTTTTTAGTGTAGCATGGTGCAGTAGGAAATGACAGAATATTTGCTGTTGAAATCAAAATGAAGCTGTTTGAAATGTTCAGGCCAGATGAAATTTTTTGGCACTGCTGCACAACTTCCACGTATCAAACAAACAGCCTTGGAAGTATTTTTTCGAATAAACAAAAATTTCTCTTCCCATACAGCATTAAAATCACAAATTGCAATATCTTCTTCAGATTTTCATTTCGATGTCAAAGGTTTACTCATGGGCAGAGTAAAATAAAAATTTCAAAAAACGACCCATGACATCAAAATTTAAGGAAATTTTATAAAAGTTTAACTTTTTGCTTGGCTATTCAAAATCAATTGAGCCATGGTAGCACTTGCTTCTGAAACAACAGACAACACGCCAAAGCAAGGCAACTGAAACCATTGTCCCGTGACCGCGCTGTCTAAGGCATCGCTGTTCTGGTGCCAGGAAGTGCCTTTCTCCGGGGAGATTGAATCAGCTGCGTATATGGGTAAAGTTTTTACGGATTTTGACAAAGTTCCTAGAGACCGAGATTATTATTTTTCAGATTTTCTAATTTTTCAAAAAGTCATCGCGTGCTACTGCTAGAACTCCTCTGTGCCATACAGGGGCACGTACGCCGCGGGTTGGGCACATCCTTGTACTAACAAGTACCTCTAACAAATCCTTCAAAAATTGTGGGATTTGTAATGCTGAAAATAGTGCTTAGTATACTTTTTGGTGGAATATTAAGATATTGATGATGAAGTGGAAATTGACTCGCAAGGTACAGAATGGAGCCCATGTCACTAACTTCTCAATAACGAAAGTGAGAATGAACTTGTGGAGCTGTTTGCCTTAGATAAATAATAGGAGGATTTTAAATGCCTTGGTTTCTCATTTGTTATATATTGTAATGGTTTTAATTAATATAAATTTCATTTCTAATTTTTCGTATACAGGGTGTTTCGAAACTCGTGGGAAATGTAAGGGGTGATCAAAAAAAAAAACATCTAAACAAGCAATTTCCAACCCACAGGTGCATAAGCGGAGAGCAATCAGTGAACCGCTAGACAATACTGTAATGGAAAGCATAAAGCGCGAGTTTTCTAACACATCGTCGTTTCTACCGTGGATTTCTGGAGACATGGTGACGTAGAGTGATCAGGAAAAGGCCATACCACTTGTTCTCCTCTTCTGCATTGTAGAGTGAAAATGACTTGTTTAAATGTTTTCTCTCATCCCTTAAATTTTTGCCTATGAATTTCGAAACACACTTTATGTTCTATCAGACGATCCTGGATTTCTGGTGCTTTTTTATGATACGGTATATGTATATATATATATATATACCCAAATATTTTTTTACACGGTAGGTACGTTCCTTGGAAAACCGTGTAAAAGAAAAAAATCATGTAAAAAATACATGCAACATGTGGTAAATTTTGGAATATGTTCCACAACTTTAAAAAATCGTTTTCAATGAAAAAACTCTAAATATTTTTCCAAAACTCTGTACAAAAAAAAGTAATAATGAAATTCATATTATATATTTATAAAACAAAAACAATTTTTAATTACAAAAACAATTAGTGTACAGTGAAAATTCAATCTATGGGAACGTATGAAAATTCTAATTGAAATTAGGAATAAAATTACTAACTAATAACTATTCATCATTACTTGATAACAAGCGTGCACGTTTATTACGAACTGGATAAAAAATGCTATCATGAGTAGATGTGTCAATATGTCTAGCACAACTGTCGGTTTTGATTCAAATGAAGAATGTCGTTCGTTATTAACGGCCTTGGTTGGGTTTTTTGTAATTACAATGTCTTTTATTAGCGGCAGCTTTTTTTGATTTCTCAAGTTGTTTATACAATTCTTGATATCCTGCTATACGAACCTTAAACTTACGTTGAAATTTTATTGCACTCTCAATGTCATGATCATGAGTAAGAAAATGTTGTTCTATACTTGTAGCAAAGTTCAAGCCATCACGAATTAAATCAGCTGTTAATAGCTGAGTTTCACCTTCCTCTTCGTCTTTATCGACTTCTTTATTATCGTAAACTGTCAAAAATTTGATCAATCGGCCTCCTCCAAAGGGCTCTCTAGAATCAATTCTTCTATTCAGCCGTTTGCATGTTGTTAAAACATCGCCACCAATTACATTTGATGAAATTATAATTTCAGAATACACAGCTGATTTCTGGAACTACAAAACTTCAGCTTTTGACGGATGCCGGCAAAAAAAATTTCCAACGAGCATTTAAGACTGAAGAACGAAGTGCTGTGTTCAAGTACAGAGAAATAAAGAAAAACAAATGATTATAAAATTCGGGTATTCCCCGTAACTCCAGAATACATATTAAACAAACCATGAAGTAGACGAAGTCACTCACTCATGTGTGGGCATAAATTGACCTTCTGATAATTACGCTATCAAAATTAGAATTTTAAACAAATTGGGGTGGAGGGGGCATTCGTGCTAGAACAAAAAGATCGTGTAAAAAAGTATATTTGTGAACCGTGTGTTAAAAATAAAAATAGTTAGCGAGTCATAGTTGTAAAGGAAAAAGCGTAAATAAAGTAGAAATGATAAAAAAGATTTATAATAATAATTTTGAAAATAATTATTTTTAAAATATAAATTAATTTATTTTTAGTTTGAAAAAAAAAGAAATCAGTATTCTAAAAACCTCATAGCTAATGATAATAAAACGGATATCCAATGTTTATATATTATTAAATTACTATCTTATAAGTATATATAATATCAAAGATTATGATAAAGATTGATTGATTAGTTTTATTAACGTCACACTAGAAGCAACATGATGTCTATTGGTGATGAATCTTGAAATTTAGAGCCTTGGTCAAGTGACGAGGATGACACCTGAGATAGTACCTCTTTCTCATATCTTCCACACAACGCCTACGGGAAGACTTTGATCATCGACAGATGTTACGTGCATCAGCCCCGGCTACACGGTGGGTCTTTAGTAGAATCAAGGGTCGAACTCACGATTCGACAAAAACCACAGGGCGTGAATTCGTGATCAAGACCATGGCTACCGCGGCCCCAAAATGTAAAGCAAACTTCACAATAAAGAAAGTAATAGTGCTGAATTTTGAAGTTTTATGAATGACACTTTAAATAAGAATTATTTTATTGATGCATTTGAAGAATGTGAGAAATTTCTTCCAATTAAAGGTATCACAAAAAAGCCTATGCATATTACAATAAATAGGAAGTTTATTTTTAATTAAAATAGCATTAAATATATGAAGAATGAACTAAAACATAATTGTACAGATTATGAAGATTTTATTAATAAAGAGCATCAGCATGTCATTGCTGCAAATTTTGGCATACTAAAGGGTAAGGATTCGAGAGGTATAAGGAATATGAATACAGGTTTTTCAGGATATGGACATCTCTAATAGTAACAATTTCAGTAGGGAAAGGACTTTTGAGAAGGTTAATAATTTGATTAATCATCTAGCTATTAAACATAATTTACCTTTTATAGCATTTGTTGTACATAAGTACTACATTTATAAACATATTTATAATAGAAATTTTATGACTAAAATTGGTATTAAAAGACATATTAAGAAATCAAATTACAGATTTACAAAAAGACTTTTATTTGCTATGTTGACAAAGCTCCAAGAAATTAAACAATTATTGCAAATATTACCCTTATTTATTTATTAATAAATTAATAATTTGATATTAATAATTCTTATTTAGAAAAAAAAAACTTAGGACCTAGAAATTAATAATATATTTACTGTTCTGTATAAAATATAGGATTACAAATAAAAAAAGAATAAAATTCTTCAGATATTACTACACCAAAATTTTATAAAAAAAACTCTTTAAATTTAGAACTGTTACAAATAGAAAAAATACTTATATTACAAAAGCTGGTGGATTATCACCAAAAAAAAAATATTGCAAGACATTGTTAATAAAACTGCAATCTTTAAAAGTATTTTAGATATTATTAAGATCATAAAAGATAAAGATTTATTTGCTATATATAGTTATGATCTTGATGTCCGATAAACACATAAGGTAATATTAATTATTTATAAAAATTATAATATTATGATAAATTTAAATATTTAATTAATATTGTACTTGGAGAGAACTTTATTAAATATAACGATAAAACATTTAAACAAATTAAAGGTATTCCAAAATAAGGACCAACGAGTCACAATTTGACGAATATTTACGTACATCATTGAACCTAATTGCATTGATAAAGTAATTTTATTATTTATAGTTATATAGATGATCTACTTTTATTGAATGATTTTATTGAATTCTACATCCACCATCTAAACTAATAAAAGTAAATATGAAACGGATTATAAGACATACAATTCAAAATTATAGATATTAAAATTATTAGTAATATTTATGTAATGAGAGATAACTTTTTAAATTTCATATTATAAGATACTTTTCTAGAGAAGCTGTTTATATATTTTTATATTTAGAAATATTACATTAAATTATATTACTAAAACTAATAATTTAGTAAGTTGTTCCTTTTAAAGAAATTACTTTAAGAAGTTTTTCACAAGCTTCCTCATTGCAAATTATCGAACAAACTTTATTAACAACCATTTAAAAATAATTAAGATAAATTAAAAATATGTATTTGTTATATACATATATGTGGGTGGATGGGTGTATAAAAGTTAAATAAACAAAAAAGAAATGAAAAACATATTAAACTATTTTATAGATATATCATAAATAAAAAGCTATTAGAATTATTTGTGTAAAAACAATAAAAATTAAAGACAAGTTTTTGCAAATACAAAAAGAAATTTTTAAATACTGAAAAAAAAAAATTTGCTAAAAATAGTTTTAGAAAAACTGTATAAAGGGACTCTAACACTACAAAAAATACATTGCATATAAAGTAAACTATTTGAAAAAATTAAAAATTCGAAAAGAATAAAAAAACTGAGAAAAAGGGAAAGAAAGAATTTAAGGTAATTAATGCTTTGACAGGCTTCATACTGTGATTCGTGGTTATTCCAGAAATGAAGGCCTATCTTTCCACCTGAACATTTACTTTATAGAATCAGGGGAAACCCAAAATTCTAATAAACAGAGAAAATGGAGACTATAAGACAAATACAAATTAATAATACCACTAGTATAATAAAAATTATAACAGCAAAATACAAAAGATTAACATTAATTATTTTTTAATTAAAACAGAATATAAAAAAGATAGAAAAATTAAAATAAAATCTTCCTCTAAAAACGTGCAAGCGATAATAATTAATTACGTATTCTTTGTAAAGAATTCGTACTTAAGCGAAATTAGATTAAAAGGATAGCGCCCTCTATATTCTAAAGTTAGCAATAAAAATACGTAAGAAAAGTTTATTACAAATAAAGTTTAAAAATATATAAATATTAAATAATTTATCCAAAGCATTAAAATTTAAACGTTATTTGCAAAAATAAAGATAAAATATGAAAAATAATAAAAATACAAAATTAAGGAATTAATTATAATTTAAAGCTAGAATTTTTCAATAATTTCAACCAAAACAATTTATTTCATAATTGTTATATTTTACATTGTTTTAAGGAAATTAATAGGATAATAAAGCTGTAGATGTATTTTGACAAAATTATTTAAATTTTCATGAATATAAGAAGACATTTTTATTCATATTCATATAATGACATATTATTTTTCTAAAAATTGATATACTAAGGTTACTATCAGAAAAAGATGTACCTTGTGGGAAAAAAATAGTTTTCTCTTTTATCATAAGTATTACTATAAATTTTATAATAAAAAATTTTTAAATAAATGTCTTTTAACTCAGTTTCAAGAATATAACTATTGGTTTGCAATGAATTTAAATAATATAATACAAATATTTTTTATCTCTTAAATATATTTAATATGTATAAAAATAATTTGAAATGATAAAAAGAAAGTAAGGTTTATCTGTTATTGTCTGCGTATGTGATACGACATGCAAAATTACTTCCTTTTCCTCATTTTAAATTTCTTTCACTTTTTCCATCAAAGCTAAAGTAAATCTACCGATCAACTATCATGCATGTTTTAACTGCAACTTTCCTTTTTACTTTGCAAATATCATTGGAATTCCGGAGTTTCCCTGTCTAAACGTATAAAAGATGATACAACCATTTTTTTCCCCTCCTTTTCGCTCTTTTATTTCTTGCTTCTCTTACGCCGCCACTCTGCGCTCTTTTGTGATTTCTGTTTTCGATGTTGGCTCCATTTGCCTCTACGATTCAATTGGGTAAAATATCTTCTACAGAAATAATTTTTTTTATTTGCAAAAGGACTGAATTCCTTCCAAAAAAACTGTGACACCAGTTTACACCTTTTGTGATATGAGTCGGTAGAATTTGATGGCCAATAAAATCCCAAGTCATTTACTCAGCCATATTGTTTCAGTTAGACGTAAGCGTGCCCGTTATATTTCATGCTCTCCATACTTTTCGCAAAAGATCAGCCGATGGCCTGGGTATCTTCTTTAGAAAAATGTAAATGCTAATTATCCTGGATAAAAAATTAGCTGAGTTTTATACCCTCCATTGGCAAGATAAACTTTTTTTTCCGATTTACGAATTGTCATTGGCAAGATAAACTTTTTTTCCAATACACGAATCTGATATGATTATCCATTGAAGAACCCAAACCAAACATTTTTAAACGAAATTACAAGCCGCTAGTCTTCCTTTGTTGAAAATACTACAATGCAATAATCTACATCTGGAAAAAATTGATCATTGTTTAAAACTCAAATGAAATTGTCTTCAGTGCTAATATTTATCATCGGAAGCTTCAATTAAGAGAATAATCTGAAACACCACTTATTCGAGAACAGTAATCCACCGAGCTAAATACAGGGAGAGCGATTCTTTTTAAACACATTTATTTACAGTCTCTACGCGCCAATTACACATAAACAAATAATTACACTATTTACAAATTATACAAGGCTTCCAAACAGTCCATATTTTAACTTAACCCGCTTTTGCGGTCAGGAAAAATTACATTAAAACAAGAAATAACCCGCGTTACACTTTCAAAATCCAAATGTACTCTGAAATATTACTCATGAACCCGTGCGCTCTCACTTACACGAGACAAGACGCCTCCTGGTGAAATTTTATGAAATCTAGTGTCCGAAGTAGCTTAGTGGTCATGATCGTGGATTCGCGGCCAGAGGTTTTCGTCGTGTCGAGGACTTAAGAACTCATGCCCCTAAAACCCCGCGCAGAAGCTGGAGCTGATGCATGTTAAAAAGTTTGGAGAGGGAAGTGCCAACTCGGGAGTCGTTCTCGTCACTTGACCGAGGTTCAAAATTACGAGTTCCGTCGCCAATAGCTCTCGTATTGCCTGTATGTGTGATGTTAAAAATCACAATCACAATTTATAAAATCAATTAAAATTTATAAAAATTGAGATTTTGACCTATTTAAAATTTAATTTTAGGATTTTTCTAAAAAATTCTTAAACTCATAATAATATGCAAAAATATCTATACTAAATATTCAATACAATATTTTCCGATTATCTTTTTTAAGTTTTCCTGTTGTATTCCATTTTGCTGCGTTGGCTAGTATTATTTTAAATATAACAAGAAAAAAAAACCATCGCACCAAGTTGGGCGAACCTAAATCTAACGAATATGGTAACTTTAAGAACCTTGATAATTTAAAAAATTATTTCTTAAATGATACTGAAGAACCACAATGGGGACATGTGTTGTTTTTAAATCACTGACATCAAATCCAAAAGCATAATTAATGTAGTTTTAGGCTTATGTAGGCAACAAAAAAGACTGAATCACAATATTTAGAAAGGCAGGTTTATTTCGAAAAGTACAATATAAAAAAGTAATTTGACAAATGACTAAATCGAGAGTAATTATCGTTCGTTGAAAAACACTGAATTATTATGTTTAACAGAAAGGTTAATACTGAGCAAAGAAATTTTTATCAAAATATTTGTGACATGCTGTTATACCTGCAGCAAAAACCTTTATTGTGTTCCAGAAGGTTATTGGAATTGTTCTAATATTTATCTGGAGTATTCTAAAATAACAAAAATTGGCTTTACCACTAATCCAGTGGTACGATATTTTATCTTGTATTAGAAGAAGCTTTGATACAAACAGTTTTGTTTAATAAAAATTCAAGTTTATTATATTGCTTTTTAATGTGACCCGAGTAGCCTAGTGGTCATGGTAGCTGACTCGCGGCCAGCGGTTTTAGTCGAGATATCGGTTCGAGGCTTGATGCCACTAAAGCCCCGTGGAGTGACCGGGAATAATGCACTTTAAATCCGTCGTGGCTCAAACTCCTCCCTTTGGAGTGATGAAGAAGTTAGTGGAGGGGGGGGGATATCAGCTCAGGTGTCGTCCTCATCACTTGACCGAGGTTCAAAATTACGAGGACAGTTGCCATTAGCCATCGTGCTGCTTCCAGTGCAACGTTGATAACACCTACCAACTAGTTTTTAATCGACATCCTATATAATTGTTATTGTTTCAAAATATATTAGATCCCTCTATTTATTCACTAGTCTTATCAACTTCATAATAGATTGAGCATCTATGGCCAGATAATGTTTAGTAAATATTTTGATCAGAATATTTATTTTGTACCATTTTCCCTCGAAGAAATTAAACTGGTAACAAGAGTGACGGTTTAATGAAAAAACTCTGCTCCTGCACTATTACGCTCATGCAAGTGTTTTTCTTTCGATATTTTTTTTTTTTTTTCAAAATAAAACTCGCGCCGTAATTTGAGTATATTAATTGATTGATCCATAATCTTAATTTATATTTTAACGAGAATCCAAATCCTGACCTAGATTATATTGGGCAAAAGTGATATGTAACCTTCTAGAAAACAAGAAATACCGCATTAAAATGAAAATTGACAATTACAATAAACACTGAATGAGTGCGAGCTGCATTGTAAGAAAACCTTTAAAAACTGGGCTACCCATGGGAGCTATCACGAAATAGATTATATAAATGAGTCGATTAGATCCATTTAGAGTAGGAAGGTTAATCAATAAATTAAGTACAAAATTTGTAATATCAAATAATTCGATGCAAGTGACATTAATAATTATGCGTATTATTAACAAACCAACACATCTAGTCATTCAATATTTGAAATATTATTGACAGTTGAAAAAAATAATAATATCTATAGGCTATTCTTGTTTGAAAAATATTGCTCGAATTATAAACATATTTTTAAAGTCCTTAATTTACTTTTTACGGATAATTAACTCTATGGACCGTTTGATCGATAAACTGAGTACTAAGGACGTAATGCAAAATAAATCGATACTACAGACGTACCGATGTTAGCGTGTTTCTTAAGTAAACAGCAGTTTGATACTAAAAGAAACAAGTGCAATTTTTTTTCCTACTATTTTATTTTTAAAAGAAAGGCTGCACCTGAATCTATTATTTAGAAAAATTATCTCCATTATTAAGGCACGTATCATATCGTACAACCAGTTTTTGTATTCCACAGTCATAGCAGTCTACAGCCTGGTGGGCTAACCACTGAAGGGCGGTCGTTTTGACGTAATCATTGACGTCATGGCACTGACACCCTAAATAGTTTTGCAAGTGAAGAAATAGGTTGTAGCCTCAAGGAGCCAAATCAGGGCCATACTAAGGGAGATCAAGTTAATCCTAGCGATGAGATGGTTTCGGTGAACTGCATGTGAGTGTGTGGACGATCATTTTCTTTTAACATAACAAGCTCTTTACTGGGCATCCCACGCCTTTTGTTTTGGGTTTCACGACGCGATTTAGTTAGAGTAGTCACAATATGTTTCGGAACTTATTGTGTCACCCCAAGGGGAAAAATCCACAATCAACACCCTGTATCTATCCCAAAACATAGTACAAACTATTTTACGTGCTGAAATTATTTGCTTTAATTTTACTTTGTTGGGTGAAGCTGGATGTCTCCATTCTATGGATCGCTACTTTGTTTCCGGTTTCACATATCTACACACTTCATTAATTTGCTGAATTTCGAAAACTTTCACGCCTTTTGTTAGAAGAAAACTAATAACAGCGCGGTCAAAATCGGTGGCATTTTCAATTGTGTGAGGCATTTTAAATGTGCACAAACAAACATAAACGCGAATGAATGCTTGTGTGATTAACCAATAGATATAGGTACTCAGAGCTCATCACGAATGAGCACCGAGTACCTACAGGGGTTGGACAAAAATATGGAAACACCTTTTAAAAAACATGTTTCTTTGCTTAATATGGTGTAGGAAACCCGTTGGCATCCAAAACAGCTTGCAGTCTTCTCGGAATGGATAAATACAGTTCCTGTATGTGTGCCAAGGGAATATTATACCATTCTTCCTGCAAAACGGTGGCAAGTTCAGATAACGATGTTGGCGGTGGATAACGAGAACGCACTTTCCGTTCCAATGTAGACCACAAAGGTTCGATAATATTCAGGTCTGGTGACTGTGGTGGCCAGGGGAGATGGGACAAATCCTCCTCGTGCTCAGAAAACCAGTCCTGGACAATGTGAGCTGTGTGAACAGGGGCTTTGTCGTCTTGGAAGACACCATCACCATCGGGGAACAAAGTTTGTACCATGGGATGAACTTGATCTGCCAAAATGTTCACATAAGTCTTGGCAGTCATGTGCCCTGACACAGTTATCATGGGGCCAGCAGAGAACCACGATATGGCTGCCCAAACCATAACAGAACCCCCGCCATGTTTCCCTCTCTGCAACAAGCAGTCTGTATTATAGGCTTGAGATGGCGTTCTCCAGACGTAAACTCGGCCAGAAGTGGGAAACAATGTGAAAGAAGACTCGTCAGACCATATTACACGCTTCCACTGCCCTATAGTCCAGGCTTTATGACTTAAACACCACCTTTTCCTGTTACGGGCATTAGCATCACTGATGAGTGGCTTCTCAATTGCAGCACGGCCAGAAATTCCCTGTTTATGAAGCTCCCTTCTAATTGTTTTGGTACTCACAGGGTTCTGTAACACAACATTCATTTCAGCAGTAACTTTTGCAGCTGTGGTCTTCTTATTTTTCGTCACAATTGCCCTTAATGATCGTCTGTCACGATCACTCAGCACACACTTTCGTCCGCGCTGTGATTTAGCAGATGATGTTTTTCCGCTTTTCAAATATGCGGAATAAATCTTCGATACAGTACCTCTTGAAACACTAAACACCTCGGCTACCTTGATTACGGAAGCACCTACCATACGTGCTCCAACAATTTGCCCACGTTCGAAGTCTGTTAACTCTGACATAATGCAATGACAACCTCACATAACAGTACTCCGACAACAACTGAACTGTTTAGCACATTTACGAAGTTGTATAGGTGGCGTTAGTAGTCAAAAACGCCAGCGCCATCTACATATTTCATTAAAATCAATCTTTCTTTTCAAACATGCATTTTACAAGTTGTTTCCATATTTTTGTCCACCCCCTGTATATCTGAAGTATATATACCTATATCGTGGAATGACAAACAACAATAAGACTGAATCTGCCATATTTAAAAACTGCACTTACTTAAAAAAAACATCCCTAGTTGATAATATTCATAAATCAATGCTATTGATAAACAATAATAATATCGAATATAATTCACGATAATTTATTTATATTTATGTGGGAAAAGCTAAAATATCGGCAGCATTTATAGCTGATAGCTGTTTAAGGAAATAAAAGTGATATTAAGACTTTTGATTGATTCAAGATAGCATATATTAGCATGTAGTGTGAAGGTATTTTCTTTAGTAATATACTGAATATATATCGACTATCCACAATCAGAAATTTGGAAACAAACAACGATTAATATGGTGTGCGGTAATTGTACAGAAATTATTAAAACAGTAGACTCTGCACTTCTCCCGATTTTCTTAAGGTTTTCTAACACAATACTAAAAAAGGCAAGAAAAGAAAATATAATAAAGATTTCCACAGAAGCGACTTCTTTCCGTATATTTCTTTCTAGAGGAAGAAATCTTAAACCTTATATGTTTAAACATCTTTATCAAGAAGATTAATAGAATTTGTAAAATTGATATTAATGACATTTTATAAAATTCTAAAATATAATACAAAACAATATAACAATTCCTAAGATTTCCTTTTCTTTTATATTTAAAACTCAAATTTGAGAAATTTGAAACCTAAAATTTTTCTTTCTATTCCTCATCAAAAAAAAAAAAAAAAATTTAATTTTATTTTTTTTTCTCTTAATTTTTTCTTAAATATTATCTTAATCTTTTGTAATAATTTCAAAAAAGAGACGTTAAGTATTTCGTAATCTAGATAGTATTCATGGTAATCTAGATAGTATTCATCGGAAAGCTCAAACAATGCGTGCTTCGTGATTAGCTTTTCTTTGCCGGGAGCATGCAAATGTGTATTGTACATCTTTTTTTTTTTTTTTTTTTTGTCATAAAAATGTAAGAAGAAAAATAAAAATAAAACATAATAAATTTATAATGAAAAAATTTCTATAAGTATTGCTTTTTTTTAAATCCTTAACACCTTTTATTCCAGCAAGAGATTGAATGGGGAGAGGGCAGCAAGTAAAAAAAAGTGGGAGGAGGAGTTATAAAAAGTATCTAATTTGTTGTCTTTCTTAATGAATATAAAAAAATAAATGAAACACTTAAGATACAGAAAAATATTTTTATATAAGATCTGGAATAAATATAAACCAAACTGAGTGTAATCCATTCATATGGGCAAAACGTTTCTTTCACCTGAGTAGGTTAAGGTACAATCTATCATTTAAATGATAATCCAACTGGAGATGTTTTTTTTTAAAGAACACTAAAAAGTTAGCCCTTATTTCCATTTAATTCAAGTTAATTAAAACAGCGTTTATCAAGAGTATTATCCCAATTATATTACTCTCAAGTTCTTAGAAAACACCGATTTTGTTTGCAATTTATTGTACAAGTTATTTGCACTAATAATAATCGAATGCCAAAATCACTATCGAAAATTTTGTACAAGGAAAAACAATCGATGATGTTTGTTTTTCGATACTACCGGCTGTACTTTTCCGTATATTGAATAAACTATCAATAATAGAACTATCTATTTTACAGCACACCAAATTTTAGGAAGTCGAGAGTACAAAATTTATTTTTCTTAGATTAACACCAATCTAATGCTACCGAATTGGCCATTGGTGAATAGATATCATAATTTAAAACCAATTTTATGATTATCAGGATATCGACATTGATGTACATTTCATTCTCCTAATTTCTTCTCTACACCTCTTAAGGATTTTGAAGTAATATTAAATTTAACATTTAACAATTTCCACAGATCGGATTTTCATGCAATCAATTCCTAAACTTACAAGATTTTTAATTAAGTATTTACCAAATAGACTCTTTAGTTCTGTGAATCACTTCCATGTAGGATTTTGTACTTTTCAAGATTGGTAAGAAGTCAGATGTTATCATATATTGATCATCAATTTGTTATATGATAATAATAATTAGGTCGACAATTAGTTAATTCTGCAGTCCTGAATTCAAAGATAAAATAATTTATACTCCTACTGTAAGTTATATCCTTTTTTGGAATTTATATTTATCTATTTAAAAATATTAAAGGTTACTCTCTATCAACAAGAATATGGACTTTTAATTTTTGTGACGTACCAAAAGAACAAGGGTTATTCCTATACAGAAAATCTATCATCTAAGAATATAAATTAAATATGTGAATTCCACTTATATTTTATGTAGAAACCAAAAATTATTCCATTTAATCAGTAATGAGTACTCGGCGTTTTTGAAAATACATACAATAAATGTAATATTTAAGTAATAACTCCAAACAACTCCTAATCAAAGTCCTTTTTTAGATATTTTTCACTTAAGCAAAATGTTCATTCTCAATGCATAAAAATAAATAATTTGTATTTTAAATAATATTATCATACATGTTCATGCTTCAAAACATGAACCTAATTAGATAGTGTGTTATATCACTAGTGATTTATTCTTTGAAAAGTTTTCTTTTCTGATTATTTACAAATAAATTATTATTTTTAATGTATGTATTTAAGAACTTGAAATGTAATTTTGCTGTGTATTCATTTCGTGTAAACATTTTTTGTTACATCTATATTTTCATGAATTTTGTTGCACAATATTTAATCTTTAGATCTGATTTGATTTTCTGTGAGTGTAAGAAAAGCAATTTCGGCAAAATGTTATTAACTAACTGAATTTTTTTTTAATTTAAATGAACTTGATACTTTACTTTTCTATGTTCTGTTCGTCAAAATACATTTCATTTTGATTACATTGGATTAAAATTATTTTATACTGACTCAATTTTTTCTCGAATGCTTTCGTATCTTTATGAGCAATTCAAAAATGGTATTTATTTCTTTTATCACCCGAAGAAACTATAAATCCTTCTAATGTATCAATACTTACCTTTCATTAAAAAACCCGTCTAAGTTAGAATTATAAAAAAAATTAAAACCTCTAAATTACAAATATTATTCTATGACACTAAAGAAATAAACGTCCTCCATAACATTCTTAAAGGTGATACCGAGTGTTAAAGCCTCTTTCATGACGTCATCAGGAAGGTGTCGTGGTTGGTGTCTAGGATCAAAGAGCCAGACCTGTAGAGCACGCCCATTTCTTAAAGATCATTCATATTCAAAATGAAAGTACACAAATATTATAACATCTTACATCAGCTCATATACTGTATCTTTTGCCACTACCCATTTCTACTACTACTTGTACTATTTTGGTTTACTGTCATTCTTCACGTGATTTTCTCGTTTGCCACCATCAGTCTTGTGCAGCCATCTACACAGTTTAGTCAATTTGCTCAATATTCTAACATAATTATTACTAAGACCTATTTTTCCATCATATGCGTGTGTTTTAATACAAAAAAATGTACAGCCATCTATTTGATGTTGAAGTTTCGAAAATGAAATGTGGATTTCATGAACACATAAGGAATTAAAATTAAGCCATAAATAGCCTCCAGGTGACAGATCAATCAGTCTGCTAATATTATTCAACCAGTTTGAAGCTGCAATAGCCTGATCCATTTTGGTGAGATCGATCCCTGTTTCACTTAAATTGTTTCTGCAGAAAAATTGAGGTTTCCTTGTGTAATCAAACTAGGCTTAAGAGTTTCCATGGGACGTAATGAATGTTTCGTGTGATATTAAACTAGATCATTCTCGTCATTCATGTGTTATCAGGAATTACAATTTCTGTCAACAAAAGTCCCTTTTGCATCGTAAGTGGACGTTAAGATCTTTTATATATAAATCTTATCAATACTTATTGATATAATTATTCCTTCTTAATATCTTTCTCTCTCTATCTCTCAAACCTTAATTATTTTTTCAGGTTTATAAGTCGGCCGAATCCTGAATTAATCCTAAACATACCATCTACATAAACATATTAAAAACACCACAAGGAATTTTATAAGCATACAACAAAAATAAAAATTTAACTTTGAGTAGCCTCTCATAAAAAAGGAAACTTGAATAATGAATGGGAATATTTAACTGTATGCAAATAAACACTTTTTAAGGTTTGAATTGAATTCGGCTTGTGGTAAAATTTTTCATGCCTCTATTTTTTCCATTTTCCAGATAAATTTATGTTTATATATATATAACTATTTTCTTATGATTACTTTAATATATTTAGTTCTAAATTAATATATTACAATTGTTTACTTTTTTTCCTTTTGGATGAATTTTTGATTTGCTTTAGCATTTTTTCTTTATTTTTGTTTTTATACCGACTTGTTATAAAGCAATTTATTGAAGCGTGATGACTGGATCCGTTATACTGGTATAAACGCAAACTATTCCATTCCAAAGTTTGGAATAGTATTAATTACATTATGTCTATTTTTGTTCTTATTATTTATTTTCTCTTCTCAGCAGAGATGTTAATGTTGTTTGAGTTTTAAACAGTATGTAATTTTAGTAATGATTTTTACATGTGTTAAAATTAATATTTTGTATCATGAATATAAGTACATTTTTGACTTATTTTCTTTAGAATTTTTTAGAAATTATGGTATAGAGATTTGGTTCTGGTTAGTGAATTCTAGAAACGCGTGGAAACAATGAGTGAAGAAAAGTAAGTTAAATTGGGAAGTGCTGTAAAGGTTGATGCGGCATGATCTTATAAATACAAATGACACCCACGCCAAACTTAAGAAAAGTTCCCGAAAGTGCTATAACTCGTGCTTCTTTGGATGGAATGCCTAAGAGATTAAATGGGTAAATACACGGGCTTGATCCGTGAGAATGGATAGTCGGAGTAAAATAGGAAATTACCGCATGCGGACTATATTTTCGTTATATCATCGCTACATCACATAGAAAGACTCAAGGACTGAACATAAATTTAAACGATAATAATGTATTTTTGCAACATTGTGTTTAATTGAGGTCAATTTTCGAAGAATATCAATAAGCTTTCATAGTGGAAATTCGATGAACATCATTCAAAAATAGAATTTCAATAAAATGTAAGTGATATATAAAAATAAAAAATAAAAAATAAAAAAAAAAAAATTTGACTCCCTGGAGAAACTGCAATTATGAAGGACTGAAGGTAGTGAATTATTACTAGCATTGTGAAAAATAATTTCGAATTTGTTGCTTTTTAAATAAATTTCGTTGTCAGTTTTTGTGTGTCTATTTTACATTTAATAAGAAATTACCTATTTCATTTGGAAACATTTATGGCAAAATCAAATAAATGTTTTTGGTTTGGTTTGGTTTGGTTTGGTTTGGTTTGGTTTGGTTTGGTTCTATTAAAGTCGCACTAGAAGCAACACGAGGTCTTTGGTGACAGACCTCGTAATTTTGAACCTCGGTCAAGTAACGAAGATAACACCAGAGAGCGCACCTCATTATTCTAATTTCCCCACCACGCCAAAGAGAAGACTGTAAATCTCTACAGATTTAACGTGCATCAGCCCCGAATACAAGGTGTGTCATTAGTGGCAACAAGGCTCGAACCCACGACTCGACGAAAACCACCGGCTGCGAGTCCACAACCATGACCCTTAGGTTACCGAGGCCCAAATTTTAATGACTTGAACAATAACTTTGATGACTTGCAAAGCAACATAAACTTTTCAAAAAAAAATCTTTCTTTTACAATATTTAATATTTTAAATGTTTTTAAACTTTTCAACACATATTATAAGAAATTTTTAATTTCATTACAATAGTTTCTGTAGAAAGGATAGAATGATCGGTTTTCAATGAATTGGTGACTAAATCATTAGAAGGTGAGGATAAAAACATTTCTAGAATAAAATAAGAAAAACAGAATATCAATAAATCAATGAAATCTTAACATTTTTCTTCTTTTCAAGAAAACTACTTTCAATTTAAATGTCAAGATTTTTGTGTAACTGTGCATTGATTCCGATACGAGAAATTTTTTTTATATATAACTTAAAGTACTAACAAATTTTGTCGATGGAGCACAATAAATAAAATATTTTAAATCCTATGCATTTTTTTTTTTTTTTTACTTTTATGGCTCTCTGAAAAGCCTTTGTGCGAATTGTGCATTGATTTGACTCTTATAAGTTCAGAAATCATTTTGCAATTTTTTAATTTCTTTTAAACATAAAATTAAATAATGTACCATAGTGTAATAGTTTTAGCTTTGCATCGGAATTTCTTCCCCACATTGTTTTTTTTTTCCCAATTCATACGACATGTAATATATCTTACGCAATGAATACTAAGATTTTTTTAATCAAAAAATAAATTTAACAGTTTATAATGCAACCGTTTTTTCATCTGATTCTTTTTAGCTCAAATAAATTCTACAATAACTTTTATTATACAAATTCCGGAACTTTTTCGATGGAAACGATTTTTATTTTCGTAAAAGATCTCACTCAAAAAAATTAAATCCCAATCACAGACAACTCTGCAAAGCAGACATTATTTTTATGCCTCACCTGCCTTTTGTTCATTAATTTTTAAGCAAATAAAAATGAAGCTGTCTAGGGAAAAGACGTGGAAAAGTAATTTATCACATTTTTTTAACCAATTAAAACCAAGGTATATCACCGCTTTTTAAAATATTCTTTGTTATAAAAAGAATTTCTGGAAATGTTTCGATAAAAAAAAGAAGGAATTTATCCATATTATTTGAGTTTCATATCTGGTCCAGTCCCTTACACATATTTTATTTTCTGAAATTTTTCTGTAAAGAAAAAAGGGAAGATTTAAAAACAAAAAAAAAAGTTATTGAGCAAAATAAATTATATATATATATATAATTTTTCATAACAAATGATAAAATTTATTAACATTCCCATTTCTCATTTTTTTTAAAAAAATCTGACAAAACAAGAAGCTTGATTGGCTTTTAAAAAATTTAAAAAATAATTAGAAATAAAAGAGGAATTTCGAAGGTGCTATTTTATTCGTTTACAGTCAGTCTGAAGCTAAATAAAAAAGATGTGATATTGTCATGTTACAAATTATTTGAAAGCATTCGCTTAGTTCGATAGAGAGCCCTTACATAAACTACATTTGGTTTATACCACAAATATTGATTGAGTAGATTTAAGACAATGTTTTAATTCATAAAGCTTAAGTCTAGAGGTATCTGAAATAAGTGAAAGCCTTCGAACTTTTCTAGTCGTAGATAAATCGTCCTTAGTTGATATTATTGTATTGCACTTTACAGATCAAAAAAATAACTTGTCATCAAACATAACTTTACAGAAAAACTGAACTTACACAATTCAATAAAGTTTTCATCAATAATGTTTCCCAATTAGTGTTATTTTAATATATATAAGTAGTACACGCTCTAAAATAAGCTCTAAGACCTTACTTTTCCTAGCATTATGTTCATTTATTCTAAAAATATTTTTTTTATAAAATACATGATTCGTCAAATAAATTGCTTATCACATTCTATTTTTTCCTTCACATTCCACTATTTGTTTTTTTCCCATCGTTATTTCACTACCATCGTGATTTTTCGATGAAACCATTCTGAAGTTTTAAATGGCCATAATTTTCACGTGCCATTTTCCACATCATTAAATGAATGACAGTATTTATTTTTTCGAAAAGCGTGCCGTTTATCAGATAAAAAAGAATCTGAACAGTAAAACGAAAGTTCTAAAAAATCAAACACATTTTTTTTCTTGATGTACAATTTGAAGCGTTGTCCATTAAAGCAAAATTCCTTTCTTG
>BMAW01008170.1:0-30277 GCA_019974015.1 Nephila pilipes | reverse complement strand
ATAGTTTCTAAAATCTAATACAAATCATCAGCAAAACGAAAATCGATTGCAATTGAATCTGAAATTCATGTTAATCAAAATAAAATTTTACAGCAAATGTCTTAAACATTGTTAAGTTAACCAAACAATTTTTTTTTATTAAAAATCCGTATTTTTTTTTATATTCATTAAAACAAGAAAAAATGACGTAGTCAGTTCTTTAATTTGATAGTTCTGATCGAATTTTTATAAAAAAAAATAGTGTTGTTTACAGCACATTAATTGAAAGAACGACAAATTGTTTTCAAAATCATTTCTCTCTATATATATCAAAGTTTGCTTGATTATTTATTGACGTATTAAGAAGTAACACAAGGGCTATTGGTGACTGATGTCCTCATTTTTAACTTCGGTCAAGTGATAAGAACGACACCCGAGCTAGTCCAATTACTCTCTAAAATTCCATACCATGCTAACTTAAAAACTTCGAATTTCAACACATTTTATTTGCATCAGTCCCGTTACATGATGAGTCTTAAATGACATCGGGAATTCAACTCTAGACCTGACGAAAACCACGCCGGCCTCCAAATTGCGAACATGATGACTCTTGTACGTTGAAAATATATATCTGATGAAATTAAAATAATATTTAGTTTTAGTATGCTATTATTCGACAATGATTTTTGTTTAAATTTATTAATAATCTCATTTTTTTTATTTTTGTATGATATTTTAACATATGCTGTTTTTTTTAATAGCAGTAATGCGGAGTTTGGTATACAGACTATTGAATTAAAGACAGTGACCCTTCTTTCATATTATATATGAAGAAATTGTCAAAATGTTTGCACAAAATGTAAATATACTGAATGTGATTCGAGATCAAATAAATGTTTATTTGCAATAACTTTTGTATTTTTCATTTAATCCACTATCAAAAAAAATTTTTAGTATGTTATTATTATTTTTTTAAATTTAGCATTTCAAGGTCTTTTTTCCCTGAAACAACCATTTGTTTCCGAAAATACAGTACTTCGAACTTAATTTTTCAAAACTTTCAACCTCTATTTACTTTAAGGTAATTGAGATGCTTTTGAAAAGATAAATATTTTAACCCAAATTTAAGTAATTCTCTCTTCTTTAAAATAAAAGAAATAGTTGTATTTAGCATTCATATATCTCTAAATTTGTATCTCTGTTTATGCAAAAAAAAAATCATATTTATAAACATAAATAATTAAGCAAGAGCAATTGATGTACAGTAGCTGTATTTACATTTGTATGTCGTGGATTTACTTTTACGAGCATATCTAGCATAAAATACATTACATTCACTACATTGAAAATTTTCTGTAAAAAATTGTAAACATAACATCCATAAATTGAGCATAATTATAGTTTCAAAAACGAAATTTAATATTTTTTTTTAAATTAAAAATCTTGATTTCAAATTTCTATAATATTTATAAAAATATTGTATATTACTTTTCTTTTCAAATAAACACTGACGAAATTTATGTCCACTGTATAAAAGTTAAATCTCAAAATCCTGAATCTAAAATATTTTAATTGTTCAGTTTTGAAAAACTCAAGTTACTCTTTTCAAAAAACATTTCATCATAATTCAAATACAATTAATTAAATGCAGTTCAGGGCTGTTATAAGCCGAAGTAATGCTCCAAAAGTTCAATCCTGTTGTGGAGATTAAGAGCCTACTTGCTCAGGCGCTTCAGTTATATCAGGTCAACCATCTTAATAAATGACCCGAAGGGAAATTCCTTTTCGGCTTTGTTGTCAAAGGCTTCAACAAAGAAGACCGGAAGAGTTTTCATCAGAGTCAAAGCTTACGAGTATGAATCGTTACCGTCAATCAAGGTCAATCGACCTCCTCGCCCACGAAGTAACACCATTCCCTAAAAATAGCTGGGAGAAAAAACTTTTTGTCGAAGTGGTAATACAGGACGTTAACACTAGATAGTAGCACAGTTTTGAACAACTGGTTGCATATACATACGATACAAAATTTAGTTCTATTAGACAGCCTTTTATAAATCACTTCCTGTAATATACCAGGTACATAGCATGTGTAAAATAGACCCCCCCCCTATCAATAAAATACAGCCATTGACGTCAATGGAAGCTATCAAAAAAAAGAATGAAAAAGAAAGAAATCTACATTCAGTATAACAAAGAGAGGATATATATAAATTGCTGTATTGGCTGAAAAAAATAAGTTTATTTAAAAAAAAAAAATTATAGTGTAAATGAGAGTATTTATTAATCTCGAACTTCGAAGCAACATGTGGACAGATGGCGATAAATCTCACAATTTTAGTTCTCGGTCAATTAACGAGAACGGAACTTGAGGTAACGAGAGCGACTGCTGGGCATCTTCAGACTTCCACACTAAGTCAACTAGAAAATTTGGGACCTCTACCAAATTTAATGTTTATCAGCCCCACTATACGACGGGTCTTTTACTGGCATCAGTGCCCGAAGGCTCAACTCGACAAAAATAACGCCGACTGCGCGTCCGCGTCAATGACCACTAGCCTACTGCGGCCTCAAGTTATGGAGACAATTATTTGGAATGCGAAGGGTTTCATGCTCGTGGATTTCTTAGAAATGGGGAAAATTACTTTTTTAATCACCCTCATAGAATAATAATGAAAAATGTTGAAGAAATTTCAATCGTGTAGAAAATATGTCCCAGATGTAATCCGAAATTTTTTAAAAAATTATATTATTAAACAGACTATAAAATATAGCAAAAATTCTTCAAAGTATGAGCCTTGAGAATTAATATCAGCAGCACTCCATTGTTCATAGCACTATGCTAACTCATTCCACGAGTTGCTTCGAAGCTTAGTGGTCATGGTTTCTAGAGCATTTTTGACTGATCCAAAATGGTGTTCTTTTAACTCTATCTCAAGTTTAAAAAAGGAGTCGAAGGAGGCTGAGTATGGACTGTATGGTGGATGGGAAGCACAGGGATATTTTCTTGGGATGCGTACTAAATTGCCACCAAAGTTGTATGGGGCTTAGCGTTGTCGTGGTAGATGACTCAGGTGTGAGCGAAATTTCTTTGCGGATGCGGTTACTCTTTCTTTAAGCGTTTGAAGACTTCCACATAAAATTGTGAATTAACTATCTTCCCAGCTAGAACAAATTCCAAATAAACTACTTTTCTTAGAGTTGAAAAACAAAATTGGGTGAGTTTACAGTCGTGATTTTCTCAACAGAGCCTTCTTCGGTCGAAGCGAGTTTCCAGTGAATCATTCCGCACTTTATCGTTTAGTCTCGGGTTCGTAATGAAGCATCAAACTTTCGTTTCTGGTTAAGACTCTTTTCAGAAAGCTTGGGTCACTTGTGAAATGATTCAACATTTCCTGCCAAATTGCCAAACGGATGCCTTTGTGGTCATAGGTCAAACTTTTCGCAACAATTTCACACAAATTTTACACATTTTCAATTTTTTCGTAACGATAAAGAGGATAGCAATTTTAGGCAGCTCTACCATATCCACAATTAAACATACACTTCAATGTCAGTCGGAGTTCAAAACAATCCTCACTCGATCAACGTTACCCTTTGTTTTCGATATCGATGGTCGTCCGTCGCACAGGTCGTACTGTTTGGTTTCGTTAAATTAATGTCGTTCTAGAAGCAACAGGGCAGGAATTGGTGACGAACCTCT
This sequence comes from Nephila pilipes, assembly GCA_019974015.1. Classification (NCBI taxonomy): domain Eukaryota; kingdom Metazoa; phylum Arthropoda; class Arachnida; order Araneae; family Nephilidae; genus Nephila; species Nephila pilipes. The sequence goes on along the minus strand of BMAW01008170.1, from coordinate 26,598 downwards.
ATCAAGTAACGAGGACGAAACTTCATCTGGCACCTATCTCTTATAACTTTTACACCACGCGTTCACGTTTTATAAGCCTTTCCTATAAGCATGATGCCACTTGTAGTCCTAATATTGTGATAATACTTCGTCGCCATAAGCTTCTTTTAACATTTCCATAGTTTCGCTACCACGTTTACCAAATTAACCACAAAACTTTATTGCATATTGATATTCAATACTTTGCTGCATCATGAGCGTGACAAAGTGTTCACACAATGACTCTCTATAAGGACACTGCGGATGCCGAGACAAATCGGACCACCCGCTGATCCCTATAATATGTAAATGAAACTTCAATTCACTTGCACCCATCAGCTGTTTCCTTTTCAAATGTCCCAGAAACGCACAGTAAAATTATTATCTTTACTTTTGGGACAAACCATATAGTATTTCGTATAACTACCATTTAGTTTTCATGAAACTGCAGCAACACAAAACGTTATTAGAAATGGACCTCGTTATTTAAGACATCATTTCGTTGACGAAAATGACATCTGAACTGGAACCTTTCTTTTACGAATTTCCACGCCAAGCCATTTGACGATTCTCAAGTTAATTTGAATTTAACATGCAGCAGCCCCATTATACCGCAAGACCGTCTTTGGTGTAACCCGAACCCTTACTCAAAATTTCAATGTACGAAGCAAATGATTTTAACACTTTAGCAATTACTACAGTGAAAATTCATTAATAATACGGAGATATGGACTAGAGAATATCATAAAGTTTAAATTATAACTATTGAATAAACCGAGATATTTAGTTAAATTTTATTCTGTATATTAATTTATTCTTATATACATAATATAGTAAATTACAGAAGTCAATGTAGATTTGTTTGTTTTCAGTAAGCCATAGAATGAAGTAACCTACACAGTCGTAAAGTTTTAATAATACTCCCAAGGTATCGAAAAAAAATTATTACTTCATAAATGATCGAGGTAAAAACTTAATATTTATTCATTTTTAAGACTTTTCTACATATTTCAATCCGGAGTTATACATTTCTCTAAACGTTTCTAGATATTTTGATTTGGTTTGGTTTGATTTATATTTTATTTTGGTTTTTGGTTTGCTTTGGCTCCAGAAGCAACACGAGGGGTATTGGCATCGAACTTCGTAACATTGAACCACGGTCCATTGACGAGGAGGACACTTGAGCTGGTACTCTCTCACCCTACTTCCATACCACGTGAAAGGGAAGACTCTATACCCTTATAGATGTAACATGCATCAGCCCCGGGTCTTTAGTGGCATTAATGCTCGAACCCGCCACTCGACGCAAACAGAGACGGCGAGTCCGTAACCATGACTTCTAGGCTACAGCATCCACCTATATATCTCGAAGGTCGTCATTATGGAACTCACCGGATCGAATCCTGTCTTCTGTCTTCTCTGATTACTTTAATCTAAGGCATCCTGAAACGAAACAAATCAACATGAATAGCTTTAATTTACAATATTATTACACAAGGATCAATTAATACGCGAAATAGAATTTATCCAGATATCTCGGTTATTTTCTTAGTAATAATTAAACTTTTGCGATATATATATCCCACGTATATCTAAGAGCATTGAGTTAAGGCTTTCAAAACTTTCGTGATGCTACTTAGTGACTCTGTTTCGATAATAAGAATTTATTTTAGAAGATGTAGAAATTTAAATTATTACTAAAAGATCAGAAACTGAAGGAATAAAAATGTAATGAAGTAAACTGAAGAGTGGATTTATGATTTGAAAGAATTTTCTTGCGTAATTCATTCTCACAACCGAAATGCATAACATTTTAAAGATTCTGGTTAAAACAAACCTGTTAGTACAGAATCACTGACACGATTTTCTTTTTAATATTATCAGTCCTTTTAAAAAATATATATTAGGCAAAGTTAAATTACTATTAATATTCAAAATTCTACATTAATAATTCAAAAACTAAATTAAAGCAGAAAAGAATAAAGTCGTAATTTAGTAAAGTCAAGTAAAAATTTTAAGAATATTTTTACAAAATTTATTTTATACAGCGATCCAAAAAAAAGTACACATAACGGTTTAATAGTTCTTGCTAGAAAACAGTGTTATGCTGATCCAGTTATACGCTTAGTTGGTTGTTTTTTCTTCAGTCTTTTTGAATAATACTTGAAAGATCACAGTTCTGAATGATCGAAATTGTAAAAAATATAATTAAAAATTAGACAGAAAAGGACAAATATCTAATGTATAGTAAACTGAATGTGAATTTAGGATTCTTAAGAGAGAATCTATTTATATAATTTTTTATTCTATATAGTGACCAAAAACTATAAAACAAATTTGGCTATACAGATCCAATTAGTAGGTTAACTGAAGATTTCTATTTCGAACTGTTTTGAAAACACAATGAAGATTGGAGTAGTAAATGTGCGAAATTGTGTAAATTAGAAAATTTCAAAATAATAATAATGATAAGTTTAGTAAAGTAAAACATACGAACAATCCAACTAGAAAGGATAACAATAATAGCAAATCCCATAAAATGATAATTTTTAAATATAGTGATTACAACAATGAAAAGCATACTAGAAAAACTGATGGAACTCAACAAAGAATAATACGATGACTTTTTGCTTATGTTAGATTTAAAGGGAAAAGGTCAAAGAGAAGGACATTTCATCTTTTGAGTCTGTTGCAATTTTAAGTTATTAAAACAAAAAATAAAAAAAAAGCGAATAACCTCAAATACATTAATTAATTGTTTACAAAATTGCTTAATAAATATTGGAAGCATTGGAATGTTCGACGGTTGATGTTTTTTCTGCCACATCGGGGGATGTTTTTCTTCCCCGTGGCTGTTAAGGATAGTTGAGTTTTGAATGTCAGCTGCATTTCGAAACCCCTCGACCATAAGGTAAACAGAGAAACTGTCTTGTCGCTTTTTGCAGTGCTTTTACAAATTGGACCAAAAAGGGTTTCTTCTCGGGCCAGTTATTTCGACGTCTTAACTTCTTTCGACGCTGTTGAAGAAAACCACGACAGAAAAAAAATATTTCCTCGCATCAACGATCCCCATTCGCAAATGAACATATTCTACATTCAAACTGCGAAATTATTTCAAAAAATGCTTAACACTGGATCCAAGCCTTGAAGGAATTGGCTTAACCTTTCGGTTTCAGGTATTATGCAGACGAGTAAGAACTGGAAAAAAAGCATTTAATGGGCTACTTGACCCTGGCGAGTCAACTTCCATCAGAAAATGCAAAGAGCTTTAAAAATTTTCAAAAAAACAAAGAAGAGAGAAGTTTTTTTGAATTATTTACACTCTTGTGATGCCTGTGATTGGCAGCATTCATTCAGATGCAGGGTAAGGTTGAATATATAAGCAGAGGAGAATCCTCACAGCTTCATAATCGTCTTCTCTAGCAAAAAGAAGTAAGTCTCTTGGATTTTCTTGGTGGAAGCTGCCTTTGTACTCTTTAAAACATGAACACATTGGTAAGCAATCACATATCTTTTTTTTTCCTATTTATTTAAAAAACATCTTCCTTTCTGTCTTACCATTTTTATTTATTTTAAAAAAAAAACGTCAAATATCTGTTTAAAAAAGAATTGGTTTAAAAATGAATTGACTAATCACACTTATATAAGTGAAGTGAATTAATTGTTAAAGTTGACGCCAAATTTGGCTTTGCATCTAGAGTGAATTAGAGATTCTTTTATAGCGAGACAAAAAAAAAGGTTGTTCATTGCTTTAGTTAGAATAATTGAAATGAATATTATGGTCAGCTTTAATATTTGCTATTTCTTTTAATATTTTACCGTGTTCTTCAATTTTAATATCTGAAAACTAATTTGATTTTAATGTTGTAGCTCGTTTGCGTTTAACGCATTTTGTGGTTAAAGTTAGAACCTTTTTAATACATCAGAATTTTTGTAAATTGAAAGAATAATTCAAGTGTTCCATATAGTAAGAAAAACATTGTTGCTAGTCTGACTACAGAAAAGATTGATTTTACGGTTTAGGAAAATACATCTTAAGGTATAGAATTTATGCAGAATGATTTGAACTTGTGCTATAAATGTGTGTTGGTTTTCACAAAATTTTAATTTTGTCTAATATATTAAAATTTAGAAAGTTAGTTAGCCAGTTTTTGTCGCCTGGTATAACTTCATTCAAAATATTCGCATTCCTGTACATCTTAAAATAAAGCTACCAGAAACAATTAAGCTTAAGCTGCCTAAGAAAAACTTCATTTTTACTTAAAAAGAAAAACTCTTTGTCTCGAACTTCTTAAAATTTTATGTGCTAACTTTATACCTCAGAAACACTGTTTGGATGAGTTTTGTTTCGCTAAAACTGTTCCCTGACTTGAAATGAAAAAAAAATAATATTTTTCTTAACTTATGTATTTTAAGGGGACTTAATACCTTTGCACCTTCAAAAATTTGATTTTTCAAATTTGTTTTCAAAACATAGTGTTGAATGTTAGGAGCATTTTAAAGCAAACCACGTCAAAATCCGACAATTCTTACGCCCTGTCCACAAAATATGTAAATGTTTAAAATGGCTTGTTCTATGTAATGCAATGTAAACAAACCTCTTTTTCTCAGCTTGTTATTTTCACACTTTCCCACAGGATTAAAAAAAATGTTTTACATGCAGAGCTTTACAATTTTACATGAGTGTTGTACTTGTAGATGTTTATTCTATGAACCTCAATTTTGTTAATAGGATGGTTATGATTTATTTTATAACATGATACATGAAAAAAAAGTTACTAAATACAAACTAGATAACTTTTTCAATTTTTCAATTTTTTTAAAGTAAGATAAAGTTAAAATTTGAGGTTTACAGAATAAGGTCATTATTTAGCCTTAATTTGGTATAAGAATTATGGTTCTACTGTACATCTTTCAAATGTTATCTTGTGGGTAACGTAAGGTAAACTAATTTATTTTTTAAATTTTTGTACTCATATTTCTTGTTGTATAAGAAAATATATTGATTTAATAGCAAAACTTGACCCAATATTTTACACTATACACTTTATTACACAAACTGGCAAAGTTTCATATTGAAATGAGCAGAAATTGATTATTTATGAAGAATCGAAAAAAGTTTGTCAAAATGTTCTACTTTTGATTTCGAAAGGTACTAAGTCCCCTTAACTAATTCATTATTCAAAAAAAGGTATAAACGAGAAAATTCTTGTAATGACGTAAAATAATCGTACCATAAATACGTGATATTTTTACCACACATTTTGTAACAGTTAAGATTTTATACAAAACATATTTTGGCTTTCCAAAAATTTATAGCATTCTGTAATACGATTTCCTCTAAGAATTTTATCTATTATCCATAAGTTAAACATACAAAGAAAGAAAAATATTTTCTGATGTTACCTTAATCATAGTAACGAGCCACGATAGCCTAGTGGTTAAGTCATCGGACTCGCGGCCGGCGTTTTTTGTTGAGTCGTGGATTCTAGCCATGATGCCAATAAGGAACCGCCGCCCTCCTCACTTGCCCGAGGTTCAAAATTACGAGGTCCGTCACCAATAGATCTCGTGTTGCTTTTAGTACGACGTTTATATTTAGACGTTTACTAAACCTTATCGTTGTGACTGCACATAAAACGTTTGATTCGAGTGCACAATGTTTGAAATTTTCTGTTCTCTTCTTCTTCATGTGACAACTGCAAAATAGTTTCAGTAAGTTAATAAATTAATTGAAAAATTATATGAATTTATTTTCAACCGCATAAAGAATTTCATCGTATCATATTGTATTATATGCTAAATAAGTTGAAGAAAAAAAACTAATTCAATTTAAACTAAATTTAAAATCTAATTCAGAATCATAAATCTTCATTCTAGAATTGGTTCAAATATTAAGAATGATAAAGAATCCCAAAATGATTTTGTAGCATTAGGAGAATTGCAATCTCAGAAATTCTTCTTTGATTTGAAGAGCAATTTTATTAATTATCCGGTAAAATCTTAGCAACTAAATCAAAAGCTACATTGCATCGTGTTCAATCTTTTTTTTCATCATCCTTCAGGTGCTATGTAACACAATTATTTCAACACGTTTGTAATATTTTATTGCATGTATACTTCATCAGATTATAGATACTAAATTATGGAAATTGTCGTTTCTTAAACCAAGGCTGACATCCAAAACAGCAGGATATTATTTTTTCTCGTTACTTTGCAAACCTTATCTTATCATTGTTACCGAATTTTTAGTCATTAATCAGCACAGACAATAATGAAATGAGCTAGGCAATGAATGAAATAAAAAAATAATTTGAATCTTTGATTATTCAAAATAAATCTTTTGCTTACTCTATCTGTGGAAATTTCTCTATATGTGTCATCCCCTAATCTATGATTAATACGCTAATGCGTCATACGATAGTATAATTATAACTTTATACCTTGCTGATACGCATTATTAAGGTATGAGTCCTTCATCGATTTGGAAATAAGGGTTCGATTCATTGACCCTACGTGGTTCCTTCTTGTTTGCGTACTAATAGCTTCTTTCAATTGCTGGTGGAGGCACTGTTCTTTAGCTTATAGCTTTCTCTCTCTCTCTCTATCCATCATTAAGTAACTTTGTTAAAAAAAAATTTGACTGCTTATAAATGCATTTCGTCAAGCCTACACACGATACTTCAATGATTCTAATCTAATCTACATAAGTCGCGTTTCATTCAATGGAGATAATTTCAATTCAAATAGTGATATATTAAAGTCCCAAAATGCTAGTTCAAGAGAAAAGTGCGAAACATCATGCAATATAATTTTGCCATATAGTAGTTCTTTCCCTTTGAGTTGTAGTTAATTGTACGTAATTGAATACGATTACAGCACAAATAATCTTTTTAAAACTGAACTTCATAAGTTTTTTCGTCTTATTTTAAAATTTTACTCAGTAAAATTGATGTGCAATTGTAATTGCTTTCATTTACAATGAAAAGTGATAAATTTCACCAAACAGAAGTATACTCTGATTGCTCAAAGTTTAAAAACAAAATATAGCACAATTAAGTGTCACATTTATAATAGTGAAACATTTTCGCATAATGGTTAAAGGTATGTCCTTTTCAGATCTCTTTCATCTGCATCGCCGCCTTGTTTTGCTGGGCCTGTGTAATAATGCAGCTGTATTGCCTTATGGCTACGGATACCGCGCCTTACACATCATATGTTACCTGGATGTGGCTCCTAGACCAGCTTCCGGTGTTCCTGCTACATCTGCATTTGTGCTTCGCTCTGCCCTTCAGGTGCAACTATGGCTGCGTCTGCCCTTCCACTGACAACCATTTCTGCCTGCCCTTCCAGGTGCAACTATGCTGGTACAGCGCTTCCAGCTGACTCATTTCACCGCTGCCTTTCAGCAGGCAACCATTTACCGCCACTACCCTTCAGCTGCAACATTTCGCGTACTGCTCTTTCAGCTGCAACCATTTTCCGCCGCTGCCCTTCAAGTTGCAGCTATAACCGCCGCAATACATTCCCTCTGCCGCTGCTGTACAGGTGCACGGCATGTCGACGATACTACTCCTTGCCCTTATGGACCCTACTTAGGATCTTACAATGTTATTTCCTACGTCAAAAAATGAAGTATGCGGCAATGATTTGGACTCAATTCTCGTTTCGCATACAGGTAAGAAGATGTGTCACGTTTTGTATTACTAGATGTTTGCTATATTTTGCTACTCTGTAGTTTTTGCTTAGTGTTGCTAATATTTGCCATTGCTACGGTGGTTTAGTTCCTTGCAGCGTAACTGGTTAATTCTTCAGCATTATCACACATTTTTCATGCTCTCGAAAGAAATTTTAATGGTTGAATCTAAACTCTGCTATATAATATTCCTTAATAAAGAAGATGCAAGAAATAATCTCGTCAAGCGCAGAGGACCATCATTACATGTATCATGGTGAAAACTAACACAAACCATTAAAAGCGATTTCTAGAAATTTTGGTCTTAAAGTCTATTTCGTGAACCTTGAAACACAGTCAAATGTTGAAATCAGAAAACCAATTTAATGGTTGGTTGATTTAATTATGATCTGCGATGACAGCACTGAAGTTGGATCTGTAAAAACTACATGCAGCACTTTGAAACGCCCAATTATTTACTAATTTTCCATACCTTGCAGTCTGGTGTAAGAATGATCTGATAGCAAGATTAAAAGGATTTATATGTTTTCAAGAATTTGGAATTGAAAAGAGCAATATAGCAAACAACTTTCAGTACCAGGAACAATAAGAATATATAAACTTGGTATTCTTTACAAATCTTTCTTAATGGATTTTTCATTAACTTAAGATGGCTCAAATCATTGACAGTAGCGAAGGCTGAATGCCCCAATTTTTGTTCATTTTTATAAATCAAAAACTATTTACCTATTTGGATTCGGAATAAAACTTATCCACAAGAACAAAAGTGGTTGTGTTGGTGCAGTGTTTAGATTGTCTGATTACGAGCACTGCGGATTCATGTTCGATTCCCAATGGTTTCGACTTGGATAGCTGGTCAGCCGTATTGCCTAATGGTTACGGAGGATATCGCGCTTATTACACATCATATGTACCTGGTGTAGCTCCCTACGCAGTTTCCGGTGTTCCTGCTACATCTGTGGCCGCTGCTGCCCTTCCAGGCGCAACTATAGCTGCCTCTGCCCTTCCAGGTACAACTATAACCGCCGCTGCCCTTCCAGGTACAACCATTACCGCCGCTGCCCTTCAAGGTGCAACTATAACCGCCGCAGCCATTCCCTCTGCCGCTGCTGTAGAAGGCGCAACGGCCGTCGTACCCGAATACTACTCATACCCTTATGGATACCCCTACTTAGGATCTTACAATGTTTATTCCTACGTCAAAAAACGAAGCACGCGGCAGTGATTTGGACTCAATTCTCGTTTCGCATACAGGTAAGAAGATGTGTCACGTTTTGTATTCCATGATGTTTGTTTGAATCTTGCTACTCTGTAGCTTTTGTTTAGTGTTGCCAATGTTTTCCATTGCTACGGTGGTTTGGTAGCGTAATTGGGTAATTCATCAGCATTATCAAATATTATTTTTAATGCTTTTGAATGAAATTTAATGGTTTAATCTAAGTACTGGTAAATGATATTCCGTTATAAAGAAGATGCAAGAAATAATCTTATCAAGCACAGATGACCAACATTATATTAATCAAGGTGAAAATAACTACAAATCATTAAAAGCGATTTCTGGAAATTTTGGTTGAAAAGACTATCTCGTGAAGCTTGCAATATTGTCAAATGTTGAAGTCAGGAAACAAATTTAAAGTTTGGTTGATTTAACTATCAACCGCGATGAAAACTGTCCTGAATCATGTATCGCCGTGCATCCATGTCCATTTAAATCTATCAAGAGAAAGATCTAATGCCATATGAACTTCCCGGAGTTAGATCTATGTAAAAACTACATAATGCACTTTGAAATTCTTGATTATTAATTGAATTTTCGCACCTTGTAGTCTGATCCGAGAATGGTGTGATAGCGAGATTAAAAGGGTTCATAAGTATTGAAGAGTTTGAAAATAAAAAGAGGGTAATTTGATAAACAGTGCCAGGATAAACTATAAGAATATATGAGTTTAATATCCTTTTCTTTCTTGATGGAGCTTTCATTAACTTAAGATGGTTCAAATAATTGACAAGAGCGAAGGCTGAATGCCCCAATTTTTGTTCAATTTTTTTTCTCATTTTTATAAAATAAACCATTTTATCTATTTGGATGCTGAGTGAAATTTATTCTCAAGAACAAAATTAAACGTGGTGGTGTAGTCAGTATATCTGACTGCGAGCACTGCAAATCAAGGTTCAGTTCCTAGTGGTTTTGACGCGGGTAGCTGGTCGTGGATCAGCTTATCCCTTCATCTTTATCAGGCTCGATAAACGAGTATCAAGTTCGCTTGGGAAGTTCAGCGGAAATCCAGTGTCGGGCTAGCCACTTAACTGGGACACTAGCTAGTAACTAGTACTTTTATCAAAGATTACCTAAATAGAGATAAGCATCATCTGATGGGATATCTTAGATATGGTATGACTTAAACTAGCTTAAATTAACTAGTAAGAAAAGGATTTAAATCTGAATAAAACTATATCTGCATCTCCCCCAAAAGTAAAAAGAATATAGTAAACTTGACGTGTGATTCTTACCCTAAAAGGGTCGTATAACTTAATGCTTATTCTGACTAAACCGAATAAGGATTAAATTATCTAACAATCATATTCTAATTCCGAATTAAATTTCTTTTAATTGAAATACGATTACATAGAAATAATTGTTTCTTTTTGCAATATATATTGCAACATTTGACACCATTACATTTTTAAAAAATACCTAATTTCCTTAAATTATAATACATTTTATTATCGTTTGAGTTAAATATGTTACTTTTTATTTCGTTTATAAATACCTATCGTCAGGATTAAAAAACTTTTTCCCATCAAGTATCTTAATATAATAATAAATTTGTTTATCAAACATTAAGATGAGTATAATTAAATTCATTATAATTGCTTGGAAATTTCTTTCACTCAGTTCAATTAAACGTCGTTCTCGTTAATAATTTATAAAAGGAACACTATTCAACCAATCATTTTGTGATGTTAAAGCTTCCTCATCAAGGTCTAAATAATTACTGTAATGGTTACCGAAGACATATACAGTGGAAGGAAACGAAAAAAAAAAACACTAATATATTTATAAATTCTCCTAAAACTAAATCAAGTATTAAAACTATTTTAAAATGTATTAAAAATAACTTTGCAATACATTACTTATGGTAAACGATAGTATTGTATTCAAAATCCGATTACAAACTTTTTTCCTCCTTTAAAATCTTCAATATTGCCATAAAAAAGTATTCTATAGCTACTCAAATCCAATACAAATTATCAGCAAAAAGAAAAACAATTGCAGTTGATTCTGAAATTCATGCTATTCAAAATAAAATTTTACAGCAAATGTCTTAAACATTGTAAAGTTAATCAAACAATTTTTTTTAATTAAAAATCCGTAATTTTTTTATATTCATTAAAACAAGAAAAAAGGGCGTAGTCAGTTCTTTAATTTGATAGTTCTGATCGAATTTTTATAAAAAAAATAGTGTTGTTTACAGCACATTAATTGAAAGAATGACAAATTTTTTCAAAATCATTTCTCTCTATACATATCAAAGATTGCTTGATTATTTATTGGCGTACTAAGAAGTAACACAAGGACTATTAGTGACTGATCAACTCATTTTTAACTTCGGTCAAGTGATAAGAACAACACCCGAGCTAGTCCAATTACTCTCTAAAATTCCATACCATGCTAACTTAAAAACTTCGAATTTTGACATATTTTATTTGCATCAGTCCCGCTACATGATGAGTCTTAAAGGACATTGAGACTTGGGCTCTAGACCCGACGAAAACCGCGCGACCTCCAAATTGCGAACATGACGACTCTTGTACGTTAGCCATATATATCTGATGAAATTATAATAATACTTAGTTTTAACATGTTATTATTTGACAATGATTTTTGTTTAAATTTATTGATTATCTCTTTTTATTTTTGTATGATATTTTAACATATGCTGACTGTTTTTTTTTATTAGCAGCAATGTGGAGTTTGGTATACAGACTATTGAGTTAAAGACAGTGACCCTTCTTTCATATTATATATGAAATAATTGTCAAAAAGTTTGCACAAAATGTAAATACTGAATGTGATTCGAGATCAAATAAATGTTTATTTGCAATAACTTTTGTATTTTTCATTTAATCCACTATCAAAAAAAATTTTTAGTATGTTATTATTATTTTTTTAAATTTAGCATTTCAAGGGCTTCTTTTTCCCCTTAAACAACCATTTGTTTCCGAAAATACAGTACTTCGAACTTAATTTTTCAAAACTTTCAACCTCTATTCACTTTAAGGTAATTGAGATGCTTTTGAAAAAGATAAATATTTTAACTCAAATTTAAGTAAATCTCTCTTTTTTAAATTAAAAGTAATAAAAGTTGTATTTTGGCATTCAGATGCCTATAAGTTTGTGCATCTGTTCATGCAAAAAACAAAAACCACATTTATAAACATGAATAATTACGCAAGAGCAATTGATATACAATAGCTGTATTTACATTTTCATGTCGTGGATTTATTTTTAAAAGCATATCTTGCATAAAATACATTACGTTCAGTACTTTTACTAAAATTTTCTGTAAAAAATTATAAACATAATATTCCATACTTTGAACATAAATATGATTTCAAAAACAAAATTTAATATTTTTTTTAAATTAAAAATCTTGATTTCAAATTTCTATAATATTTATAAAAATATTGTATATTACTTTTCTTTTCGTATAAACACTCATAAAACTTAAGTTCACTGTATAAAGGATAATTCTATTTTATAATGTGGAAAGAATATGCATTTTAAGGACAATAGATTTTAAGAAACATCCTAAAAAACAAGCTTCGATAAAATTGGAATTACATAATATATATTTCTCCGTGTACGCGTGTTTACAATTTTAAAATTAAAATTTTGGAAGCTCTATTTATCAAATTCTCAAAAGTAATACACCTACGAAATGAGCATAATGCCATCCATTTCTTATGCACAAAACAGAAATGCGCAATTTTGAAGTATTTTAGATTTTCAGATATATTAAAAAGATTTCAACACACCTCAAATTCGAAATACTTACTCTCTTATAATTTTTTGCACATATACAAGTTTTATATGCATTCCTAACAAATATTTTTCAAAATACTTGATTCTTTAAATTCAAGTCTACAATGATTTTACTAAAAGTACTTTATTGTATATAGAATTATTCAATAGGAAATTACAAAATGTTCTATAACCTTAGGAAAAAATATTTTAATAAATTTATGATGACTATCTCGAATAACAATGAAAGAAGTTGAAACACCTTAATTACTCGGAATTCCAAATTAAATTTAAAAAACTCTTCTTGCTTATCTATACTCTGATTCTTAGACCATTTCTGACTTATACCTGTCCCATTTGGGTTTTTGCTTCCAACACCCACATAAACAAACTTTAAAAAGCCCAAAATAGCATAATAAGAAAAATAGTGAACGTCATATGGTTCATGAGAAACTGACATTTACACTTCTATTAACTTCCTCGCATTTAAACAAATCATCCATAAAATATCTCTTAAATTCTTTAATAATCTCATTATCATCAACAATAACGCACTCCTAAATATCCGCAACTACAATCCTGATACTAATATAAAAATACCCATTAATGTTCTTTAAAATTCTTAATTTTTCCACTTTAACGTTCACTTCCAAATCCCAACACATAACCAAAAATGAATACCAAACTGATAGTTCCACCCGCCCCACTCATCCAACATACCAATCATAATTCACCCTTTCACCAACACTACACCCAACTAACTCCGACACAAAATTTTCTCTACCAAAGTACAACCACGAATGGCAGCTACCCCATCGGTCGGCTGGGTAGCCCTCTCTTCTGCTCATCCCCCAGCAACCAATCAGAACACTTTATTCCATGACAAGTTTTCCACATATCTCAAATTCCTGAATCTAAAATATCTTAATTGTTCATTTTTTTTTAAAAAAATCAATTACTCTTTTCAAAAAAAATTTCTTCATCATAATACAAATACAATTAAATCAAACGCAGTTCTGGGCTGGAATAAGCAGCTCCAAAGTAATGCTCCAAAAATTCCATCCTGTTGTAAAGATTATGAGCCTACTGGTTCAGGTGCTTCAGTTACATCAGGTCAACCACCTTAATAAATATCCCGAAGGGAACCTCCTTTTCGGCTTGGTTGTTTAAGGCTTCAACAAAGAAGACTGATGAGTTTTCATCAGACCCAAAGCTTACGAGTTTGAATCGTCACCGTTAATCAAGATCAATCGACCTTCTTCAACCACGAAGTAACACCATTCCCTAAAAATAGCTGGTTGAAAACACTTTTTGTCGAAGTGACAAGTTAACACTAGATGGTAGCACAGTTTTTAACAACTGGTTACATATACATACGATACAAAATGTGATTCTATTTTTCTTACGAAGGCACCCTTTTATAAATCACTTCCTGTAATATACCAGGTACAGAGCATGCGTAAAATATACTCACCCTATCAACAAGATACAGCCATTGACGTCAATTGAAGCTACCAAAAAAAAAAAAAGAATGAAAAAGAAAGAAATCTACATTCAGTACAACAAGGGGAGGATATACACATATAAATTGCTGTAATAGCTGGAAAAATAAGTTTAATTAAAAAATTTGTTTGAGAGTGTAAATGTAAGTATTTATTAATCTCGAACTTCGAAGCAACATGAGAACGGATGGCAATAGATCTCACAATTTTAGTCGTCGGTCAAGTGACGAGAACGAAACCTGAGGTGACGAGAGGCAAAGACTCCAAGCCAGAATTTTAGTCCTCTTTGGACTTCCACACCAAGTCAACAAAAAAATTTGGGACCTCGACCATATTTAATGTCCATCAGCCCCACTACATGACGGGTCTTTACTGGCATCAGTGCCCGAAGTCTCAACTTGACAAAAATAATGCCGGTCGCGAGTCCGAGACAATGACCACTTGACTATTGCGGCCTCAAATTATGGCGACAATTGTTTGGAATGTGAAGGGTTTCATGCTCATGGACGGCTGCTTTAGGTAGTCCTACCATATCCATGATTCAACATACACTTCAATAATGGCAGTCTGAGTTCAAAGTAATCCTCACTCGATCAATGTTGCCCTTCGTTTTCGATGTCGATGGTCGTCCATTGCGCAGGTCGTACTGTTTGGTTTGGTTTAAATAATGTCGTTCTAGAAGCAACAGGTGATTAATTGGCGACGAACCTCTATCAAGTCACGAGGACCGAACCTGGTCTGACACTCCTCTCTTATAACTTCCACACCACGCTTTCACGTTTTTTCGACCTTTCTTATACGCTTGATGCCACTTGTAGACCTGGGATTGTGATAAGTCTTCGTTTTTTTTAAGATTTTTATGGTTTCGCTACCACATTTACCAAATTAACCACAAAACTTTATTGCATATTGATATTCAATACTTTGCTGCATCATGAGCGGGACAAAGTGTTCACACAATGACTCTCTATAAGGACACTGCGGATGCCTAGACAAATCGGACCATCCGCTGATCCCTATAATATGTAAATGAAACTTCAATTCACTTGCACCCATCAGTGTTTCCTTTTCAAATGTCCCAGAAACGCACAATAAAATTATTATCTATACTTTCGGGACAAACCATTTAGTATTTCGTATAAATGTGAAACTGCGGCAACACAAAACGTTATTAGAAATGGATCTCGTAATTTAAGACTTCTCATTTCTTTGACAAAAATGACATCTGAACTGGTACTTTCTCTTACGAATTTCCACGCAAAGCCAAGTGACAATTCTCAAGTTTATTTGCATTTAACATGCAGCTGCCCCATTATACCTCAAGACTGTCTTTGGTGTAACCCGAACCCTTACTCAAAACTCCAATATACGAAGCAAATGATTTTAACACTGGCAATTACTACAGAGAAAATTCATTGCCAATACGCAGATATGGACTAGAAAACATCATAAAGTTTAAATTATAACTATTAAATAAAACGAGATACCTAGTTAAATTTTATTCTGTTTATTAATTTATTCTTATATACATAATATAGTAAATTACAGAAGTCAATGTAGATTTGTTTGCTTTCAGTAAGCCATAGAATGAAGTAACCTTCACAGTCGTAAAGTTTTATTTATTATCCCAAGGAATTGAAAAAATTTTATTATTACCAAAAATGATGGAGGTAAAAACTTAATTTTTATTTATTGTTAAGACTTTTCTACATATTTTAATCCGGAGTTATACATTTCTTCAAAAGTTTCTAGATATTTCGATTTGGTTTGGTTTGATTTATATTTTATTTTGGTTTTTGGTTTGCTTTGGCTCCAGAAGCAACACGAGGGGAATTGGCATCGAACTTAGTAACATTGAACCACGGTCCATTGACGAGGAGGACACCTGAGCTGGTACCACCTCACCCTGCTTCCATACCACGTGAAAGGGAAGACTCTATACCTTTATAGATGTAACATGCATCAGCCCCGGGTCTTTAGTGGCATTAATGCTCGAACCCGCCACTCGACGCAAACAGAGACGGCGAGTCCGTAACCATGACTACTAGGCTACAGCATCCACCTAGATATTTCGAAGGACCTCATTATGGAACTCACCGGATTGAATCCTGTCTTCTGTCTTCTCTGATTACTTTAATCTAAGGCATCCTGAAACAAAGCAAATCAACATGAATAGCTGTAATTTACAACATTATATACACTAGGATCAATTATTTCGCGGAATAAATTTTATCCAAATATCTCGGTTATTTTGTTAGTAATAATTAAACCTTTACGATATATATACCTTACGATATATATACCCTATATCTAATAGCGTTGAATTAAGGTTTTCAAAACTGTCGTGATGCTACCTTAGTGACTCTTTTCGTAATAAAAATTTAATTCATGTTACAAGAAACAGAAATTAAATGAATACCAAAAGATCAGAAATTGAAGGAATAAAAATGTAATGAAATAAACTGAAGAGTGGATTTATAATTTGAAAGAATTTTTCTGCGTAATTCATTCTCACAACCACAATACATAACAATTTAAAGGTTCTGGCTAAAACAAACTCGCTAGTACAGATCTAGGGAGACGAATTTCCTTATCAGTCGCTTTTAAAAAATACATTAGGCAAAGTTGGAGAACTAAATATTTTAAATTCTATATAAATAATTCAAAAATTAAATTAAAGTAGAAAAGAGCAAAGTTGTAATTTAGTAAACTCAAGTGAAAATTCTAAATTTTAAGAATATTTTTTCAAAATTTATTTTTTACAGCGATTAAAAAAAATACACATAATGGTTTAAATGTTCCAGCTAGCAAACATTGTTATGCAGATCCAGTTAGACGCTTAGCTGGTTATTTTTATTTTCAGTCGTTTTGAATAATACTAGATAGATTAACGTTCTAAATTATTGAAATTGAAAAAAAAATTAAATATTATGACAGAAGAGAACAAACATCCAATGTAGTAAATTGAATGTGAATGTAGGATTTTTAAGAAAGAATCTGTTTACATAATTTTTCTGTATAGCGAACAAGTACTAAATAACAAATTTGTCTTTACAGATCCAATTAGTAGGTTGACTGAAGATTTCTATTTCGAACTGTTTTGAAAACACAAGGAAGATTGTAGTATTAAATGTGCGGAATTATATAAATAATAAAGTTTCAAAAAATAATAATAATAAAGCTAAGATAAGAAAAGACTTTCGAACAATCTAACTGGAACGAATAAGAATAATAACAGATCACCTAAAATGACAGATTTTGAAATACAATGATTATAAAACAATAAACAGTGAACTATAAAAACTGATGGAACATAATAGAGAATAAAATAAGTTTTCTTAAATTTAATAAGAAGACTTTTTGCTTTTGTAGGATTTAAAGGAGAAAGGTCAAAGAAGGGCATTTCATCTTTTGAATCTGTTACAGTTTTAAATTATTCAAATGAATAAATGAAAACTAAGAAAAGAAATGAACTCAAATATATTAAGCAATTGTTTTCCGAACAGCTTAAGCAAAGATTGGGAGCATTTGAATGTTCGACGGTCGATATTTCTTCCACCGCATCAGGGGATGTTTTTCTTCCCCGTGGCGGGGTAGGACAGTTGACCTAGTGTGCCAGCGGCGTTTCGAAACCCTCGACCACAGGATACGCAGAGAAATGGTCCTGTGACTTTTGCAGCGCCCTTACAAACTAGACCAAAAGGGATTCCTTATCAGGTTCGCTATTAAGACGTCTTAACTGCCTTCGACGCTGTTGAAGAAAGCCATCACAGAAAAATATTCTACTCGCATCAACGGTCCCTCATCCGCAAACGAATATATTCTACATTCAAAATGCAAAATTATTCCAAAAAATGCTTAACACTGGATCCAAGCCTTGAAGGAATTGGCTTAATCTTTCTGTTTCAGGTGTTATGCAGACGAGTAAAAACTGGAAGAAAGCACTTTATGTGCTACTTGACCCTGGCGCGTCAACTTCCATCAGAAAATGTCAGAAGCTTTAAAAAATTTCAAAAAAACAAAGAAGAGAGAAGTTATTTTGAATTATTTACACTCTTGTGATGCTTGTGATTGGCAGCATTCATTCAGATTTTGTGTAAGGCTGAGTATATAAGCAGAAGAGAATCCTCAAATCTTCACAATCATCTTTTCTTGCAAGCAGAATCAAGTCTTTTAGATTTTCTTGGTGGAAGCTGCCTTTGTACTTCTTCAAACCATGAACTCAATGGTGAGCAATTACATATCTACTTTTTCTATTTATTTAAGATACCTTTCTTTCTCTCTCTCTTTCCATTTTTATTTAATTAAAAAAAATGTCAAATACCTGTTTAGAAAAGAATTGGATTAAAAATCATTTAACTTATCTTATTTATATAAGTGATGGCGATTAATTATTAAAGTTGATACCAAATTTGGCTTTGCATCTGGCGCGAAATAGTGATTCTTGTATCGTGAGGGGAAAAAACAATAATCTTTTTTCCAATTAATAATTTTACCTTATTCCCAACTAAATTGAAATGTTTTAGTTGGAATGTTTGAAATAAATATCGTCAGGTTTAATATTTGCTATCTCCTTTAATATTTTAACGTATATTTTAATTTTAATATCTAAAAACTAATTTGAATTTTATGGTATAATCGTTTGCATTTAATATATTTTGTGGTTAAATTTAGCATCGTTTTAATACAATGGAATGTTTGTAACTAGAAAGAATAATTCAAGCATTCCAGAAAGGAAGAAAAACGGTTGTTGCTAGTCTGAGTACAAACAAATAGTGATTTTATGGTTCAGGAGAATAGATTTTAAGGTATGCAATTTATGAAGAAGGATTTGAATTTGTATTATAAATGTGTGCTGGTGTTCAGAAAATTTTAATTTTGTTCTAGATATTAAGATTTAGAAAGCTGGTTTTTGCCAGTTTTGGGGGCCAGTTAACATCATTCTGTATATTCATATTCTTCTATATCCAATGCTAAGAAACTTCATTTTTAAGTTAAGAAGAAAAGTTATTTTTCTCGAACTTTTTAAAATTTTATGTACTAACTTTATACCTTAAAAAAAACATTATAAATGAAGTTTAATATGCTGAATCTGTTCCCTGAAATGAAATGAAAAAAGATATAGTGTTTTGCTTAGCTTATTAAACTTTTTTCAAAATCTTTGTGTTAATTTAAAATACGTTTTATTGAAGTGATAATCTTTAATGATGAAAAATAATAGAACTGTAAGTACAAGATAATTATACCACAAATATTATACCATGTTAAGATTTTATACAAAATATCTCTAGACTTTCCGCAAATTTTTAGCACTTTGTAGTACGGTTTTCTCTAAGATTTTTATCTCTTTTTTAATAACCATAAGTTAAACAAATTCTAACATACCAAATTCTTAAAAATTCTAGGTTTTTCTTTTTAAAAAAAATATGCTTTACTAGAAAGCAAGAAAAATGATGCCCGGTGTCAGCTTAATCACAGTAACTGCACATTAAAAGTTTGATTTGGGTTTTCAATGTTTAGAATTTTCTGTTCTATTCTGTTTTATGGGATAACTGTAATATAATTTCAATACTTTAATAAGTTAATTAAAGGATTATATATTTATTCCACCCTCCCCCATAAAATATTTTATATTAATCCCACGGTTGAGGATGCAGTAGCTCTGTTAGTAATACAACTTACTTCTCCACAAAACATGAGTTCTACTCTCGATCGTAAAACAAGCTAAATAAGTTGAAAAAAAAAACTAATGCTTCCAAAATCTAATTCACAATCATAAATCTTCGTTTTAAAATTAGTACAAATATAAAAAACCTACATCGAGTTATGATTAAGAATTCCAAAATGGTTTTGTAGCATTAGGAGAAATACATCCTCAGAAATTATAATTCCCCTCTCTCTCTCTCTCTCTCTCTCTCACACACACACACACCATTAAATAACTCCATTTGAAATTTTTCGTTGCTTATAAATGCCTTTCGTCAAATTTATTCACTATACTTCAATAAATCTACGCTAATCTACGTAAGTAACGCTTGATTCCTTGGGAGAGATTTTCAATTCAAAAAATGTTCTGTTACAGTTCCAAAGTGTTAGATCAAGAAAGAAGGGAGGTGTAGCACACACATGATAATTTTGTCAAGTTATTGTTCTCTTCTGTTGAACTTTTGTAATTTCTACGTTACTGAATGCAATTACAACACAAATTCTTTTTTTCAAACTGCACTTCATAATTCATTTCGTCTTATTTTAAAATTTTACACAATAAAATCCATGCATCAGGGTAATTTCCTTCCTTTTTTTTATAATGAGAAGTGATAAATTTCACCAAACAGAAGTATATTCTGATTGCTCGAAGTTTAAAAACAAAATATAGCACAATTAAGTGTCACGTTTATAATAGTGAAACGTTTTCGCATAATGGTTAATGGTATGTTCCTTTCAGATCTCTTTCATCTGCATCGCCGCCTTGTTTTGCGCAGGCGCAATGGCCAATAATGCAGCCATATTGCCTAATGGTTACGGAGGCTACCGCGCTTATTACACATCATATGTACCTGGTGTAGCTCCCTACGCAGTTTCCGGTGTTCCTGCTTCATCTGTGGCCGCTGCTGCCCTTCCAGGCGCAACTATAGCTGCCTCTGCCCTTCCAGGTACAACTATAACCGCCGCTGCCCTTCCAGGTACAACCATTACCGCCGCTGCCCTTCAAGGTGCAACTATAACCGCCGCAGCCATTCCCTCTGCCGCTGCTGTACAAGGCGCAACGGCCGTCGTACCCGAATACTACTCATACCCTTATGGATACCCCTACTTAGGATCTTACAATGTTTATTCCTACGTCAAAAAATGAAGCACGCGGCAGTGATTTGGACTCAATTCTCGTTTCGCACACAGGTAAGAAGATATATCGCGTGTTGTATTTCGAGCTGTTTGCTGTATTTTTTTTTCTTTGTAGTTTTTGCTCTGCTTTGTTAATGTTTGCCATTGCAAACAGTGGTTTGGCTCCTTGCAGCGTAATTGGGTAATTCATCAGCATTATCAAACATTTTTCATGCTCTCGAATGAAATTTTAATGGTTGAATCTAAGCGCTGCTAAATAATATTCCGTAATAAAGAAGATGCAAGAAATAATCCTTTCAAGTGCAGAGGACCAACATTACATGAATCAAGATGAAAACTAACCCAAAACATTAAAAGCGATTTCTAGAAATTTTGGTCTTAAAGACTATTTCATGAATCTTGAAACGCAGTCAAATGTTAAAATCAGAAAACCAATTCAATGGTTGGTTGATTTAATTATCATTTGCGATTGCAGCTGCTCTGGATTCTCTAAGGATGTATCTATGTCTATTATGTAAGTTCATTTAGAGTTAGACCTTTAAGAAAGATTTTTCTCCAGGTGAACTTACCGGAATTAAATTTGTAAAAACTACCTATTATGTTACTCTTTAAAAAGCTCAATTATTAACCGAATTTCCACATCTTGCAGTCAAAGTAGAATCTTGATAGGGGATGGGAAAATGTTTTAATGCTTCTATTCATTCTAATATAGCTGATTGCCCCCTAAAAATAAAAATATATTCGTAAATATTGATATATGTTTCATATTTTGCTAAATCTCACGAACTATATTTATCAACTGATGTTGATATTTTATTAAAAGTAAATTAAGTCTTTGTAATGGTGTTTTTATGCAAAGGTTTAAACAGTCATTCTGACCATTTTATCTCTTAGATCTCAGACATATTTTCCTTCAACTAACATTTTGGCACTCTATATGGCGTTTTTTGTTTCGAGAACCTCGCCTTGTGAATGGGTTTTGACTTATATTAATTAGTTTTAAGACTCTGAAGCGTTGTGAATAAAAATGATCTGAGAGTGAGACTAAATGGGTTTATAAGAATCGGAGAGTATGGAATTGAAAAGAAGGGAAAATTGGCAAACAAAGCTCAGTGCTAGGAAACTATAAGAATACATAAGCTTGATATTCTTTACAAACTCTTTCTTAATGGAGCTTTAATTGACATAAGGTGACTCAAATCATTGACAGTAGCGAAGCTGGGGTTCTCCAATTTTCGTTCCTTTTAATAAATTAAAAACCATTTATCTATTTGGATGCCGAACAAAACTTATCTACAAGAGCAAATGTGACGGCAGTGATGTAGTGGTTAGGATTGCGAGAACTCCCAATCCAGGTTCGATTCCCAGTTCCTTCGACTTGGGTAACTGTCCTTGGGTCAATTTAGCGCTTCATCCCTGGTGAGTCGATAAATAACTACTAAATTCTCTTTGGTAGTCAACTGAGAATCCAGGGTTGGGCTAGCCACTCGGCTTGGACACTATCTAGTAATTAGCCTTTCCGGCTTAAAGGCTACAGAAAAGGCGATGGAACCACTTGATGAAATTTGTTAGGCTCGGGTGAACTAACTTAACTAGAATAAAATAATACCTGAATTTCTCCAAAATAACTATAATAATACAGAAGAACTGGTGATGATTACCTTAAGTTAGATTAGATAATTTAATTCTTATTCTGACTGAAAAAGATATGGATTAAATTATCTAATCACAATCTGCTAATACCGAATTAAATTTTCTTATTTTGTTATATGATAATATAGAAATAACTATTTATTTTTGCAAAATATATTAGTACATTTTTCTTCGTTTCATTCTTAAAAAAAATAATTAGTTTCATGAGAAAATAATACTACTTTTTCTTAATATTTTATTACTTGTTTATTTCGTTTAAATACCTATCATCAACACTAAGAGCCTCTTTTCTATCAAGTATCTTAATATAATGATTAGTTCGTTTCTATATAAAACATGATGATGAGTATAATTAAATTCATAATAATTGCTTGGTAATTTCTTTCATTCAATTCAATTAAACGTTGTTCTCGTTAATAATTTATAAAAAAAATCATTACTCAACCAAGTACTTTGGGAAGTTAAAGCTCAATCACCAAGGCCTAAATAATTACTTAAATGGATACCATCGACTTATAAAGTTGAAGAAAACGAAAAAAGACCTAAAATATTTTTAAATCCTCTGAAAGTAAATCAAGTATAAAACTTTTTTTATAAATTATTGAAAAAAGCTCTGTATAACTTTACTTAATGTAAATAATATCATTGTATTCAAAATGCGTTTACAAATTTTTTTTTTCTTTTTTAAAATCTTCAATATTGAGATAAAAATATTCTAGCAACTCAACTCTAATTCGGACAATTAGCAAAAAAAAGCCAAATGCAATTTATTTATAAACTCGTGTTATTCAACATAACTTTTTACAGCAAATCTCTTATAAATCGTAAGATTAGAAAAGTTAGTTAAAAATAGGAGATTTTTTTATTTAAAAATACATTTAATTATTTCTTTAATTCCGTAGAACAAGAAAAATAACGTAATCAGTTCTTTAATTTGATAGTACTGATCGAAATTTGATGAATCAATGTTTCTTACAATGAACTTGAAAGAATGACATATCTTCAAAGTCATTTTTCTCTATACATATCAAAGATTGCTTGATGATTTATTGACGTCGTTCAAAGAAGCAACACCAGGGTTATTATTGATGGACCTCAAGATTTTGAACCTCGGTCAAATGACAAGGATGACAACTGGGCTTGTACTCCTTTTCCGAATTTCCACACCAAGCCAAAGTAAAAAAACTTGACTTAAACTTTGAGCCTCGACATACTTCCCGTGCTTCAACCCTGCTACATGATGAGTCATAAATGGTTTCGCTCAAAATCTGTAGCCAACGGAAACTACACCGGCCGCAAGAAACTACATGCCGACTCGATGACTGAGGTCGTGCACATCAAAGACGAAAATACAATTGTCTTTAATTTTAATACATTATTTTTGTAAACTTTTTTTTGTTTTAATTTTTATTTTGATATGATATTTTGCCATGTCTACCATCCTTTTTATTTGCAGGAATGCTGAGTTTGGTGTACAGACTGTTGAGTTAAAAAGACATTGACCCTTCTTTCATATAACAAATGAAGAAATTGTTAAAAAATTTGCTCAAAATGTAAATACACTGAATGTGACTCGAGATCAAATAAATGTTTATTTGCAATTACTTTTGTACTTTTCGTTGAATTCATTATAAAAATTAGCTAGTATCTTATTATTATTATTTTAATTTAGGATTTCGGGGGCTTCTTTTTTTCTCTTCCTTTATACAACCACTTGTTTCCGGAAACTCGGTACTTCAAGTTTGATTTTTCAAACTTTTCACCCTTCCTTTATTTTAAGGCAATTGAGAAGCTTTCGAAAAGAAAAAAAAAGAAAAATATTTTATGCCAAATTTAAGTAATTCTCACTTTTTAAATTAAGCATTCTAAGACATGCAAGGAATTCTGGAATACCATATCTAAGACTCCTTGTTTTTGTGATATATATCTTTTCAATTTATTAGTAGAACTTAGATTTTATGTGTGCCTAATAATAATAATTCAATCTTTCTATTCGAATATAAAAATAACTTTTTGTCAAAAGTTTTTTTCTCTCTAAATTAATTATGGACATTATTTTTAAGAATACGAGGTGTGACTATTAAATAAGGAGACTGAAGCTGTTCCAGAAGATGTACTCATGCGCGAAACGCCAGAGACCGACAGCTGTTTAGCGTAAAGTCTTCTCTTTCGAATGCAATGCTTCTCGTTTCTGTGAGCAGTTCCATATATCCGAAGCCTTTGTTTGCATTAGAGTCACTTTCTTTTGTTTCTCTGGGAAAATGATAAGTGAGCAATTAATTGCATGAAATTTGGAAAAACCGCTACTAAAACTTATAATTTACTGAAAGAAGTTTATGGCGACGAATGTATATCACGTGCACGTGTTTTTGAGTGGTTTAAGAGCTTACAAAATGGCCGAGAAAACGTTGAAGAGGATTCCCTCCAGGGTCGCCCTCCCATGTCAAAAATGATGACAATATGGAAAAAATCGGTAATCTGGTTCAATTTGACAGTTGGCTAAGTATCCGGGCGATTGCTGAGACTGTGGGAATAGATTAAGAATCAGTACGGCAAGTTTTTCTCCCAAAAAAATGCGCCAGCTCATTCCATATCCTCAAGAGCTTTCTACACAAGTACGGAATCTCAGTGCTAGACCATCCGCCTTATCCTCAGGATCTTGAGCAGTACAACTTCTATATGTTTCCTTAAGTTAAATCTGAATAAAAAAGAACAAGATTTGAGTCTTTAAAGCTGTAAAAGAGAAAGCGGAACGCATCTTGAAGGATCTGACAGAGGAAGATTTCCAGAGTTGTTTCGAACAATGGAAGATTCGCGAGGAGAGTTTTAGGGATAGAGGAGGTGTGTATGTTGAAGGTGATAATAAGTAAATATGTATGACATCAAAATAAATTGTTTTACAGCTTCAATTTCTTTATTTAATACTCACACCTTGTATTTGAATTTAAGTACCATTTTAAAGAAAACTATTGAACAATATGGTACCAAATTTTTTATGCTATTATAAAGGGTACTTATGTATACAGTGGACCTAAAATATTTTTCTCTGAGTAATACCTGGGTCTTATGAATAAATTTTTCTATGGCAGAGGGAAAATTTATCTTCCAAAATAAATTTGTATAACTTTTCAAAGTAAATGTACAGTATTATATAAAATGGGTTCAAATACTTGAGCATTATTTTCATATAATGAGTAAAATATTTTTATAATATGAATATTATTTAAAATAGTTCACCTAAATGCACATATATCTTCAAAAATCATGTCTATTGAACTCAAATGAAAGTTTTTGACCTAAAAATACTTTTATAATTCAACAAATGATTAAGAAATATATTATTAGGCATCGAAATCTTCTATGTTCCTACAAATAAATTTTAAACATATAGTTATGTCACAAAAAGAAAGAAGTCGACATAAATTTCTATTTCCTTTCATAACCATCTCTTAAAAGCGATGGCAGTTATATTTTAGCATTCAGAGATTCCACTTATGTTAGTATTGTTTATACAAATAATTGATTTATAAGCATAAAATATGCATAGAAATTGAGTAATTAGTTCTGTATTTTACATTTGCATGTCGTGGATATACTTGTCAGTACATCAATCTTATGTACAAAATCTGCATTTGCTACATTGAATTTGTTTGAGTATTCATTATATAATTATGTTTAATGAGTAATGAGATAATATGGTTTCAAAGGTGATTTTAATAATTTTTACTTAGTTTTCCGTAATTTTCCATACATTTATACAAATATTAGTAGTAATTTTTCGAATAAACACTCACAAAATTTATGTTCATTGTATAGAAAATAATTTATTTCAAGGGAGCAATACGTAACGAAGCACAACA
>BMAW01008161.1:28978-39267 GCA_019974015.1 Nephila pilipes | reverse complement strand
CAATGTCAGGGCTAAGCAAATGGATTATCATAGCAATCGGGTTGGTTGGTTTTATTAACATCGCACCAGAAGCAATGCGAGGGATATTACCTTTTCTGAAATGTAAAATTAACTAATGAATGTAATCATGTTAAAAATCATGGCCCGCCGATAGCCTCCGCTTCCACAAAGGGGCCTCCGAACCAAAACAATTGCTCACCTCTATCTTAGGGGTATTTTTACCACAGTTTAACAACCATTGCTCAAGACAGATGTCTTCAAACTGGGCTCCATAGAATTTTGACAAAGATTCCGCAAGTGATCACTATTTTCTTAATCAAAGCGCCAACATTTTAGTAAAATTTTAATTTTTATAAAATATCGAATATTCTTAAAGACAGTTTGCTTGTAAAAATAAATATAAATAAATATTTTATGAACAAAATAAAATCTTAAATTTCGTATAAGTCAATTGCTTCAAATACATTAATCGAGACGCATTAGGTCACATATTAGTCTCCGTTCTTTGGCTCTGTCGATCTATCTCAAATTGATATATCGACCGGAACTCAGTTGAAATTAAAATGTAGTCAAATTGATTTTATGCATTTTTGAATTGTCATTAGAGAAGAATATCCTGAAATTGTCAAAAGAGCTGTGAAACATCTGATGTCGTTTGTTTCAACCTATGTGTGCGAAAAAACATTCTCTTTGCATGCTGCGACAAAAACAAAATACATAAAAAGATGCTGATGAGGACATTAGGTTGCAGATTTCCAAAATTATTTCAGGCATTAAAATACTTTACAACAAAAAACAATCACATCCAAATCATTAAAAAAAATCATTTTCATGGATTTGTTTTAATTTGAAGCATTGTTGCTTTTATTTATTATTCATGGAATACATTTTAGAAATCCAAAAAACGCAATTAGCTACATTTCTATTTGTTATCTTATTGTTCGTATTGCTATAAAATACAGATGCAGTAACAATTTTGTAAATTTGAGTAGGATAAAGCTTTGATGTCCTATTTTACCTACTCTTTGATCAAGAGGTTCCTTCAAGAAAACTGTAAACTCAAAAAGTTCTCCAAAGTGTAAAAGGTTAAGAATCCCTGCTCCAGACCATTGTTTTTTAAACTTTGTCAATTCGTGGAATGTACAGAACTATAAGGGTTTCCATCAAATCCAAACCCACATTTAGAATAATATATCTGAAAATAAAATTTAAAAAGACCAACATGTAAAAGGTGCTTTATGTAAAAACAATTAAAGAAAAATATTCTATCCTTTATGAAAAAGCTTTTACCTAAAACAATCAAAAAAAAACGAAGATACTACCGCAAGTAATTCATAGTGTTGCAGACGTCAGTAACCCACATACGAAGTTTCTTATTAATTTTCAAAGATAACTAAATATACTGTTAAAAAACCTTAGTCTCGTGGGGGTGTACGATTAAAATGAATCCAACTCGGATGATATAATGGCAAAAGACATTTTACTCACAAATGTTCAGCACAAGACAAACACAGACAGCAAAACTTGGTGAGATTAAGAACACAACCAGGAATCAAAGAATTTGTGCAGATTTGCAACACAACAAGATTAAAGACAAAGTTAGCACAGATCAGCAACACAGATACAAAGCAGCACTTGTAACAATACCTTTCAATAACTTTCATTGCCGCTCTTTCAATACTTTTAGCCCACCATTTTATTAGTTCGTACCTCGGGAAAATCTCGAAAGTAGTACTTTACACGGACTCTGACAGCTTCCGGCAGATTCCCGGTCATACACAAGCAGTTCCTCGGCAGATTAGAATGCCCAATGAGTGCAGATTGCTTATTAACGTCGCAACTAAAAAGCAACATGAGAGCTATTGGCGACAGACCTAATTTAAGAATCGAATGACCAGATAACTACCAGGTGACACTACCATAGTCACCTCAACTGATATCTTATCTTCTGACTTCCTCTCTATACCTGTACCGACTTTAAGCACCAACAAATTTGTAACGTACCATCTTCGTTATTAATATTGTGAGACATAATCCCTCGATAAACAGTCAGTCCAGTTATCTTTAACTAAATTTATTTTAGCTTTAGAGAGATAAGAAATCAAATAATATTTCAAATGTAGAGCGTTCGCTTAAATGCGTCCTAAGCCAAAGAGTATAAGTGAGAATTGAACTTCTTTTAATAAAAGCAAATAGCAGGCTTGCAAATTCTGGACTCGAGTGCAGTAAAATTATGTATCCGAATCAGAAGTATGTTCTTAAGGGATCACTTTCTCTGTCTCGCACCCGCATTTAGTGCTCAACAGTCTTGCTTATTCATCTATTGCTGTGATCATTTTCTATTCTCTGCACTTCTTATACAGTTATATTAAATTTACATAAGTCCCGGTTCTTTCACAAGGCGAGCTCACAATCCATTTAACTTAAGAAAGCAACGTAAAAACTTACTTAAAGAGAATTAATGTGCATCAACAACTTTGCACAGCAAAACTTTAGTGAAATCAGGATTCATACGAGGCTGTTCAATAAGTCCTTAGAAATACCAGTAGATGGTGCTCGTAGCATCGAAAATGGTTTGTTTTTAGTAAACATCATAACTCACTAAACAGCTGTCTGAATCTCGGTTACTCGTATTTGTGATCATGACCTCAAAAATTCTTCGTCATGACTTTTCCGGCGGATGAGACCATCCTCGTCTTCTTTGCAGCTGATTCACCAGAAGCAAACTACAGTTTTGATTTCCAGTGGATAATGATGAATCCGGATTTTACCGACGGTGACAACTCAACGCAAAGTGACTTCGACAACTCGATGCAGCAGTAATCGAATTTTGATTAGACAGCAAATTATTACCAAATCAAACTAACTTATGAATCTTTGTCAAATTTGTTTCGGATCCGTTTAACAGATGGCAGTGCCTAATGATAACGACAATTTATCTTATAGATGCCACCTCTCTCCAACTGCAAGTACTTTTTAAACCTTTCTCGTACACACAACTCGACGGAAACAATGCTGGTCTTAAGTTCACGACTATGATTATTCAACTACAGCGGCTGCAAACGGTAAGTGTTCTTTTTGTAGCGAAATACAATGATATTTTCGAAGAATATTTTGATGCTGTGCTGAATAAATACTTATACCTAAACAAAAGAATAAGTAACATAAGCCATTGTTCTATTTCTATACCCTCGTGAAAACTTCAGAATGCACCACAACTAATCAAAGTATAAAATCATAATCAAGCAACAAAATACTACCCGAAAAAATTCAACAATAATTTAATTATTGATGAATTTAGAATTTTTTAAATATTTTTGTTGTTAAAATTACTTTAAATATACTTGATAAACCATCAAAGACGGACGACTTAAGTTAGAGCGAAGATCAGATGGAAAAGAAGACACCCACCAAACGATTTCTGAGATAAGATACGAAACTTTTGAGAGTTGTTAAATTGTTTTCAATTATTCTATGTGGTCGCGGTAGCCTGTGTCACGGTCGCGGGCTCGAGAACGGCGCTTTCTTCTTCTAGTCGTGGGTTCGAATTTGTGGAGCCCCTGAAAACGCACTGTGTAGCCGGGGCTGATGCATGTTAAATCTGTGAGGATCAAAGTCCTCCCGTTCGCGTGGTGTGGAAGCTAGGAAGGGGGGGGGGCAACTCAGATGTCGTCGTCGTCACTTGACAGAGGTTCAAATCCGTCACCAATAGCACTCTTGTTGCTTCTAGTGTGACGTTAATAAAACCAAACCAAGCCAATCAATTATTCTACAAAACGATCTTGAACTCTAAGCCGTGAAATCCAATTCTGATAAATTAAATATTATTTTTCATTGAAATAATGATTATAAAAAATCTCTGTATCTAATCAAGCATTTCAATAAGCACTCCTTAATAAATCAAACTGCCATCAATATTTTAAAAACGAAGCAATTAAAAGTCTTTTTCAGAAAATTACTCCTCACAACAAGTATTTCATCTGAACAATAAGTAAGACCTCCTTATCGACCTGAATTACTCCTCAGACGATCCGTCGATGACGCAGCATGTTTATCAGAATATTATCTCTCTCACCAAACATCCCTTTTACACAAACCTCAATTCATCCAAACATTACGAACAGTGCATGGCTTTCAGCACTTTTCAATACATCACCCGGGCGCAGTGGGCGATGAAACCGCTTCCATGCTCGCAGCTAAATCAAACATCATCATCGTTATGGCCTCATCAATAAAAGTCAGTCACCAGCGCCCCTAGTGGGCGTCTTCGGCGTAAAAAGGGCCCAAGGCACTTCCAATTTATTACACGCGCTATTCCGTTATTGCCTGGTGCATGTGTAATTACAGAGAGACACCTCCAGAGTATCATTACACCAGGCCTCGGGGTACTTATTGACATCAGGTGGAATCGTCTGAAGAATCACTCACCCCCTCCTTCCTCCTCTTTATCGTTTGGTGTGGTAAAAAAAAATTTATTTTTAACGCCCCGGGGTTTCAGGGAGATAAAACAGGCGGAAAGAGGGCTTAATTTCTTTTTTTTCGGTAAAATATTTTATCATGTACTTGCACATCGCTCGTACAGTTTGTGTGTTGAGGACCTACCAAATGTTTATTACCGAAATAATTTCTTTGGATAAGTAAATTTATAAATTGAATTGATAATTAAAAACTTGAATTTATAAAATGAACTTACCTTTGGAATTGTAATCCACAGCGGTTAAATCAAATTCGGAAAGACGAGAAAGCCTAAATGTAAATCAATCCAAATGAATTCCTTACAGATCCAAATGATATGCAACTGCCAAGTGTGACTAAAATAAAAGCCTTCTAACCATTGCCGGTTTCAATTCGAAACAAAAATAATTCGTCACTTAGTCTTCGATTGTCACATTGAAACATTCCAGTTCGATCAATTCTATAAACTGTATTTATCTTCCAAAATTTCTGTAAAACCATTCGAATTTTCTCGAGTTGAATCACTTTCATATTTTTGCATTCAATTTATTTCACCATTTAAGGCTCCCGTTTATCGGCAATTTTGATTTCGTGAACGTAATGTTAATCTTGTGGAATTCCTACAACCATCCTCAAATCTATACTATTTTATCTATTTCAATGTAATAAAGTTCATCCGAAAGAGCAAAAATTTATCAAGGTTTCTACAAAACTGCATTTTCCCTCCAATTTTTAAAAATGTCTTACCTTTATTTTAATAATTCGTTTGTGGGTTTACCGGTATTTAAAAAATGTTCCGATACATTTTCGAAAATCGAGGAAGAAATGTAATTCCGCACAAACCTTCATTATTTTTTGCTCTTTCAAATACACTACTTTTGCATTCAAGTAGATAAAATAATAAAGATTTGAAGACGGTAGTAGAAATTCCATAGGATTAATATTACGTTCACAAAATCAAAATGGCTGGTAGAACCTTAAAAGAAAAACTGTTGGGTGCAATGCGCGAGAAAAGCTTCAGTACAAGCAAAAACTCGCTAAATCTAGCCAAATTTTAAATGGAAATGCAAATAACTTAAATAAAAATAAAGAAAAAAAATTAATTTCTTTTTCATGCATAAAGAAATTAAATTTTCCCAAAATGAGTATGTTACTTTATGAATATTAAGCCAACATGACCTAGGAAAAAAGTATAAAATTTGAATAGTTAAAATGACAATTAAATTTGAATATTTGAAAGCAGAAACTTGTCATTTCAAGTATAAAGACTGGGGGGGGGGGATTCTGCTTAAAATTCACACTTTCCACATTTTTTCGTGATTTTTATACGATGCCAAAAGGTGCTCGTCTTTCTGACTTCGCAAATTTATTGTTTTTTCAAGAACGCAAATTAAGCGGGCATGGAAATCGGAAAAAATTTAAAGATCTAGTTAAAACTGCAGTTTATAATTTTCTAAAAGAACATGGAATGTATATATGGAAAGAAAATAACGAACTGGAAGACCAGAAATTAACGTATCGACAGAAAGGAATAGTTGCAAGAAGAGCTTGCCAGAAAAAAATGATCCACAAACGAGGTTGGAAGAAATTTGGACACACCAGTATTCCGAACGAACAGTTAAAAATACTTAGAATGGAAATCTTAATATTTAGTACGGAAAGTGGATGTCAAATCCGCTTCTTATAAATCAGAATCAAGAAAGACTCCACTTTCCAAAAAATAAATAAAAAACCATTTATCTTTGTCTAAAATGGTAAAACGTCATTTTTTCTGAGGAAATAAACCTTGATGGACCAGATGGTTTTTGCCATTTTTGGTACAATATGCATAAAATCAGATTTTTTTTCCACACGCCAATAACAGTTGAGATACAGTAATGACAAGGAATGTACTTGCAGTAAACCGATCCTCGCCAACAGTCTTTTATCACCTACGGAAAGTCTTTTATCACCTACCCGACAAATATATCGAAAAGTTATGCGAAAATGTGTTACCTAATTATTTCAGAAGACTATTTTGTGAAACAGGACAACGCTTCCACACACGTTTCTAAGAGTGCAAAACTTCGGTCTGAAACTAACTCAGTAAATTTATTTGATTTGCCGACGAGGAATCCCTTTCAGAATTGAATGGAAAATTTGTGGGACCTCCCAGCCCGAAAGGTTTATAATATAGTTCCTGAATACCAGTGTAAAGAGGATCTTGTGTAAGAGACATTAAATAAGTTTGGAATAAAACTTCCATAGACATTTAAATTAACATTCAAAATTGATAACTTCTTGGTTTGTTCAAGTAATTGAAAACAAGCTGGTTATTAAAAGAAATGTTAAGTAACTTAGAATATATCCTTATTCCTGTTTTCAATTTTCTTTGGTTATTACCTATGTAAAATCAACTTATGTAAGATTTATATCTGTTGCTTTTTACGCATCGTAAATGTTAGCGTAAAATTTAATATTGGAAAACATAAATATATAAAAATTCATTCTGATAAAACGAAAATAAAGGTGTTTTTTTTTTCTTTCAGTTATGTACGCATATTTTTTTTCCTCACTTTTATCGCATTCAGTCAGTCACAAAAGTCAACATGTAACCTCAAAAACAGCATTTTCATGTGTGATTATAAAAACTGGAACGTTATAATGAAATACAAGTTGCGTTCACACATGTTTATGTAAAAAAATCATTGTAAAGGAAAAACTATTACTTTTACAAACTCAGAAGTTAAACAACTCAGAAGTGCACATACACAAAAAGGGAAACGAAAATTTAGCATAGTTTATGCAATTAAAAATAATTTAATGTCATGCAACTTGGCCTTGAGAATCACTAACCTCGGGGACTTTATATCAATTTGAATTGCATAAAAATACTATTTTATCCTAACTCAAAATCAAACGTGATTAGTAAATTAGAAGAATACAGAAGTGAAGTGATTTGAATACAAATGAAATAGATCGAAAGGAAAGTGAAGTTAGATAGAGGATAATGACTTGCTGATAAAGAACTGTGATTCGGAATGAAATTCTTCTATTAGTTTTATGGATTGAAAAGGATTTTTCGTAAAAGTATTTGGATAAGAATCGGCTGTTTGTAAATTGGTTGAATCCTACGAGTGAATTGATAGGCTAAGAATTTATTAGTTGATCCTAAGCTAGAATTGAATAAGTTAATTTGGGATTCGAGAAAGAGAGAGAGTGTGTTTAACTATCCACCACTGATAATTATTAAAGCATTTTCTTTTTTCTTACTTTTCTTCAATTGGAGTTTATTATTAAGATATGGTACAAGAGCAGTGCAATGAAGGGCAATTGTTACATCTGCTGCAATATGAACTCCCGCTTGCAATAACGCATTTTTAAGGGATCTTTAGCTCGGAAATTGTACTTTCCAATTATTGCGCTAAGTTCATCCCATACATGTTTACTGGGTGAGTGAGTGAATGTAAAGTTTATTGGCGCAAGAGCCATATATGACAATGCTCCGCCAAATAACTGTGGTCTAGACGAGAAGAAATAGAAGAAAAGACTAATTGGTTGACAAAAAGGAGGGTCGAAAATAGAGAATGATCGCTAGGGTATCCTGAGAGTGCGTCACCCATGTTTACCAAAAACAATAAATCCCATGGGAAAGAAAAAAATCACTAGAGTGCCTCGGGGTTATGATGCCCGTACTTACCATGGAAGGCAAATCTCTGAGGTCCCCTGATATAATCCCCAGGAGCAGAATGCCCGGCTATACCTCCAGACGCTGGGTACTCATTTTAGTCGCCTCTTACAACATGCATGAGCTACAGTGGGACTATTCTGTCATTCCCGGTCAACATGTTTACTGGGAATCAAATATGGCAAAAGAGAAAGAGTGTGGAGTTGTGCAAGCACTTTTTAAAGGAGCTATTCTTTCAGTCTTTGCTAGAATGTCGTTTTCCCGCTCAAAGATTCAGCCACACCTCTGCTATAAACTGATGAATTCGCTTTATTTTGCAAGATCTTTAAGTATTTGGAACGATACATCGAACCTTCTATGAATGGTGATTTCCTAGCCCCAGCTGATGGCCTTGAAACATGAACTGCTCCTCCAACATACTTCACTGAAAGAACACGCACGAGTTTCATTTCTGCGTCACCAAATTTTACCTCGTCCATCATTTTTCGAAAGCATTATTTTAACTGTGATCGATATAAAGGACAGCTTTCCAAAAATCAAAATCCTCCACCCAGCCAAAATCCAGTTTCGCCTTTTTCTTTGATTTTCTCTGCATGTGATTTGCGGAATTCTGCCAATAAATCTTCAGAGGTTTCTTCAAATTGTTATCACATTAACAATCATAATAATTGTCTTTGCAGCATATTTCATTAATTGAGGAGTTGATAATTTAGGGATTTTTTCATCACTGCTTGGCCATCTCGATGATTCAAAATCCTTGGCCTTCCACAACGAAGTTTTTAAAAATATGTGTCCAGTTTTTTTCGAAATTTCTTATAACAGTTTTGGACTGTATAACGACTTTTTCCAATAATTTTTACAATTTCCGGGTAAAATTTTTTGTTTCTCCTTAATTATCCCATTTCGATTTCAACACAAATTTCCTTTTTATCGGCCATTTTTATTAGAATAATAACAACGCAATTTGCTAAACGTATACGCCAGATTAACTTTTCAATTATGACTTCCAACAATGCTTCATTCCTGCTTAAACTTGTATGAAACCATGTGACGTTATACAAAACACTACCTATATGTAGTTTTTTTGTGTGGCGTCAACTTTATAGAGTGTTTTCTTATATTCTAGAGAAGTAATTTGGTTTCTCTCACTAGCTTATATAAAATATTATTTATGATATATAAAATGTAATGTTGTAGTAAATTTAATTTAGGGTAACCCCATTTGGCAGGGTAGCCACGTTTGGCAAAATTCGTTTGCATTAGAGTTATTTTTTGTTTTGCTGGAAAAATAATAAGTGATGAACGAATTGTTGTGAAACGTCACTTGAAACTTGGACAAACCGCTACTGAAACTTATAATTTATTGAAAAATGTGAATGTTTACCGTGCGCACGCGTTTTTGAGTGGTCTGAGTGTTTTCAAAAGAGCCGAGAAGAGTTGAAGGTGATTCACGTCCGTTTTGCCCTTCCACGTCTAAAACGGATGACAGTACCGAAAAAATGAGTCATTTGTTTCGATCTGACCATCGGCTAAGTATTCGTGTGGTTGCTGAGACTATGGGAATTGACGAAGAATCCATACGGCAATTTTTTTTCTCCAAGACAATGCGCTGGCTCATTCCACACTGTCTGTTAAGAGGTTTCTAGCCAAGTACAGCATCCCAGTGTTAGTAAATCCGCCTTATTCGTCGGATCTTGAGCCATGTGACTTCTGTCTGTTTCCTAAGGTGCAATCTGCATTAAAAAGCAAAATTTGAATCCATTGAAGCTGTGAAAGAGAAAGCGGTGCGTCCCGAAGAAGCTGACAGAAGAAGAATGGAAGATTCTTCTGTATCGAACAATGGAAGATTCGCATGGAGCGTTGTAGGGATAGAGAAGGGGTGAATATTGAAAATAAGTTAATATGTATGGCATCAAAATAAAAAAAATTAGTGTCAGTCTCGTTATTTAATAGACGCATCTTATATACGTCTTTCCTATATGCAAGTATTAGGTCTGGGATGACTAATGTAATACGAGCTTTAGTGAAGTGATGAGGACAATACTTGAGCTAGCACCCCTTTCTCCAAACTTCCACACCCCACCAAAGGGTGGACTCGCAGCCCCAGCCGATTTAACGTGTATCAGACCCTCCACGCGGTGGATCTTTAGTGACCCCAGAACTCGAA
>BMAW01008161.1:9344-23978 GCA_019974015.1 Nephila pilipes | reverse complement strand
TGTGTGTGTGTGTGTGTGTGTGTGGTTGATTTTCTGAATTTGATGATTTTAGACCATATTTTTATAATGTAATTTTTTATAATGTAGTATGATGGTAAGATCAGTAATACTGCTAGTAAAATACATTATTCCATTCCAAAGAATGGAACAGTATTAATTACCTTATTTAAATTATTCTAAACTTTTGTTTTTGTTTTTCTTGAATTTCTCTTATAAATTTTCCGATTTTTTAACAGATTTTTTTTTCTTACTTTTGGTTTTAAGATTTTAAATTGTTAGAAATTTTGTTTAAATATTATATAAAAAAATATTTTATATATTTTGCATAAATATTAATTTGTTTTTTAATGATTCTTAAAAATATTTAGTTTTTTTTTTTTTATCTATTGATAGTATCGATTTTGTGTGGGATATATTAATTTTTTTACTTTTATATGTTGTGATTTCTGTTTGTTCTCATTTATATATACATACACACACGCACACACATATATATATATATGTGTATGTATGTATATATATATATGTGTGTATATATATATGTATATATATAGAGAGAGAGAGACTTTTTCATACACAATACTATAAATGAATTTGTTATTAAAATCATTATTGCTAAGTTTGCTGTAATATCTCATTTGAAAATATGCCCTGAATCTTCCCTGTACCCCACCATGTTTCATGTTTAAATAGCGCTTTAATAACGTTTTTAATATTTTTATGTGCAAATGATACTTTTCCAATTGATTTTATTTTTTAAACAGTTTATTGACTTTTAGATTTTTATGCAGACAATATTGTTTCACTAGATTTTATTTTTGAGCAAATGATTTGTTTTTGTAATGTATTTATGATGACGATACAATTTCTCTTAATTTTATTTCTTACGCAGTTATTTTCTTGTACAATATTTTTATGCTGGCAATTTTTTATGCTGGTTCTTATATGTTGTTCATTATTTCTTTTGAATTTTTTTTCAACCATTTTGTGAGAACATCAAACCGTGTTCCGAAGTTTATAGTTCGTCGCCACGTTTGAAAATGAAGTGACATGGTTCTAAATAATGGTGGATTGTAGGGCATAGAGTTATATTCTCTCCGTTCCAATGTAATTTGGAAGTTGAAATAAATACTTAGTTTTGTTTATTGTCCGTCGATAGTCAATTTATTAAGCTCTACATTCCTTTTGATTGAATTTAAAAATATTATTACATGTGTTATATATTGTTCATAAAACTAAATGAATATCTCTCAGTTTGTACGGGGAGGAGGTGGGACTGTTCCCTATAGAAATTTAAGCCAGTGAATGTGGAATTTCTTTTAACTTTTCAAAAAATGTTCGCACAAGCTGCATTTTAAATTAAGAAATTTGCTTATTTTAAATTAACTTGAATAATTTTGAGCGCATTAACGATGCAATTCACGACATTTGCTTCCTCCAGTGTTGTCATTAATCTGATAATCAAGGAGGGGAGGGAATGGCAGTTCTGCTTTCTCTCAGAGAATACCAATTTTAATCAGTTTCTCCGTTTTTCTCTGTTTTACAAAAATAAAATTTATTTCTTGTTTCTAGAAAAAGAGGAGATGGTTTCCTTCCAGAAACAGATGTAAATACAGGGCATTAAACTTGAAGACTTGGATTTTACTTGTTGAGGAAAATATACAGATTTCGTCTTATTTTTACATTTACTTCATACGAGTATAATGATCTATACTGAGCAATACAAGAATCACGATTGATCACCAAACGGTATTATAAAAAACTGACACAAGAACTGTATCCCAAAATAATTTTTTTTTTTTGGCATAAAAATGTAT
Organism: Nephila pilipes; assembly: GCA_019974015.1. Classification (NCBI taxonomy): domain Eukaryota; kingdom Metazoa; phylum Arthropoda; class Arachnida; order Araneae; family Nephilidae; genus Nephila; species Nephila pilipes. The sequence goes on along the minus strand of BMAW01008161.1, from coordinate 22,161 downwards.
GAAATTAATTTACGACACATAAAATGTCTAAAACTGCTACATAGTGACGTAAAAAAAAACTCCAGTGTACCTCATAAACATGAGTAATATATTACGAGGGTTTTCAAAAAGTACCTGTATTTGAAGACAGATGGCATCATTAAGGTAAAATGCTGTTACCTTCTGTCAAAGGGATCCGAAACCAATTTGACAATGATTCATAGGTTATTTTTGATTTGGTAGTCATTTATTGTACAATCAAAATTCGATTGCTGCCGAGTCGAGTTGTCACCATCGATGACTGATGGATTCATCATTATGCACCAGAAATCAAGAAAAATCGAAACGCTGGATTGTTTCCAGTGAATCTTTTCCAAAAAAGGTGAAGACGATCTCATCATCCGAAAAAGTTATGAATTTTTGAGGTGCGAAAGGGGGTCATAATCACAATTACAAGTCAACGAGACTTAGAAAGCCGCCTAAAGTGTCATGATGCTTACTGAAAACAAACCATTTTTGATTCTACGAGTATCATCTCTTGGAATTTCTAAGGACTTAATGAACAACCTCTTATTATAACAACTTATGAGTAATATTAAATTTAGAATTATTTAGAATTTTCCGCAGGCCCTTCTCAAGCAATTTTAAATTGTATGGAGAGCTTGATCAAGAAATATAATTACTTCTTATCTGGTTTAAGATTTTGATCTCATAAACTTTGTTTAGTTTGTAACCGGTCCACGTGGAATAAGTCAAACAACAGATATTGTGAATATAGAATAATGTTGAGATTTTACGGAAACTCCTATTAATATTTAAATAATTTTCAAAAACACTAAATTAATTTTTTTTTTTACAGATGAGAAGCAAAAAAGGTAATAAGCTAGGTATGTTTTACTGAATGAAATTCGCCGTGATTTAGTTAAATAATGAAGAATAATTTTATTTACTCATCGAATAGGATAAAACCAAATATTTACTTTAATTCGTAATTTTTATTAAGTTTTTATTGCTAAATATCATCTTTCACTTGCATAACAGGAATAAAAAATATTCTAGTAAGAAATTAAAAAATGATGTGAGAATTCATAGAAAGAAGCGGCCATACTTGTTCGCGCCATTGACAAATTATATCATTCCTTGATTATATGGGTTATTAGTTATATTTTTTATCCTAGTTATTGTGTCTCGTACATGTTAAGGAAGGCTTACACAAAGAGAATAAAATGAAGATATAGATAAAAATAAAACAAAGGTAACTGTACATTAAGCGATTGGTGTTTGAGGAACCAAGTTTTTTTTTAGAAAACAATAATTTCGAGAATAATAAAACGTTTGTTTTTAAAAATAATCAACACAATGACTACAGCTGTGTGAAAACTTATCAATTATGTAGTTATTAATTAATTTATTTACGTTTTTAATGATATTTTAATTAGTTAAAGGGAACAAAGTTTATTAAACATCGAGTTAATAATTAAATTAAACTAATTTGACTTTGACTGCCTATCTGATTCATTATGCGTTCTATTTATGGTTAATATTTGGAATAGTTAAAAAGTGTTAAATTTACGAATTATTGTTGTCACTGAACCCCGTGCAGAAATAAAAGGCAAATATTTTTAAACAAATTCTTAAGTCATTAGAAAGAATAGTATATTGGAAATTACAACAACAAAAATGAAAATAAGTTAAGTAATATCATGAATTGTTCTAAAAATGACGCTTTTTGTAGGAGTTGAAAAAAGCTCCGAGAAACGTAAGTTAATAGTTCAACGAAAATAGCTACAGTAGAGCTTCTTTAAGTTCGAGACCTTCAACCCGGATCGATGCGTATGAAAACGCTTTTTTTTAAAAAAATTTTAATAGATAAAACTTACTTGTTTCATCCCTGTATTTTGAAAAATCATTTTCTTTATTAAAATTTTCTTACAGCCGTGAATGCATCATAGAATGTATATGAATGTATAAGTATGAACAGCTATGGATGCATATAACGCTAAAATTCTAAATTATTTTAGTTCTTTTATCTTTGGGCCGCGGTAGCCTAGTGGTCAAGGTCGTGGACTCGCGGCCGGAAGTTTTCGTTCAGTCGTGGGTTCGATCCTTTGCCGCTAAAGACCCGCCGTGTAGCTGGGGCTGATGTACGTTAAATCTGTTCGGGGCCCAAAGTCCTCCCGTTGGCGTGGTGTGGATGTTAGGATAAGGGGGTGCTAGCTCAGGTGTCGTCCTTGTTACTTGACCGTGGTTCAAAATTACGAGGTCCGTCGCCAATAGCCCTCGTGATGCTTTTAGTGCAACGTTAATAAAAACTAAACTAATCTTCTTTTATCTTAAAAACCATATTTATAGCAAGACTTCTGATCAAAGGAACTAAAATTGTTGTTCTAAATATTTCTATAAAGCCGCTCAGAGATTTCTCTCTAACCAATACATATCATAAACCTATCGATCAACATTTCACTCGGGCTTGACATATTTCTTTACCGAGAAAAAAATTCACTCTAAAACAATATTCTGGTCGGCCGGAGATATTTCGAATTCAATTAAGCGCACGAAAATCGACAAAAATAATAGGAAACCGAAACCGTTTCTCCTTCGTTAGATCAACCCTTACTTAGGCTGTCTTTTATTCCCAACCATATTCTTAAATATGATCGACCCGTTCCTGACCACTGCTAGTCGAAGTGAGTGAGAGGGTTCAAAATGTAGTGCCCGATCGGAGAGAAGAAGAAGAAGAGGGGAAAAAATGCAAACAATAAAAATCATGCCCATAAAATTCCCATATTTTTCTCATGAATAACAAAATGAGTGGGTTATTTTCAAGGCGTAACTACCACTAAAATAATAATAAAAAACCGAGGATTTTTATATAAGAAAATCAAAAAAGGGGGGACTTGGCGAATTTACGGGATAACTATGAATATAAATTAAAGGCTCTTCAAGTTGGCTTGATGGATAGTGTCCGTCCTATATAATCAGTCCTCTGTGGCGGTTTTTCCTTCAAATAATTAGTTTATCCGAGCTGCAGGCATAAGGCTAATCGCTCTATTATCAACACCTCTCTGTGCTTTTTCTTATTTTCTTTAATGGGTGAGGTCTGGGATTGGACTCGTGTACACACCCACCATCAACAGGTAGGATTTAAAGGCATCATCACTTGGTCCCGCCGAGTTGAGGTGTTCTGGAGAAAAGTGGCGTGAATCGTCCTCGAAGAGGTTTTTAACAGGGTGGATCAAATATAAACCAGGCTTTTTAAGGACACCAGGACATTCCGGGGGGAAATAAAATGCTGAGTATAAAACTCTTTCTTTTTGCAACATTTATGGTTTAAAAATCATTCATACGGCTTGGGAATTTTGTGTGACTAATAATGATATTTAAATCATTTTATTGAATTGTAAAAGTTTGTTTTTTGGTTGAAAAGTTTTTCGTTCACTTTCAGTTGAATACAGACATGATTTTTAATATATATTTGCATTGAGGTACCATTTTTAAAAATAATGTTCCATAAATATACTAAATATTTTACTCCTCATATAGAAAACAACACAAAAAGTAGATTGAGCCAATTTTTTTAGTGATATTACTGCATATTTTCTTTGAAAACATAACAGAACTTTGTAATTTTGGAAATTTTAATTTTTATTCCTTTTTTCACATAAATTTTTTTTTTCTTGAAAATCAGGTATTATTTAGACAAAAAATATTTTAAATTCACTATATGCATAAGTACTTTATATAGAACCATAACATATTTGGAACCATATTGAACAATAATTTTCTTTAAAATGGTACCTAAATGCGAATATATCTCACAAAATATGTTCATATTCAAAAGAGAGGGGGAGAAATACCCTTTTTCACAAAAAAATTACTTTCACAGTCCTGTGGAATGATTGAAATATCTTTTTAGACACTCAAAAAATACTCTTCTAATAAATTGAAAAGATTTATGTCACAAAAACAAGGAGTCTTAGATATAATATTCCAGAATTCTTCGGATGTCGTGGTACCATAAAATAAAGGTAGATGAGTATTATATATATTTGCCATGGTAATCGTGATAAGTTATTTAAAGCTTAAATAATCTTTTTCTTTCATGTGTTTGCTTGTTTAGTAGCTGGAACTCCAGAAAGAAAAACTGTCCAGTATGGAATAGCACACAAATAGAGAAAAGGTTCACGATGATAAATTCGGTTATCTAGTGGAAAAGCTCTCGTTTCTGCTTTTTGAAACTCGTGGAGTATTTTGATATGTGACCAACATATAACTGGTGCAATATACTACTATAAAGAAGGTTAAATAAGTTTATCGTATTAATGCACTTCCCCCCTTCCACGTGCACACACATTTGGTGTTAAATAAGAACAATGAAGAAGTTTCACTGGACGGTCTCGAGCTTACTCCACACCCTCAAAAGAAACATTAGGAGTTGAAAGATTTTCATCAAATGAAAAAGCAGAAGAATGTTTAACCATTTGACTTCGTAAACGTTGAATCGAAGACGTTATTTATCGTAAAGGATGTTTTATAAAAAAAAAATCACCCATTATGTTAGAAATGATGCGTAGATGTCGAAGGGGGATTTAGAGAGAAATAGTATTATGGTGTGTAATTTTGGTAAGTAGTGTTTCAGAAAAGTTCTTTTAAATGCCTTGTTTACACTTGATCCATCTTCATAGAATTCGGAGCGAAAAGCTTGAAAACGAGATGCAAAACCATTATACTGTTGTCATGGCAACAAGGCTGGCATTCGGATAAAAAGGATCGAGGGGGCTTTTGAGTGTCCTAACTCTTTCAATCGCGTGGTTCGAGCCCCCCCCCCCATGGGAAACGCATTGAAAATTAAAAAAAAAAAAAAGAAAAGAAAAGAAAAATGCTAACAATTCCAAAAGGATATATTGATGGAGTAAATATACAACATTAAAAAAAATCTAGTACTTCACAGTAAGAAAGCAAATGGGAAAAAAAACGATTAAAGAACTAGTTGCAATTTTAACATCGAAATATCAGCAGGCAAATCTAATCACGCCAATGAGTCGTCTCTCAATTTAATTTACGTGAGCATTTTTAACTACATTAGATATATGTTGTCATGGTAATAACCTGATTTGTATTAACTGAAAAAGAATAACATAAATTAGGTTATTATACAAATAATTAGAAAATTGTGATGAGAATACTAAAAATTAAAGCATTTTTTTTAAAAGAAAAAAAAAAAGATTTTTGTGAACGTCCATTAGTGTTATGATTGTATGATTTTCAGTTAAAAAGTTATTACAAATACAGAAATTTTATGCCCTTTAATTATTTTTTAATGTTGAAGAAATGCATAATTTTTAATTGGATTCCGTCCCCTCCTTCCTCACATTTTCGGTGCTTTTGTAAATCCCGTCGACTACTTTCGCCAAACCAGAAAAAAGCTGCCAAAAATGGTAAGGGTAAAGCGCAACACGATTTTACCTATTTGACTACTATCCATTACAAATTTAACGTCTCAAATGCAAACATTTCAAAATTGTGTAGGTACAACTTTGCATAGATACTAAGATTGGCGTTCGTACACAACACACTCATAGCAAGTTGAGACTATAACACTGGCGTATTATAAAGCATCGGGTAGCCATGTCACGACTTAAATTCGTAGACAAATTATTGGAGGGAAACGGCATTGGAGTGACAACGAAGGAGACTTATTCAATGCTATACGAGAATCTTGAAAAGAATTTGGGATTTTTAACCGCAAAAATTATTGGTATCGTCCAAATTTCATGGTCGACGGTAGTTTATACAAGTGCTTAATTTATACTGAAATTTATTATAGTTTACGTTATATAAGTGTGTCTAATATAATAAAAAATCTGACTAATTGAAAAAGAGAAAAAGTCGTCTGCTCTTAATTACCATAAACGTTTTATGCAAGGGAAAAAAAGCTTTTTTACAGCAATTTCAGAAAACATTTTAAACGTAGTACAGTAAAAAATGTGAAAAGTTTATTATATTTCCTGTCCGAAGAAAGGTTGAGATAATGTGAAGGAAACATACAATTTCCATTGCCAGTATGTTCCTCATTTTGTCTAAGATCGTCATAAAGAACAATAGAACCAACTATTACCTATCTGCGAATATTTTGGTTTTACCCATTGCGCATGCACAGCACTGATTCTAGGTTTAAAAATTAATATAGTCAAGTGTAGTTCCGTAAAAAAATAAAAATTAAAACTTTTATTTCTGTTTATAAAAATAAAAACACGTTATTAATTTTTAATCGCTTATTTCTTTTTAAATTGATTTTGCAAATAATGAAAACAAAGAAATCTACATTTAATTCCATTTAATCACCAACGATAAGAAATTACTTCATATAAGGAAAGAGGAAAACAAATAATCAATTACGGTTAAGAGAAATAAAAATAATTTATTTGGTTCAAGTAATATTGACATAGAACATTTAAAAAAATGGCGTAAATTTAGCAGATTTTAGATAACCATCTCAGAGTTAAAACAAGTGAGAATTAAAATTTTACCAGTTGCAGAAAAATAAACTCCTAAATAATTAATATTTCATTTCAATAAAAAATAATTTTGAAAAAACTACATTTAATACCATTGTTTGAATAATACAGTATATATATGTAAAAATATCCTATGTACCACACGTAATATAGAACTTATTACGATAATTATTCCAATAATAAGATGTAATTTAATGTATAAAAATATTTAACTCTAATAAAACTAATCTGGTAATTACAAAAATTAGTTTAGAAGCAACACAACGTCGCAGCATATAAAACTGTATTTTTTAAATAATTTGTTAAATTTATTCAAAAATAGCTAGTTTATAAGAATAAGACATCAATTATGTACATAATCAAAGATGCATTGTAATGCTTAATGATAGTATATTTCAAAATAATGTTTTAAACTTGTTTTGAAATATACAATATTTAGCAAACTAACAATATGAAATAAAATCGAACAAAACACGAAACATTTTAAACGCAAAACTCGACAGCATATTTTTCTCATAAAATTCAATGAAGTGTAGTTGAATTCGAAAAATAATTCTACAAATTTATCTCAAAGCATTAAAAACTGTTTTCGGAATTATAAATGCAAATTTGTCTTATTAATATCTCGAATTTTAGAATAGGAATTATTTTTGTTCGATTGTACTTGTGTGTCATTTAAATTGGAACAAGTTTATCAAAATAAGAATATCATTCGATACTCTTCAAACGAATAAGAGGATTAAAAAAAATTATTCAAAACCATCGCAGTTAACAAAGAAAATAGTTATTAAAATAAAATAATTAATTTAAAAGAGACCACAAAGCCCCTAGTTAAGCATATTTATTAAATTTATAATTACATCCCTCAATTTCATTCCATATTGTTCGATATGGATTCGAATTATGCAAATGTTGTGGAGGCAGGGGAAGAAACGAGATGCGCCATTTTCGCTCTTAGCGAACGAGTCAGATCGAAACGCTTTGTTGTTTTTGAAGGATTGTCTATTTATGTTTTTCATCAACTCTTTTATTTTGATTTTTATTATTTTTTTTTTAGATTGTTTAATAAAAAGGGTGCGTTATGATGCAGTAAAGACGAAGGCTTCCTCATTTTTTTTTTATGTTTATTTCGTGATTTTTAATTCGGCAATCTCCATTTTTTATTGGACCTAAATAGGATAGGACTGGCTATGAAGTTACAACGGGTAAACGACCGATAAATTAGGTGTTGTTTTATAATATCGAAAAATATTTGCAGTGACGGTTTCGGATAAGAAAAGGGTTATAATTTTCTTTCTATTTTTCCTTTTATTTTGATTTTTTTTCTTCCCCCTTGTAGCATAATGCATTTGTTAAATTAGTGTAAGTGAGTATCAAGGGGAGTATTATATTGGGCGAGAATTGTTGAGCTAAATTGCTGTTGGGATTTCGTGCCGGCTATTATGTTTTAGAATTCATTGTCGCCGAGTTTAATTTAATAAAATGATGAACAAAAAAATATTTAAATTGTTTTGTTGCTGTTTATTTAGATGGCTTATTAATATTTATATTTCCACACCCGTTGTGTAAATGGTCGATAAATAAAAGAAGGGGTTCTTGAAAGTGATAAATTCATTTTGAGGAGTTGAGAGGTTCCTTCGATGAAGCCGTGGAACATAAAACACTCGCGAATTCTGTGATAAGTTAAAGATTCATGCAAATGATGAATATTTTTATTGCTTTTTAATTATTGCTCGGCACTAGAAAAATAAATTCATTTAATTTTTTTTAGCTGTTTGAATAACATAATGTTACAAAAATGCGATTGTGCATGTGTGTATAACGAATGAAAATCAGTCCAATACGGAGGATAAAGACAAAGGACATTTTATACGTAATTAGCCAGAACAAGACGACAGGCAGGCAGCAGACATTAATTAATAGCTCGTACATTAATAGCACAAACAAGAACACCGCTCTTGAACGGATAAGTGACATATAGACGAGATTGAAAACAGCACAATCACAATTGTATTCGCAGTGTTCAGATCACCAGGTGACTAGTTCGAGCGAGGGACAAATCTCCACCTTAATACTCAGCACTTCCAAGGCAGACTCAGGCCTCTCGCAAATTCACTGGGCAGATCCACTTTCGAGTGCCTATCCCTTCCAGTCAACTTCCTGATAGATCTCATCAGCAAACTACTCCGTCTCAAGCTCTCTGCGTGTTTATAGATGTTTCGGTGAAGTGTGACGTCCCGCTGAAAATTCACAAAACGTCCGTAGCTTTCTTTGCAATCGAGACATCGATTAGATTCCTGCCCGTTCTGGAATCTTCCATTTGTAGCCAAAATCGCCAAGTTTCTGGGCCAGTCACAAAAAGGGTCACATAATTAAAAATCATTACGAAAATTTTCCTTGGCGAGATGATGAAATCTCTGTAAATGTCTCTTTTCCTTTGCAAGAGAAACGTTGCCGGGAAGCCCCATCTCATGTTCTTAACGATAATGATAAAATGTAGAGAGAAGAACAAACATATCGTCTTGGAAGTAATTTATTCATGAAACTATAAGCTAATCATAAACTAAAAATTTAAATCTCTAAACTAATCATATATTTAATAAAATCCAATCAATGTTGCTTATGATTTTGAACATTACGTTTAAAATTTTCAGGGATTGTAGCAAACAAAATGAGTTAGTAAATACAGTGTGCTTATGGTAAAAAAAACACATTTTACTCTAGAAATGGAGGTTATTTTATGTTAGACACCTGTCACTGACCACCTTTCCTGCCTTGATAATGTTTCTCAAAACGACGCATCGTCAGTTTTTCGGCATTCTTACCCATATGCGCTTAACGTTCTACATTTTTAAATCTTCCGTATTTTCTCGCAATGGTCTCGATTTGATGCCGAAATGGCTATGTATTTGTCCTTGTAGAAAATAGAAAGGTGTCCTTGTAGGGAATAGAAAGGTGTTCGTATACAAACGGGGTTTGTTGAGTCGCGTATTCTTTTCGTTACTGCCATAGAATTCATTTATTTTTGGTGCGAATAATTGATATCAATAGCTTTCGCAAGCAACTACTGCTAGATGCAAACATTTTATGGTAAATCAATCTCATCATTAGTTTCATTCGGACAGTTAGAGTTGTATACAATCTGTTGAATGCTTGTGGGGTAATTGAAAATGATAGAATAAACGTAAGAGAGGTACTATCCCTTCGACTTTATGATTCTTATTTAATACACTTCTTGTGGTATGGCATCTATTCGAAAGAAATACAATTTCATTTGCTCTTTTAGATGTCATTTTAAAATTTATGCCTACTAATTAGTGTTAAGTATTTTCATTAGTTAAATATCTAAAAACTTGTTCGTGGCGGCGGTGGCCTGATCGTGAACTCATGACCGTCGGTTTCAGTCGAGTCGTTGGTTTGAGCCCTGACGCCACTCAGGTACCACTACGTAGCCGAGGCAAATTAAGTCTGTCGAGGCTCAAAGTCCTCCCGTGGGCTTGAAGTGGAAGTTTGGAGGTGCTTGCTCGGGTTTCATCCTCGTCACTTGACCGAGATTCAAAATGACGAGTTCCGTTAAAAATAGACCTCGTGTTCCTTTAAGTGTGACGTTAAGAGGTGTCAGGACCCTAAATTTTCAAAAAATGTGTCTGAAATGCTTTTTTTTTTCAGGCTTCTGTATTATGCATAAAAATCACCTCTCAAATTGATGAAATTTTTTTGTGAATTTCAAAAGATTTCATATGTTTGGTTTGATAGTTCAATATAAAAATTTATTTTTTTTAAAAAAAAAAAAAAGTTATTGTCTGTATTTTGAAGATTTGATTTTTTTTTTTCCCTCAAGAAATGGGAGTTTCACTTCATGTAAAACCTATAGTTCAAATATCATGCGAATACCACCAAAATAGTCTCAAATCAAACTTAGTATGTGCTTTCAGGTACTGAATCTATTTTATTTTCAAAATACGAATTTGCTTGAATAAAGGTTAAAATTTAAAAATCGTAAATATTTGAAATTTTTGAAAATTAAATTTTTTTTTTCAAAAAATGTTTTCTATTCAATTACCTTTAATTTAGGTTTAGGTTCTAGAGAACAATGATTAAAAGACATGTACAAATATTTATCATTTCTAAAGATTAGTATCTCATACTTGTTACCTAAAAATTTAAAAAAGCATATTTTGAGAAAAATTAATTTAAAGTTTGAAATTTGAATAATTTCATAACCACTATAATAGTTGACGTAAAAAGCCTCTCATATACTAATTAAATCATAATTTTACAAATACACATTAAAAATATGTATTATTAACATAGTTTAATTCACTTTGTGGGCTACAAATGTCAAAAACAAAGCCTATTGCATTTGTTTCGACATTTTTAGCGTTTTGAAATTATACATATACTTACAAAATGTCATAGTATTATTGACTTAAATTTAAGTATGTTACACAAAATAACTTTTTTAAAGGTACATAACCACTATTATTTATATATAACTCATTTCACTTTACATATGTTGTCTAAAATGTAAAAGGAAGGGGGGAGGATTGAGAAAAATATTATAAAGCTAAAAGTTTGAATAACTTAAAACTTACTTTAGTTTCTCATATAAGAAAACCTTTACAATTAAAAAAAAAACTTAATTTTAACAGTTTATGGCTATAAGCCACATTTTATCTACAAATCTAAACGTAATCTACACTTTTGACTCTGTGACTACACTTAGCCATTCAAAGTGACTTCAATTTAAAGGGCTGTATCATTGCAATTGATAGAAATATTAAAAAATGGTTGGTGTCAAATTATTCAGAATATTCCTTTATACATAAAAATATTATTTTCAAGAAATCAATTTTTTTTAAAGTTTTAAGGCTTCTGACACCCCTTAATAAACAATCACAACACATCGCATTAAAAAAATTGTTCTTCATGGCATATTTGTTATTTAGAATGCAAGAAATACAACTGCTTTTTTACTGAAATTGCTCACTTTTGCTGTTTTTCTTTTTGGTAAGAGATAGAACAAGAGCTTGTGAAAGTAGATAAATCTAATATCATGGGGGGGGGGGGGCGCCAAACTGCGCCAATCTGAGGTAGAAAGGCGCGTTATGGTTACAACAGAAAAACACCGGAACAGCCTAGTTACAATTCGGTTTATTGCTTTTGAAAGATTCATTCATTTATTGTTATGAAACTGACAGGTTTCGAATCAGAAATATATTTTTTTTTCACTCTTTCAAATGTATTTTACTTGTATTACTGGCAATTAAAAGTAAAATTCCAACTCTTTGAATAGAAAAACAGGAAACTCCATAAGATTTACATTACACTAGGAAATTTGTGGCGGCGAGTGTATATTGTCAGACCTCAAAATATTAAGGCTCTCGAAGTTTTAAATATTAGTATTATTGATCAAGACGGAACATACCTGTGGGTCACAATTATATTGCTACTCGTTCTGTGTTGATGTGTTGAAGGAACGTCTGAGTCTCTGGTTCTAATGAAACCATAGTTTCACGGGAGTTATGCTCCAAACATTTTCGTGTTATAAGAAACAAAGAGCTGGAACGAAAAGAAGAATTAGGTTTCAAATATTAAAAAATATGCTATTATATTTTTGTTATTAAGATAAATATGCTTTATTAAAGTAAGGTTAAAGAAAGTACACCTTAGAATCACAATTGTTGTGCAAAATTACAATTTCTTATTTTTGGTCTCATGTTAAAAGTTAATATCTTATCTTTAAGAATCTGTTTGAGAGAATTTTGTTTCCATCTTATTCAGAAGCTGAGTTACACATATTTTAATATGGCTCTATCCTGAATTTTTCTGACAGAAAAGGTTCTAAAGACGATAATTTTTCATTGCTTTAGTATTCAGAACTTGAACTTCAATAAAGTGATTTTTTATTCCCTGGATAAAGTTATATTCTGTTTTATTCAATTTACATAATGTCAATATATTCATTTTCTTTCTTTTCTTTTTTTTTTTTTTTTGAATTACCATGTATTGCGAGAAGTCTTACTTATATTTGTATAGTCTTACTTAAATTTGTATAGTCTTACTTAAATTTATATAGTCTTACTTATATTAGTAGTCTTACTTATATTTGTACAGTCTTACTTATATTTGCCCTTCAAACAGTAAAAATATACACTAATAAAACTTTTCTTGGGTGATATTCTAATTTTAAAGCCTTATAAAGTCATAAAATATGTATTTGAAGGTAAAATTTATGTTAATTCAAAAACATTTCTGTTACCTAATAAATTTTCTTAAGGTTCCCATCTACCCGCCATTTTGATTTCATCAGTTTAATG
>BMAW01008158.1:1083-16007 GCA_019974015.1 Nephila pilipes | reverse complement strand
GTCGGTACGACCACGTTTAAACTCGGCAAACCACCGACAAATCGTTGATTTTGATGGACAAGAGTCCGGGTAACATTTTTCAATCCATTGTTTCGCTTGCACGGTGTTTTTACCCATTAAAAAACAATGTTTTATCAGAACACGAAACTCGGTTTTTTCCATTTTTTAAACAAACTACAAAACGACTTTACTCCAACCTCGATAACTCAGCTGTTTCTGGTCCGATCGACTTAAAATTTTGACACGTTTCAAGCAAAGATTCGTACTCTAGAAAGACCTGGTTACTGGTTTACTACGAGCGCCATCTCTGGGTTAGTCTCGGAACTTATTGATCCATGTGTTATGCATGTCTTTTTTCATATTCGTTCGATGACTTTGAACTTTTCCTGGATAGTAAAATACTTTTATTTAAGTTTACATTCTTTCGCCATTATTTTTAATAATTAGGGAGATAACTTATAATAGAAATAATCTTTATTACTCTTAAAATTTGACAATTACAAAATGGTTGAACGACTAGTCTCACTGGCTACGAGATCTTGAAAATAAACTTACAAAAATAAATAAATAAATAAAAAGTAATCCGAAAGGGAACCTTTTGACTTTCAGAGAAATTGTGATTCATTATAAAATAGAGAGAAGGAAAAGGTATTAAAGTTTGTTCTTAACATGAAATCATGATGTCATCCGAACTAACGTTTAATCGGAATTTCATAAAACGAAAAACAAGAATTTTGACGCCATAATTGATATCAAAAGCAAATATTCATCGAGGGAGCCATAGTAAAAACGCTTGTAAAGCACATTTGAGTGTTGCTGAACCGCTTGTTAACGGGATCTGACTGTAACACTGACCTCTTTGCTTTGAATCTTTATTTAGAATTTTATGTTATTTTTGATATTTTGTACTTAGAGTCACATTGGTATTATTTTTAACTTTATATAGGCATTTGTTTTTTCTTGCGATTTTAAGGTACGTGGTAATATGTATAAAGTTGAAAGTATTTCTACCATATTTGAAATTGAAAGTTATGGAAATGGAAAATTATACCAATTCTCAAGATCTGAATTTGATCCGCGGCTGCGGTAGCCAAGTGGTTATAACGGCATTGTTCGGTTGAGTCATGAGCTCGAGTCCTGATGCAACTATAGACACACCGTGTTGCGAGGCAGATGCACATTAAATTTGTCGGGGCTCAATATGCTCCTGCTGGTATGATATGGAAATTTGGAGAGTAGGTAGCCACTTCAGGTATCGTCCTCGAACATCATTGTGCTCCAAAATTGCAAGCTCCGTCGCCAATAGCCCTCCTTTACTTAATTGCGTCGCATTGCTTCTAATCAATCATCCTGAAAAGGAATCGCCAAAAGGATGTGAACTAGAATTCTATGAAACTCCAGAATTCTATGAAATAGAATTCTGGAGTTTAATTAAGCATTTATTGGGCTAAGAATCTGGAATGTATTTTATCTAATGAACAAAAGGGCAAAAATTTTAAAGGAGGGGGGGAAGCTAAAAACTTGATCTTACATTGAGCCAAAACACTCATACGGGCATTTTAAATTACTTCTAATTAAATGCGCCAATTCTTAAACCAGGTAGAGTTAAGTATATATTTAACATTACAGAATAGGAAACGAAGTATGGAACATAATTTATACAGATAACAAATGGGTTTCTTCAAGAAGGATGAGTTGCTTTCGGAAATGTTCTGCTCTTTCTGAGATAACGAAGTCCAAAATTTTATATTAGTGTTAGAAGAATTTCCAATTAAAAAAAAAGTATCCTGAGTTTTCTTATTCTTTAATGTTAAGAGGGAAAAGTCTTAAAGGAGAACTTTGAAAATTACTTTCAGTGTGGTACTCTGGAAAGCAAAAATGATGTAACACGGAGTTTCACAAATTGTGCAAAACGGAAAATAAAATTAAATAAAATGGAACTGGTGCGATATGATGATAATACGAGGTATGGCTATTAAATAAAGAGACTGGCTCTGTTCAAAAGAAATACGCATGCGTCAAATGTTAGCGACCGACAGCTGTTCAGTGAGAAGCCATCTCTTGCTCCTGTAAACAAATGCGTATGCACGTATCCTTCATTCGTATTCTAATTACATTTCTGTTTCTCCGGAAAGATGATAAATGTGAGCAACGAATTGTTGTGAAACTTCACATGAAACTTGGAAAAACCGCTATTGAAACTTATAATTTATTGAAAGAAGTGTATGTCAATGAATGTTCATAACGTATACGTGTTTTTGAGTGGTTTAAACGTTTTCAAGAAGGCCGAGAAGACGTCGAAGATGATTTCTGCCCGGGTCGCCCTTCCACGTCCAAAACGGATGACAATATTGAAAAAAAAATCTTTAATTTGGCTCGATCTGACCGTCGGTTAAGTATTCGTGCGATTGCTGAGACTGCATGAATTGACAAAAAGAAGCCACGCGGCAAATTTTTCCACCAAGACAATGCGCCGGCTCATTCCGCATTGTCTATCAAGAGGTTTCTAGCCAAGGGCAGCATTCCACTGTTAGACCAACCGTCTTATTCGTCGAATCTTGAGTCATGCAACTTCAATCTGTTTCTTAAGATGAAATCTTCATTAAAAGGAACAATATCTGATTGCGTTGAAGCTGGAAAGAGAAAACAGCAAGCGTCCTGAAGGAGCTGACAGAATATGAATTTCAGCACTGTTTCGAACAATGGAAAATTCGCACGGAGCGTTGTGGGGAGAGAAGAGGGTGTATATTGAAGGTGATAATAAGTAAATATGTATGACATCAAACTAAAATGTTTTACTGCGTCAGTCTCGTTGTGCATTGTTTAATTGCCATACCTTGTAGTGAATGAAAGAATGACACTAAAGGTTTTCATTTTTCTTTCAGTAGGTACTGTTTGGGAAATGTTAAACAAAGTGACGGCCAGATGTTTTTTTAATAGTTATTTAAGCAACTCAATAAACACACACAAATATGTATATACACACATGCATACATACATACATAACATTGTTATATTAAATGCTACGGGGGAATAAATCCCGTTGTATTTTAGCTCGTAGGGAAAATGTTTCTTTTATTGAGGTATAATATCCTCTAATCGAGATACAGACGTATTTTGAACTAAAATTCGTTTCTGGATTACATGATAGTTACGGAGAGGAGTATCTACATTCCTACTCAGAGAAGTGTATTTAAAATAGATGGGAAGTTACTTTAAATAAATATTTTAACTCTATTTACACAGTTCAAAATGAAATATATTAACTGCTGGAAAACACTTCTGACGAAAGCCGAAGCTTATTATAGCTATCTTAGCAAAACGATTATTGATGGAAGATAATTTTAATCATACTTGAATAATTCGAAGCGGAAGGGACTAGAGAAAAAAAATCGAACTATCCAAAAAATTTTCAATTATATATGTTTTTCTAAAGAGGAAGGGTAAATTTGAAAGGAAAAAAAAATAACCCTCCCCCCATGAACAAAGATTTAACACACGAGTTTTATTTCATAAAATGATTGTATATTACAATTTATGTTCTTGTAATTTTTCAAAGAAATTAGATATTTTTACTAAGTATGGTCTGAATTTACGAAGTTACAACGTCTTAAATCGCGTATTTTTACAATCGTCAAGTCATTGCAAATGATTTCAACCTATCAGGTGTTGAAATAAATAGTATCTTCGAAGGAAAAATTACATTGTAACATCTTTCACTTCCTTAATCATTAGAAACACCTTTGAAATAACAATGCACGTCAGCTGCACAGTTGCATGGATTGTTTTTGCCGTATTGGTCCAAGGGAATCGTTCGAAAAATTCCAATTATACAAGATAAAATTCGAACTATCCAAATTTTCCCCATTGTTTTAAAGCAGAATTCAAAACATCGGACAAAAAATTCGAATTATTCAAAATATGAGCTAGAAAATATTCAATCAAACTTCGAATTGTGGATCACTTTCATTGTGGGATGGGGTATCGTAAAGTTTTAATTATTATTAAAAAAGTATCCGAGATAATCGAGATAAAAATTATTCTGCAAATTAATTGACCTTTCTATTGTTTGATATTGTTGTAAATGTATTAATGTTGAGTTGTTTGATTTCGCGAACCATATATCAAAGTAACTCGCTGAATCGTAAAGTTTTAATTATTACTTAGATATAATAGAAATTTCTGAAAAATTTATTTTTCTTATTGATTGATCCATATGTAAATAATGTTGCAAATTACAGTTATTGATGTGATTTGTTTGGTTGGTTAACCTTTCGAAGGTCATGATGGTAGAATTCTATCTTCTCTATATCTCTGGTTACTTCAACTAGGGATTTCTGAAACCAAATAAATTAACATTAATAGCTGTAATTTACAACACTGTGTGTAAACAAGATTATTTAATGTGCAATATAAATTTTAGCCAAAAATATTGGTTATTTCTTATAGTAAATATATAAAAATAATTAAAATTTTATTATACTCCTAAGTACATAAATTGATTGATTCTGTTATTGCACTAGAAGCAACACGAAATCTATTGGCGACAGACCTCGCAATTTTGAACCTCAGTTAAGTGAAGAAGACGACGCCTGAGTTGGCACCTCCCTCTCCTAAGTTCCATATCATGCCAAAAGGAGAACTTTGAGCCTCGACAGATTTAACGTGCATCAGCCCTGGTTGAGGCACAAAGCTCGAACTCTCTCTACTTGACGAAAACCGCCAGCTACGAGTCCGCGATCATGACCAACAGGCTACCGCGGCCACACATAAATTGTGAAGATGGAAAATTTTGAGCTCCGAAATGTTACTTTGACCATAATGGATCCTATACAGATAAACGTGAAATTGTGAAGAGTAAATTCAAAAGAAAATTGGATGATTGTTTACCTGTTTAAAAAATAGAAGCTTTTCACTGTACCTAGCTTATTGCACCAATTATATTTCTTTTCATTCTTTTTTTGTAACACACTATGAGTTTTTGGCATTTTTATTGTAAAATAACAACGTGAGTGCATAACTTATTTATAAAATTCTATTAAAACGTTTGAAATGTATAAACATTTTTACTATCTCTGTAAATAAGTCTTTCCTGGGGTAGTAGATAAAACTACTTAATGGGAAAAAGTGCTTGTAATGTTTGGGATAAAATATAACTCTTTAATAGAAAAAAAGTGCAAGTCACCGCTTACAAAGCAAAACAAAATCGGATTCATTGTTGTAAACAACTCTTCTATCATTTTTGCATCAATTTATTTATCTTCCCTTCTGAATATCTTTTTTGCTATGCATGAAAAAAGTACTATTATGCATGGTCTAGAGAATCAGTGTCACAGATCCCAATTTGATAATTGCTGTCAATATAACTCTTGGAGGCTCCTATTACCTCTGGGAAAAATTTCTTTGAATCTACCGCCAAGTGATAACAACAACGACCGGTTTCTCTGATCTCCGCCACTTAGTCAAATCGACTTCATTATCATGAATAAGTTTTCTCCTTTTAATTAACTATTTTTCCAATTGAAAGAACTCTTGATATAGATAAAAGAACCTTCTTTTTCATACCCCATTTCTTTCCCCCTCCCTTCTTTTCTCATTAACTTAAAACCGTCTTTCTTTCACTTGAAAGCACATCTTTGCTACAAGATCGTCTGCAGTAAACACCGACAGTACGATTGTGGCGCCGTCTAGATGATCAGATGTGGCGGAACTATATTCAAGGTGGAGGGAGAGAAAGGAGGAACTAAGCAGAATAGACTGAATTACCTAATCGGAGTCGAGATAAAAAAAAATATCGTCTTGTTAAAAATAAAGAACTGTTTGTTCTGCTTCTCTCGGTTTCTTTTTTTTTTTCTTTTTCTCCTTTCGGACAGAACTATTTAACTTCCTTTCAATGGAACTTTTTATTTGTTCTTAGTGGAAGGAAATCTACGGAATGTTCTGAGATTTTGATCTAGAAGACTTAACCTCTTTTAAGGCGTTTCCCCCCCTTCGAACAATACTATTCGAGCGGTAGCTGAGAACAGTATTTTGAACTTGTTTTGACTATTGTTAATGGGAATCCCACCCTCCCTCCTTTAAACAAGCGATTGTTGGAAAACGCTACTCGATGTCAAACTCGTGTCCTAAATTTTTGATATTTAGATTTCGTTTAATGCACTCATTTGGCAACAGACCCAGAAAAGTTCTTTTGGGAGCATAAGTTCACATGTCATAAGTTTATAACAATGGAAATCGACGTTTTAATTCGGCTGAATCTCTTTCACAGAGCTAATGTGTAATCCGTATTTTTGCAAAATAATAGACAGAAACCTAAGACAATTGCTAAGCGAATAAATTCTGCTTAAAATTGCTTCTTGAAAAGCAACTGTGATATGTATACCTTACGCAATTAACGCAATATCAGATGCATAGACTTGATTGAGAGGGAATCATATTTGAAAATGATGCAATGCATTATTTTATTTTGAAATTTTATTTCCTATAAAAAAGACATAAGCATCGATTGTTTTTATTTAGAAATTTTCTTTGAATTATTATATTTCGATTGATATATTACTTTTAAATGTACGATAATTAGAAATTGGAAAAAATGAAATTAAAAAAGCGCAAAAAAAAAAAAAAAAAAAAAAAAAAATCGAATTTAATATATATATATATATATTATCAATTATTAAAACTGTTCACTGTAATCATATGAAATTGCAATTACTACTAGGAAAAATTAATGTTTTGATATGGCATTCAAAGTTAATTGAAGCCAGTAATAATCATTTTTTCGGAGATGTAAAATTTAAAACGGTTTTTCTCTATTTGTACTTTTTCAATATATCAATGCATATAAAATGTTGCCATTCCATTCCTGTATGATACATGTAATATATGTAACAAAAATAGAGGGATACTTTTGTAATGAAATGAATACCTTTTTTAGAAAAATTAAATTATATGGCATAAAGAGGTATTAATTTCAGCATACATATTCCCCTTTTATTTATTTTTTCCTCTAAAACTAAGAAAGTTACTGTAAAATCGACCCATAAAGTTGTTTAAAATATAATTGAGATTATTACAAAAATATTTCTCAACGAAATATTAATAAATACAGAAGAAGTAGGATTTTTTTAAAGAAAATTTTAATTTTTAAAATTGTATCTACAATATATACAAATTTTTATTTGAAATCATTTTCTTAGTTTGAAACACTGTTTGATATGCTAAAACAATTTTTAAATACGTCAATGCAGAAAATTATTCAGAGTACCGATTCTCTTTAATTAAATATAACATTGACATTATTACCGCTAAAAATTTCTACCTCTTGCAATATATGTTAACCTTCCTTTTATGGGTTAACTTTTCGTTTTTTTGGTTAATTATGTATCCTTTCGCGATAATATATGGACTTTTCATATTGTGTGAATAGATAACACCGGCTTGCGAAATTTAAGTTTTTGAAAAATACAAAAGAAGTTTTCGGTGATTTTTAAGTTATTTAGCTTGCTGATTTCGAAAATGATCTGCATTTCTTTCCATTGCGTCAGGATTTTTTGTAAATTCGATATCGATATTTTTGCTCAAACCCTATTTGAAAAGGACTTATCTGGCACAATTTAGTATGCATTATCTGGCAACAGTAGTTTTTATTCAATTAAATCTATGTAAATATCGATTCTTGGTAAGGTAAATTAATTTTTCAATCAATGGATGAAAACCATTATTATCAGATCTCCCGAACCGCCTTTCGTCCAGAGAAAAACAAGTTCTCTTGAAGTTTAAACAATTTGCATTCAATTATGGTGCAGTTTCTAGAAGAAAATCTCCAACATACTATTTAAAATTGTTTTTATTAAGGTAACTTTCATAAAATAGACGATTGACCAAGAAAGAGTAAATACTATTACTATGAGCATGAAAGTTTGAAACAAATTTTAAACTGCTCTAAAAACAAAAGAAAACGAAAATTTCTATTTAAATACGCTTTTTCCCCCTTTGAAACGTCTTTCTGACGTTTTCCTTTTATGTTTAACCTCAGACCTATCTCGTGTTAACATCCAACATCTTCCTTGATTTTTGCGCTCCATATCATGGAGGAACTTTTCGTTCAGTTCTTCAATGAATGATCCTAAATTTTCGGCAAAAAAGTTCACATGTGAGTGAAGGAAATGTATTTTGACACTCATGGATCAACCCAACATTTGAAATTTGAGCAACATATTCATTACAATTGCTTTATAGTCAGGATCCAAGCAATCGCCCAGAAATGTTCTGACGACAACTTTGAAGGCAATCCAAGCTTCTTTTCCCTTTGTTGTCATGTTAAATTCAAATTCTTTATCCCTCATAAGCTTGCGAATATCTGGACTAACAAAAATTCCCTCTTTCAACTTAGCATCGGATAAACCTGGAAACTTTTGCACAGGTAATTGAAACAATCGTTTTTTTTTTTGGAATAGCCTTGAAAAACTGCTTCATTACTCCTAATTGTGCATGCAAAGGGGATAACAATACTTTGTTCGGCTCAACTACGCAGTCCTGAATCCCATTCTTGGTGCCTAATTTAAGATTTTGTCTTTTCTACCATTCTGTTTTGATCCAATGTTGAATCTTAACACGGCTGTCCCCCTCTCAAATAAAACACGAGAACTTTGTATATCTGCCTTCTTGACCAGGAAGCATGGAAATAATTTTCAAATCACCGAAAATGGTCCAACTATGGTTGGCATATTCATTTTGTTGATGAAGAGAGCCAGGTTTTTATAGTGCTCTTTTAAATGCATCGAGTGTCCAACTAGCATAGATGCATACTAGCCTTCATGATGAAGGACATCTTTAAGGCTCCTTTTCGATGAATCTATAAATAGCTTCCATTCATCTTTATCCTGGATGACATTCAATCCGGGAACATCTGAACAATAGAGCAGATTCTCGTCTTTCTCAAAGTATTAACAAAGTCTTTTTCTCGATACCTTTACCAATAAAAAGAGGCTCCTTCAGCCATTAAATTTTTTTTTCTTCCGATCTGGAGCCCAATAATCCAGCCGCTTCTTTAGAAAGGTCCAGATCTCTAGTCAGATCACTAAGTTCAACTTAAGAGAAGGGCTGAAGACTCAAATCAGCTCCAGAGGACTTAATTCGGTTTCGGAGCCTTGAACTTGTGGATGATCCGAGTCTGAAGACTCTAAAATGATGACTTGTAGTTCAGTTGGAGGCACAGGCACTAGCACATTACGTCATGAAGAACGGAACGTTTGGCCGATGATATGTTGCCAGGATAAGATATTGTCAACAATAACTTATCCTGTTGTCAGAATAATTTTATGTTGTCAGATAAGATAACGCTTTTGCTTTTTGCGGTTGTACCCACGGACAGGGCAGGAACAAAATAACAATCATCAGAGTGATTTTACGGCTCCCTTCATGTCATAGGAATTCCAAAATGTAAAACAGTCTTCTTTCCTTTGAGCCAGAAGCGTAGATCATTGAGACATTGCACACAAACTTTATGAGGAGACCACGATTTGTCCTGGTCTTCGAATTTTATGCCAAAATACGCAAGATAAAGTTGTCTTACATAGTCCGTAATGCTTCTCAAGGGATTTTAATTACACTATATTCGAATTTTGTTACACCGCATATGTAACAAAAGTCATCTGGTAAATTTTCGCAACGTTTCGAAGCCATGTTTCACGAAATGCACAGAGAAAAACACAACTGTTAAAACTGTTTCTGTGATGAAGTTACAACTTATCATTGTACCATCATACGCACGACACTACGCATGAAATAAAAATTGAGACGAAATTCAAAATTTCAATGCCTTTTTTTTTCTATCTTACAACAACACAGTAACTACACAATCTTCTAAGCTAAAGAAAGATAAACTGAGTCCCTCATGAGGACATCTATTTTAAATCTTTTCTGATGACTCCAGAAAAGTTGAAAAAATTCAGTCTTAAGAAAGATAACAAGTTCAGAATTAATACAGATAAAGATCGAAAAGTGACTGTTGATAGCACTCTCTTGGCTAGAGTCCCTGCAAGGTCAGTGGACCAAAATAAGGATACGCGCGACGCTGTTAATGAAGAAAAATTACGATGGGGAGGTGTCGCAGAGTGTATGTTTCACTACGGTAGAATGAAGATCAGCCAGGGAGGGAAGAAATTCAACGCTGAAAACTTTTTTTTGGTAAATATTCATAAATTCCAAGTAAAACTGAATTTTTCAAGAAAAAGTAACTTGACAGAAATTTTTCATTGTAATTTTTGAAATCAGCACCAAAGAACACATAAAGTTCAGCTATCAATTCTCTTGTGTTTTTTTCATCGCAGTACTTTGTTATTTATACCTATCATGAATGGATATCTGAAATATATTATATTATTTTTTTTAAAAAAAATCAGTAAAAAAGGTTATTTAAATTCTCAAAAATTAAGAATGTGATAATTCTTCTCATAAATTTGTTGTCAGTTCCAAATAAAAGACCTCTTCTCATCCCTCTCCCGACTTGATTTGGACTTTTTTCATATTTTCCTTTATTTTGTATTTTAATTGCACATACGTTGTTTTGTTTTTCAGCTCTGTTTGTAGATGTGTTCCTGTAGATACAATCGTACCCTTTTAACACGTGGTTCAGTTACCCGAGAGTCTGTATTACACATGGTTTTACTATGACTCCCTCGATAAGCAATTGCTTGTGATATAATTCCTAGAGATTGTGGCGTCATAATTCTCTTCGTAAAATTCAGATTAATCTTTCGTTCGAATGACGTTACAACTACCTGTTAAGAGCAAATATTAATATTTTTTTTTGTTCTTAATACTTTGAGTATGGATCACTACTTCTTGGAAAGTGATATATGATGATATAGTTTATGATATGTTGTTCTAGTTTGAATATTTGTTTTTGTAACGAATTATTTCCGAGATCTTGTGGTCTGTGAGATTATTTGTAGATTCGACCATTTTGTAATGGTCAAATATTAAGAGTTATAAAGAACTTTTTTTTTGTAAGTTATTTCAAAATGATTATTTATTTTGAGCAGCAGAGATCTCGAATTAGGGCACAGCAAATATTATCCGCCATGTATGCAAGAGATTAAAAATAAACCTATTGCCAGTGAAAAACAACCATCTATTAAAATTGGGTGATAAAAAAATAAACTCAATTTTCTTTAAATATTTCAAACGTTCATTTATTAAAATCTTTTTTGAAATTTTGTGTAACAAGCAATTGACTTGCATATATTATAAAAATAACATTCATAACCATAAATTTGTTTTCTCGAATCAACAAATTACTCTTTAATTTCAACGGAAATGTGTGTTATGCAGAAAATTTATATCGGTGTTGAATTTTTTTTATATTATTCCTTATACACACACAATTTACACAAATAGTACAAATTGCGGTTCATTCCACTTGAGATTTAATAACCATAGACTCTGACGGTGGCCTGAAACTAAATGTTCTGATTGCCGATACATTTTTTAAATTAGTAACTAATTACTTTTTTTAAAACATTTATTTATTTATTTATTTCTGTACCAGATCCTTATTATTTATAATTTTACTATTAAAATTAATTAACTTAAGATATTTATACTACGTTCGAAGAATTATTGTACACCAAGTTTTTCTTCGAATAATATTGCACGGTAATGACAAAGTTTGAAATTATACGCAAGAAATAAAAAAAACTGACAAAAATATTTTTTCTAGATTATTCTTTAGAAAATTGAAATAAATTTCAAATGCTTTAAGACAGAAGTAAGATATAAGAATATAAGAGAAACAGAAAAGAACATATATTTAATTTTAACTCAAATTTGATGTGTATTTTGGAATCCAATTGTTCACAGCCTAATCTAGTATCCTTCCATTCACAGTTCATCATATTATAATTGACCGTCCGGTGTTTCATCATCATTGCTTCACATTTTATAATTTATCTGTTTGAAACTTGTATGACTTGGTAAGGGGAAACCTCAATCACAATTTAGTTGCATTATTATACAAACTTGGATTTTACATAATATTTGAGATTTTAATTCTGACATTTTACATTTTGTATCTTTTTTTCATAATGTAGTTTTAAAAAATGTTGCAGAGAAATTTAAATAAATATTTGGAGCAGTACAGCCATATTTGATTCTACGCCATAAACTCCGATTATCATTCACACCGCATATAATCTAGTAATAATAAATTAATATCTCTCATAATTGATAGACGACACAAACACTATATTTATATATAATTCAAAACTGTAAAAACACATATAAATTTTCACCATAGGATGTGTCTGTGAAGCTAAACAAATACTTTGATATTAACCAGTTTTCTTATTTTATGTGTAAAATGATTTTATTTATTCAATCAAATAAATTACATTCATATTATGATGTCTTCAAACTAAGTATTTATTATTCAATGGACATTATAAGATAGTTCAGGTATAATAATATAAAAGAATTTCTTATTTAAATACCAATGTTTATTTACGTAATTTAACCATTTGTGCTCCCAAATGCTATGAAAGTAGACGGTTCCGTATTTGAATAACTTCAAATTTTTTAAAAAAACGACTATATGCTCGTTTCACTAGTTAAATCATAAAGTAAAACTAAGATTGTGGTGCTTTCGGGAAGAAGCAAGAATCATTTGTCCATGACAAGACAACATATACCTAACAGATTTGTTAATCTGTAATCAAGATTTATAGAATAAAAAAAAAGCAAGTCTTTCTATTTCTTTTTTTTTAAAACTGATTTTGAAATAACACGGTTAACCAAATACTTTTTTACATGAATTTTTTGTTCTAGCACGAATCCCTAAAAAAAAAAAAAAAAATTTTTTTAATTCTAATTTTGACAGTTTAATCGGAAGACGGTCAGTTTATGCTGACACATGTGTGAGTGACTTGGTCTACTTCATAGCTTGTTTACTATGTATTCTAGAGTTACGGGGAATACCCGAATTTTATAATCACTTTTTACTTTATTTCGTAGTACTTCAACTTGAGCACAGCATTTCGCTCTTCAGCCGTTGTCATAGAAACTGGAGTACACTGGGAAAAAGAGGTGACTATAACCAACACTAACATCGAAAAATTGATGCTAGAAAGCCCTTTTTAAGAGGACGATTTGATCGAATTTATGTCAGTTTATGATTCTACAGAAGTCAACAATGACGTAATCGAAGGTGAAGCTCAGTTATTAACAGCTGATTTAATTCGCGAAGGCTTGAAATTTGCTACAATTTTGGAACAATATTTTCTTACTCATGATCCGGACATAGAGAGTATATTAAAATGTCGACGAAATCTTAAGTTTTGTGTAACTAGATATCAAAAATCGTATAAGCAACTTGGGGAAAAAAAAAAAAAAACCTCTTATAACGGATTTTTTTTTTTTTTAAAAATTCCTTTTTTTTGGGGTTTTTTTTTTTTTTTTTGCTGTTGTTGTAGTGGCCGTTAATAACGAAGGTAATTCTTCATTTGAATCAAAGCCGACAATTTTGCTAAATACATCTACTGTTGATAACATTTTTGATCCAGTTCGTATTAAACGT
Source organism: Nephila pilipes (assembly GCA_019974015.1). Lineage (NCBI taxonomy): Eukaryota > Metazoa > Arthropoda > Arachnida > Araneae > Nephilidae > Nephila > Nephila pilipes. The sequence continues at coordinate 2,434 of BMAW01008158.1, read as the reverse complement.
GCACGCTTGTTATCAAGTAGCCATGAATTGTTGTTAATAGTTTTACTCCTAATTTGAATTTTTATATATTGCATGCACATGAATTTTCACGGTACACTAATTATAATTTTTTTTGTAATAAAAATGAATTGTTTTTGTTTTATAAATATGTAATATAGATTTTTTTTATTACTTTTTTTGCATGGTTTTTTTGGAAAAATATTCAGAATTTTTTCATCTTGTACGATTTTTTAAAGTTGTGGAACACATCCCCAAATTTACCATATCTTGCGTGTATTTTTTACGTGATGAGTTTTTTGCACGGTTTTCTGGAGAACGTATCTACCGTGTAAAAAAAGAGTTGGGTGTATATAAGTTTTGGTAAGTGTCCGTTATTCACACAGTCAAATTTTTAGGTTTTGCTTTTCATTATATATTAAAACGGAAAAGTAAGAAATGTATTCGATTAAAAATATTACTTTATATAAGAAAAAGGAAAAATAAATAAAACTTTTGGAGATTCTTAATCTTAGTATATCAATACTAAATTAGAAATTGTATATAGTGTTTACATATTCACATTTCTTTCTCAGATGTCTTAGCAGGATTGCTACATTTACTTAAATATTATTAACAGCTTTTTTTCAAAACATTATAAACAACCCATGATTAAATTCAGGTTCTTTGTAAAACAAATATAAAAAAATCTAAAATTCAAAATACAAAATTAAAACAGTTTAAATTATAAATCATTACATAACTGTTATATATAAAATTTGATTCTGTGCATCTCTTGATTATAAAACAGAATATTATTTAGTCCAAATTTAAATCCAATATTACTTTATTTTTTAAAAAGAATCACCCTGATAAATAATGTGTGTCTATGCATGAAGGATACGGTAATTCAGAAACGCTTAGTTACAGTTTTACGATTCACATTTATTTTTCAGATGATCTAGAATAATTAAAATACTAAAATAAATATTAGGGCTTTTATTTTTAGCATGTTAGAATCAATCGATGATCTAATTATATAAAACAACAGTTATAAAATAAAAAATTTCTAATTTGAAATACGAATTAAGTTTCATCAAAACACAGATGTATATAACTCAATAATCATTAACAATTTAAAAATATATCTGTTTAGAGCAGAAAGTGAATAAAAACTTACTTCACAAGTATACATACAAACTCCAGAATTATTTACCGAGAGGCTTAGCTTAGCGAAATGCATCTTTACTACACAGTTAAACGCTAGAATAAGACAAAGATATATATATATATATATATATATATATATATATATATATATATATATATATATATATATATATATATATATGTGTGTGTGTGTGTGTGTGTGTAT
>BMAW01008155.1:0-11639 GCA_019974015.1 Nephila pilipes | reverse complement strand
AACATCCACAACACGTAGTTATTTCAGAATTCATTTGCGGATTCACTCACACTAACGATAAACCTCATGGTTACGAAATCTGCAATAAAATGTTTTCTCAAAGTAACAACTTGAAAAAGCATTTGAGTATTCACACTAAGGAGAAACCTTTTATTTTCTGTAAAATTTGCGATACAACATTCTTTCACATATCTTTAACCTCAAATGTTTAACTAAGGAGAAACCTTTTATTTTCTGTAAAATTTGCGATTCGACATTCTTTCAAATATCTTTAACCTCAAATGTTTGAAATCTGCAATAAAACATCTGTTAACGCTTGCATGCGCTATCACCGCGCCACCTGTAAATGAGGAGTTTGGTAACTGTGGTTCTAACTGTAACTGAGACAAGAGCGGGAAGCGCTCATCGTGTAGGAGGGAAGTGTAAGACGAGCTATCTGTGAAGGCACCACGTGCAGGTGTCTTTAGTGAATTATTAAAGAGATATATTAATACAGTCCACTAAATGAGTACTTATTATGCAAATGACCTATGGAACTTTAATATTGTGTAGTGAAAGATTCATGTGGTCCGAATCGCCGGAGAGCAAGTACTGGCATGAAACAAAAGTTTCTAAGTGCTATATTGTGTTTAGTGAATAGAAGTGAGTGATATTCTTCAGTTTGTGATACGGATTAAGTGTGTGATATTTTCTATGGATTAAAGTGCCACATCAGTGCAGAAGTGACCGCTTTAAATCAAAACATCGATCCTGTTTTTGAGGTGAGAGAAATTTCTCTATTGTTTTTTCTTTGCTGAAATTTAAAAAAAAACCATGTCTATAATTAGGAAATTAAAAAAAGACGAGTTAACCCTCGTGGCTGAGGAATTAGGTTTGATAATTCCTGATGGAGCAAAAGTTGTTGACTTAAGAAATATTATTGAAAATTGTGATTTATATATTAATGACACTGAATTCGTTCAAAATATCGTTGATTGTGAGATCCACTTTATAAATTTCAGTTTATTATGTTAAAAGCAAAACAATTATTTAAATTTATTATTTTGTTTATGTGAATTTATTTATCAGTTTAATTTTTTGTCACCGTGAACTGAACGATTTGAAAAAGTATATTATTTTGTACGCTGTGGCAACAAGGAAGTGCTTGTTCTTTTTTTGTTTACATAACAGTATTCCATGAAAAATTGTCATATAACTAGGTGAGTCTTGGACTCTAGTTGGCATGTTAATTTGTGAAATAAATGAGTATTAATTTTCAATACAAGAATCCTTTTTGTTTTTACGACATCTGGCGTCCGCGACAGGACTATTAAGTGTCAATATGTTTACATCTGTTAAAGGCTTCAAGAAAGAAGACCTAATTTATTTGTGTCAAGAGATCAATGAGGACTTACCGTTGAAGGTTACCATATCTACACTGAAAGATGCAATTTTAAACAGTAAAGAATATAAAAATGATCCGGACTTTGTTTCAACCGTACTAGCCACAACTGTTTCTGAAAGGCAGGGAAAAGAAGAGAGAAATCGCCAAGACGAAGAGAGAAGGCGCCAAGAAGAAGAGAGAAGGCGCCAAGAAGGAGAGATAAAGCGCCAAGAAGAAGAAAGAGAACGACAAAGACAACATGAATTGGATTTGGCGAGATTAAACTCCCGGACAGTTTTAGATGCTCTAGATGATCAAACTGCAGAGTCGGGTAATGTAAAAAAGAAATTTCACTTACCTAAGTTAGAATTACGCCATTTTTCTGGAGATTTAAAGGATTGGTTGCCTTTTTGGAGCCAGTTCGAACATGTCCATAATGATGTTGATATAGCACCAGAAAATAAATTTCAATATTTAGTGCAAGCAACCGTTAGCGGCTCACGCGCTCGGGAGGTAGTGGAAAGTTTTCCACCCACCGGCGCCAACTACGCCAAAGCTGTTGAATCTTTAAAATCACGTTTTGGTCGAACTGATTTACTTATAGAATTCTATGTCCGCGAGCTTTTAAAATTGGTTTTACAAAACGCTTCGCAAAGTTCGACTGTTAATTTATGTACGCTGTATGACCATTTGGAGTCTCAGATTAGGGCATTAGAGACACTTGGCGTAACAACGGATAAAAGCGCTGCTCTACTTCATCCTTTGGTTGAGTCATGCTTACCGGAAGATATACTAAGAGCATGGCAAAGACAAAGAGGTCCTGATTTCAATCATAGTGGCGAACCACAAGAAAGGCTTAGTAGCTTACTAAAATTCTTAAAATCTGAAGTAGAATCAGAAGAAAGGATTTGTTTGGCGATGCAAGGTTTTGGTTTAAACAAAAAGAAAGACAATATTGGGTTTAGAAATAAGACATTTGAACCAAGAGTAAAACAAAATAAAACACCCACCGCCTCCGGTCTTTTTACCAATCCACATACTTATGAAACCAAAAAGTCCTGTGTGTTTTGCGAGAAAACTCATCCCAGTGCAGACTGTTTTTCTGCACAAAAAATGAGTTTAGATGAAAAACAAAGGATTTTGAGGGAAAAAAATTGTTGTTTTGCCTGTCTGGCTCTCGGTCACCCCGTCCGAAAATGTCATTCATTTTTGAGATGTGTAATTTGCGGGAAGAAACATGTTCCCTTGATGTGCGAAACAAACGAGTCAAGAAAAAATGATTTCAAGAAGACGGAAGAAGCTGAAGTTTTCAACGAGGTCAACATGTCCAACCTGAGTGTGGGTCCTAAAGTGTTTTTACAGACTCTAAAATGCAAGCTCATATCAGATAAAAAAGAAAAAATCGTGCGAATTGTTCTGGACACCGGCTCGCAAAAGTCTTATATTGTAAAGAGTCTTGCCGAAGAAATGGGATACGTTCCTGTAAAGAAAGAAACTCTGGTACATTCACTGTTTGGTGGGATTAAATCTAAAGAATTTGTACATACATGTTATAGAATTAGGTTGAAAAATATTAAGAACAATTTTGCATGCAACTTTGAAGCTTTGGATCAGGTAGCTATTTGTAATGATGTATCACCTGTGAACTCTGGGCCTTGGTTAAAAGAGCTTCAAGAAAGGGATATAACATTAAGTGATGTTGGAGAAAAACCACAACCTGTACAAGTACTTGTAGGAGCTGATCTTTTTGGAAAGATTTTAATCGGTCAGCGTAGGGTCTTACCATGCGGATTAGTAGCCATTGAAACTTTGCTTGGGTGGACTTTGTTAGGGAAAGTTCCTGATAGTAAAGTTACTACAAGCAATGCCATGTTAGTGACATCACTTTTCGCTAAGGAGTTTGACATTTCAGACTTCTGGAAACTGGATTCTATTGGAATCAAGGATCCTATTGAAAAGCTGGCTAAAAAAGAGCAAGAGGATTTGACTACTGAAAATTTTCTTCAAACTGTTAGGTACAATGAAGATAATCGCTATGAAGTTCATTTGCCTTGGTTAGATAACTGTGTGCCCTTGCCTGATAATTTTGAGCAAGCTAAAAGAAGGCTAGACACCACAACCAAGAAGTTATTTCAGGAAAATTTGTACGATAGTTATGAGGGCATATTTTTCGAATGGCTGCGTGAAGGAATTATCGAAGAAGTACCAATTGAAGATAAAGATTTGCTGCTAATTATCTACCTCACAGACCTGTTATCAAAGCTAGTAACACAACTCCTATTCGCCCGGTTTTTGATGCATCTGCTCGAATCAAAGGACATCCGTCACTAAATGAATCCTTACATAGGGGTCCAAACTTGATTGAGCTCATTCCTGATATTTTGCTGCGTTTTCGAGAAAAGAAGATTGGTGTAATTGCAGACATAAAGAAAGCCTTTTTGCAAATTAGCCTCTGTAGAGAAGACAGAGACTTCTTGAGATTTCTATGGTGGACAAATAAGGCCTGCAAAGACTACAGGTTTTTTCGGCATACCAGAGTAGTTTTTGGCGTTCGCAGCAGTCCTTTTCTTCTAGGAGCTGTACTGAAGTATCATCTTGAACAAAATACTGACGTTGATCCTTTGGTAACTAGTTGTCTTTTGAAGAGTTTTTATGTAGACAATCTTGTAACCAGCGTCCACAGTGAATTAGATTTGCAGCGAGTGATAAGTGTTTCTAATGAGTTATTAAAAAAAGGTGGTTTCATTCTGCGGGATTGGGAATCTTCACTAACAGAGGATGGAAGATCCTTCAAAACAGATCTGTTAGGCCTTCAATGGAATAAAATTGAAGACTGTTTTTCGCTAAATATCAGCTGGTTGAAAGAAGTAAATGTCGAAAACATTACTAAACGTACAATATTATCAGTTACTCACAAAATGTTTGATCCATTTGGATTTGTGTCTCCTGTAATGCTTTGTCCCAAAATTATGCTACAAAAAACCTGGAAATTATCATTGGAATGGGACGAAGAAATCACTGGATCCCTGAGACAAGAATTTTTACAATGGTTTAGGGAACTAAAAGTATTGGAAAATGTTACCGTTCCTCGCTGGATCAATGTTAATCCAGAAAATATGAAGAACTTCTCCATTCATACCTTTTGTGACGCAAGTAGAGATGCATATGCCGCAGTTACGTATCTTGTACAAGAGGGAGAATGTGGAAAGGTGCATTTTTTAGCCTCGAGATCACGAATATCTCCTCTGAAAGTTGCTACAATTCCAAGATTAGAGCTTCTTGCTGCATTGGTGGGAGCAAGATTAACAAAATCTGTGTTGGATGCTCTTGGATGGACGGATATTAGATGTTTTTATTGGAGTGATTCCACTACCGTTCTTACCTGGATCATTAAAGATGAAAATTGGTCTATTTTCGTGAATAACAGAGTCCAAGAAATACGGAATATTAGCCAAGTTTCTTCTTGGCGTCATATTTCTGGATTTGAAAATCCAGCTGATTTACCCTCCCGAGGATGCAAAGCAAGTATTTTAGTGAAAAATAGATGGTGGGAGGGGCCAAAATGGCTTACTTTATTTGAAGACGAAGGACCATGCAATGAATATGAGTTTGATGAAGATGAGATACTAAAAGAGAAAAGGAAAAGCTCAATATTAGCTTTGGTGTCTGTAAATCAAGATTCATCTGCAGGCTGGTTTTATCAGCGCTTTTCAAAATATGAGAGCATTGTGAAGTTAGTGGGATGGATTTTGAGATTTGTAAAGAGCTGCAGATGTGATGTTCAGCTAAGGAAAAAGGGAAGCTTAGATGCTGAAGAATACAGGGCAGCAGAGAAACAAGTGATAAAATTGGTCCAGTCGGAATCTTTTGTGAACGAGCATGATGCAAAACTAAAAACTTTGAGTGCATATAAGGATGCCGATGGAATAATACGGCTCAAAACGAAAATAATTTTCCGTCAGGATACAGAAGATTTTAGGGAACCAGCTGTTCTCCCGTCCAATCACAAAGTTGTCGAAAGACTAATATTTTCTCACCATATCAAAAATAATCATGCTGGAACTCAAATTTTACTTAATATTTTGAGAGAACATTTTTGGATTTTGAGTGGAAGAAAAAACAGTGCGTTCTATTATCTCAAAATGTGTCGTTTGCAAGAGATTTTCTTCTAAATGTTGTGATGTTGTATCTGCTCCTTTGCCTGAAGATCGAATACGACAGGCAAACGTGTTCGAGATCTGTGGAATTGACCTGGCAGGACCTTTATTTTTAAAAGATGGAAAGAAGGCGTGGGTATGCATTTTTACATGCGCCGTATATAGAGCTGTCCACTTAGAGCTTGTTTCATCGCTATCGACCGAAAGCTTTTTGCTAGCTCTACGGCGATTTATAGCTCGGAGAGGCCGATGTGAAACCATGTACTGTGATAATGGCACTAATTTTGTCGGAGCTTCCAATTTGCTTAGAAGTTTAGATTGGAGCCGCATTTGTAGCGACAATGCTCTTCGTCCAATTAAGTGGAAATTTAATCCCCCTTCTTCACCATGGTGGGGTGGATGGTGGGAGAGACTAATTGGTATACTTAAAAGTCTTTTGAGAAGAATACTTGGAAGAGCAAGTTTGGCATTCGAGGAGTTGACAACAGTTATTTGTGATTGTGAATCTGTAATCAACTCACGCCCTTTGACTTACATCGACGAATGTGACTCAGAATTTGTTCCACTTACCCCTGCGATGTTTCTTCAGGATATCAAAAACTCTGGTGTTCCAGACTGTGATGCAGCAGATCATAAAAGTCTCAACCATCGTGTCAAATACAGGTTAGCTTTGCAGAAGGACATTCGAAAGAGGTTCAGGTCCGAATATCTTGGATCTTTGATAAGGAGGCCGGAAAAGACTAGAACTTCGATGATAGCTCCCGGGGACATTGTTCTCATAAAAAGTGACAATGCCAATCGAATCGACTGGCCACTGGGGAAAGTGACAGAAATTCTGCCAGGGAAAGACGGTGTGTGTCGACTCATTAAACTTAGAACATCTCGCGGAGAAATTCTGCGTCCAATTCAGCGTGTCTTCCCTTTAGAGATCTCTTCTAATGATTCGTCTTTTCCACCTGACAAAAATGCATTATCTACAAAAATCGCCTCTATGAAGAATATTATTCCTAAGTGTTCTGACGACAACTCCATCGACTACGCAGTTGTTCAAAACAAGACAAGACTAGGACGGACTGTTAAAATTCCCGAAAGGCTGGATCTCTAATATAGTTGTTGAGCTGTGGGACTTCCACATCTCAAGGTGGGAGGATGTGATATCCACTTTATAAATTTCAGTTTATTATGTTAAAAGCAAAACAATTATTTAAATTTATTATTTTGTTTATGTGAATTTATTTATCAGTTTAATTTTTTGTCACCGTGAACTGAACGATTTGAAAAAGTATATTATTTTGTACGCTGTGGCAACAAGGAAGTGCTTGTTCTTTTTTTGTTTACATAACAGTATTCCATGAAAAATTGTCATATAACTAGGTGAGTCTTGGACTCTAGTTGGCATGTTAATTTGTGAAATAAATGAGTATTAATTTTCAATACAAGAAACCTTTTTGTTTTTACGACATTGATTATGTTATTGAGGAAAAGAACTCAATTAAGGAAAGAGAAAACTCAATTAAGGAAAGAGAAATAATGAAATTAGAATCAGAGAAAATTAAACTGGCTCAATTGCAACAACAATCTGATTTATTAGAAAAGGAATTACAATTAGAAACCCTTAAAAAAGAAACTCGTCAAGATAAGTTAACTGATATAGATACCTTAAACAGAAGAACTGAAAATCTAATTAAAAGTGTAAAAACTGTAACGATTTCTGTGCCTACTCGAGTAGAATCTTATAATCTTTTCTTCCAATCAATAGAAAAAGCATTTAAAACAAAAATTGTGCCGGAAGAATTAAAAGCGGAAATACTATTAAATATATTAGGAGAAAAGGTATCAAATTTAATGGTTTATATGAAAGAGGAGGATATCAATAATTATGAAAAACTTAAATCTGTAATATTAAAAGAATACCAACCCACCCCGCAAGAGTTTAAATCAATTTCGCAATGCGCAAAAATTACCCAATGAAAATTTTGTACAATTCGCGTCGAGGTTATCTGCTAATTTTGAATATTATTGTCAATTGCGAAAAGTAAGCGATTTTAAATCGTTATGTGAATTGATTGTTTCGGATAAAATATTTAGTGACCTTGATAAAGAACTGAAAACGCACATAGCAATAAAAGAGGGTGAAGGGTATTTTAAACCGCAACAACTTGCGAGAGAAATTGATATTTATCTTTCTTCCAGAGAGAAATCTAAATATGAGTCATCAATGAATGGAAGTAAAAGATATCCAATAATAAATAAAACAAAAAATCCATATAATTCAGGGTATCAGAAAGGGATTTCAAAAGTGTTTATTTCAGAAATAAAAAACTATAAATGTGTTATGTGTAAAAATGAGAAGCATGCGTTATATCTGTGTCCGCGATTTAGGATGCTGTCAGTTCAGGATCGCATTGAAATACTTAAAATAAATAATCTGTGCTTTAAATGTTTTGCTTCAGAATGTTATGTTAAAAGATGTTCGAGTAGAAATTGCTTTTGTGGAAAACCACATCATAAAATGATTCATTTTTCGAGAAACGTCGACAACCCTAAAATGGAAATGAAAAAATCTCAAAAAACGTCTGCCCGTGAAGGTCAAAATGAAGAATTTATGAATGTTTCCCCCCCCCCTTCCTGCGAACTCAATGAAAATATTGTAGCTAGCAGTTTCGCAAAGAGCAAAACAAAAAATGTTTTATTGAGTACTGTTAGAGTTTTGATTAAAAATAAAAATGATGATTGGGAAGAAGCCAGGTGTCTGTTAGATGTTGGAAGTCAAACATGTTTAATAAGTTCAGAGTGCGCTAATCGTTTGCAACTTAAAAAGAAAAAATAAATACTTTGATCTCGTGTTTATATGATTCTTCAATGAATGTCAGTGGATGCATTAGAACTACTATAGCGAATAAAAACAAAAGTTTTCACAAAGAATTAAAAATGTTAATAGTTCGGAAAATTACTGATTTAATTCCCCAAACAATACTTGATGTTAATGTTGAAATTTCAGATTCAATTCCGTTAGCTGATTATAATTTTAATGTCCCAGGAAAAATAGATATTTTATTAGGAGCAGAAATTTTTTATGAACTATTGAGACCTGGACAAATATATACGCAGAATTCACGTTTGCTCTTACAAAATACAGTGTTTGGTTATGTGGCTAGCGGTAGTGTAGATCAATTTAGTGACACTAAGGTTCATTGCGGATTAATCCGAGAAGATGATTTAAATATAACGTTAAGGAAATTTTGGGAGATAGAAAGTGTCGAATCAGAAATATATAAAAGTAATGTACACGCGATTTGTGAGGAACATTTTGTTCGTACACATCGGAGAAATGAGGAAGGGAAGTATATTGTCACAATGCCCCTTAAAGAGGATCCTTCGTGTTTAGGAAATTCAAAGGACATTGCTCTCAAAAGACTCAAATCGCTGTGGGCTCGTTTATCCAGAGACACTGAATATTTAACGTTATACAAAAGCTTCATGAGTGAATATTTAAAACTTTGCCACATGAGAGAAGTGGTGGAAGAAAAAGAACCCGAAGTAGTGTACTATGCCACACATCATGGAGTGTTAAGACCCGAGAATACAAGTACAAAATTGCGCGTTGTATTTAACTGTTCCACACTGACCACTAATGGTAATTCGTTGAACTCGTTACAGTACAATGGGGGAGTCATCCAAGATGATTTATTTTCGATAATGATAGGGTTTAGAAAGCATGTGTATGCTTTGACAGCTGACGTGAAGATGATGTATCGAATGATACTCATAGAACCCAGTCAACACAAACTTCAAAGAATTTTGTGGAGTGATACGCCCAATGAGTCACCTAAAACTTATGAGTTAGTTACAGTTACTTATGGAACTGTGAGTGCTCCTTATCTGGCAATGAGGACTTTGAAACAATTATCCATTGATGAAGAGAATAATTTTCCCATTGCATCACCTGTGTTGCGTGACAATTTTTACATGGATGATGTACTATGTGGAACTCAAACCTTAGAGGAGGCTCAAGAGTTGCAAAAACAACTTATAGTTATTATGCAAAAAGCTGGAATGCAACTTCATAAATGGTGCACAAACCATCCAGAACTATCACCAAGTGTCGATGGAAATTATAATTTCTCAAATCCAAGTGAAACCAAAACCTTAGGAGTGTCCTGGAAACCAGTGGAAGACTGTTTTTCTTTTCGAGTCAAAGTGGAGCTTGGGACTTCATACACAAAAAGGAATGTGCTGTTTACTATTGCAAGATTATTTGATCCATTGGGACTGCTTGGTCCAATTGTATCTAAGGCTAAAATATTCATGCAGAAACTATGGCGCTTAAAAATTGATTGGACTGACACACTTCCAACTGCAGAGTATCAAGAATGGCATAACTTTTTGGTTATGTTAGAAAACATCAATAACATTGATATTGAGAGACGAATTGTGATTGAAAAAGCTACCCAGATAGAAATCCATGGTTTCTCTGATGCTTCAGAACGTTGCTATGGAGCAGTGATTTATTGCAAGTCTTTCAGCTCTACTGGTGAAACTATGGTTAGATTGGTGACTAGCAAATCTAGAGTATCGCCGGTGAAAAGCCTTACAATCCCAAGGCTGGAATTGTATGCTGCAGTCTTACTATCAAAGTTAGTGAAAAGAGTCCTTGCTGCAATGAAACTGGAAACAACAGTATTCTTATGGAGTGATTCCATGATAGTGCTTTCATGGATCCAAAAGGATCTTAAAACATTTGTGCAGAACAGAGTTGCCATCATTCAAGAGAACACATCCATAAACCAGTGGGGTCATGTGTCATCTGAACAGAACCCAGCAGATATCCTTTCACGGGGAGTGGACCCTGATAAATTGATCAACAACAGAATGTGGTTCAATGGTCCCACGTTTCTACATAACAGTGTTTATCCTAAGCAAACAATCTGTGTTCAAAGAATGTGAGGAATTGAAAGCAGAACTTAAAAACTGTCAGCGTGACGAGTTTAAAGAAAAATTATCTGCTTTTAATGTGACTGTTAATAATTTTATTCATAGTATTCTTAATTTGAGTAATAATTATATAACTGTTCTTCGTATTTTTAGTTATGTTTTCAGGTTCATAAATAATATACAAAATCCTTTGTATAGAGTATCTGGGCCACTTGAAGTAAATGAACTGAATCATGCAGAAAGTGTTTTAATTAAAATGGTTCAAAAGGAGGAATTTTCAGCTGAGATTAAGTGTCTCAAGCAACAAAGGAGTGTTTTTCCAAACAGTAAGTTAAAATCCCTAAATCCATTCTTAGATGCTGATGGAGTCATGAGAGTTGGAGGACGTTTGGGTAACTCAGGTTATAATTTTTCTGACAAACATCCTGCTATTATACCTAAAATTTACTGGTTGACTTTATTAATTATTGATAATATTTATGTTAAATATTTTCATGTAGGTGCTGTCACTTAAATGGCTATTAAGTAAAATTATTGATGTATTCTTTGGAGATGATAAAAAAATTCGTGTAGTTCAATTAAAAACTCAATTTGGTGCATTAAAGAGATCTGTATCAAAAATTTGTGTATTACCTGTGTCTGAATAATATATGTAAAACTGTGTTTTTCTTGTAATTGTAAATATTATTAGTGTATTTCTTTGAAAGTATTGCTATAATCACTAATTGTGTGCTGTGTTAAATTGAGAATTTCATGTAATTTAATAGTGTTCTTTTTGCTTGTTTGCTGATAATTATTCAATATGTATCTTCAAATTTTGTGTAATTTGTGAAATAGTGTTTTACATACAATGATGCCGGTATGTTAACGCTTGCATGCGCTATCACAGCGCCACCTGTAAATGAGGAGTTTGGTAACTGTGGTTCTAACTGTAACTGAGACAAGAGCGGGAAGCGCTCATCGTGTAGGAGGGAAGTGTAAGACGAGCTATCTGTGAAGGCACCACGTGCAGGTGTCTTTAGTGAATTATTAAAGAGATATATTAATACAGTCCACTAAATGAGTACTTATTGTGCAAATGACCTATGGAACTTTAATATTGTGTAGTGAAAGATTCAACATCCACAACACGTAGTTATTTCAGAATTCATTTGCGGATTCACTCACACTAACGATAAACCTCA
>BMAW01008146.1:0-20382 GCA_019974015.1 Nephila pilipes | reverse complement strand
CAGATATAAAACCTACATATAGATTACTTAAACAACCTCTTTTTTTTAAAATTACACTTGGGCAAGTGTAAAACCAGTCATTCTATCTTATACAGTTTTTCAAAGCAAGAGATCGGAGCCCTCCTGGGCTAAGTATTTTTTAATCAATACATAGCACGTAACTCCAAAGTGTGTAGTCTGTTCTTGTTGTTATCATTCTCTTATTTTTTTTTTATTTATATTCCCAGTAAAGAGCTCGTTTATTCGAATTATTAAATGAGAGATAAATTGTTGCTATGATTAAAATCAATGCAGATATTTAAATACTGAAAAAAATGCCATTTTTAACTATATTTCATTCTTAGAGTAACTGCAGCCTTAAATATATTCCAAATATGAGACGTGCTTTTATTGATATATTTTATTATATTTTCAACGGCATTGATCTTCATTAAACAAAATAAAAAAAAAACTACTCTAATTTTCATCACATAAGTGCTATCTTGAAAATATTGAAAATTTTAAAATTGACTGTAAAATAATCCCACTGAAATAATTTTACGTATTAAATTGTTTTTCTTTGAGGATCACTTACAAGTATAAATGTAAATAAAAAAATATCATGTACAGATATAAAATCGTTCTTTTTGCTAAGCTCCATATTCAAAGTTTAAATGACTGAAACCGTACTTTTACTGAACTGTCACTTTCCATAATCAAATAACTTGTATGACAACTCTTTGTTAACCTTATTTGATCCTTAACCTTAAACTGATCTTAATTCTATTTTTCCTCTCACAATCTATTTCTTCTTCATTCCTTCTCACATTGCTTCCTTCAATCCCCTTCCATTTTTCTATGTCATTTAAAAAGCTTATCATTTTTCTTTTAAAATTTAACATAACAATTAGTCTCTTTCTTCAAATTAAATGATATTGACATTGATATAAAATGACGTTTTAAACCGTTGTTCGGCAACTAATATATGATTTTAAATTCAATTCCGTTATTAGTCAGATGCATGTCACCTCTAAGTATGTTGGTATTTTAAGTTCCTTTAAATGTATTTTCATTAAAATATTATAAATATAAATATTCCCCCATACTATTGAAAATAGGCGATGCTGACCTAAAGTTAAAAAAAAAAAATATCTCATCTTTATAATTATACAATAATTTGCATAATTTTTTTTTAAATAATAAGAATTCTTACCAAATACGTAGTTTCAGTAAAATAAAATGATGCAAATGATTCTTTTAGAATTATGTAAAATTGTAAACTCTATTAATTTAAGACGGAAAAAGAATATGTTTAATCTAAAAGAGCTCTCAAATCGAATTGCCTTACAATAAAATAAAAAGAACCGTTTGTTACTTTCAAAAACTAATTTCCGGAAATGAATCATCATGAATGTCTAGACAAATGAAAAAAAAATGCAGAAAAATATATAAAGTACGGCTGTATTTTGAAATATTAACAAAAGAGAGAAATAACGTATTTTTTTATCCTCTTCTCTCTCTCTTTTTTTGTTAATGAGATTTCTTAGAATAAATAAAAAAAGGAAAGAAAAAAAATCTGATAGAAGTATGTAAGCTGTACTTTTCAAATAATTTATAACCGCTCTAAACGTAAAAAAATGTACTCCAAAATAATAATAAAAAAATAAGATTTTATAAATGAAAAGGGGAATAAACTAGTAGATAGTTCATTTTAATTGTCTTTTTCTTAGCATGCCAGAAACAAATTTTTCATGTACCATAGTTCTTCATCTATTTTTGTTTCTTTTTAGATACGATAATTTTTCGAATTAGCTTATATATACTCCATCGCCATCTTCTCGTAACTTAAAAAGTACAAGGTCATATTTTGTACTTACAATGTACTTCAAAGTACATTGATCATATTTTATTGCAATATAATAAAATATGATCAATATATGTAAAGAATAGTTTAATATATAAGAATAATTTTATTTCGATTTTAAAACAACACTAATTATATTTATCTTAAGATATTTTTAATTCAATAATTTGATTTCTACCTCAAAATCATTTGTTTTTATTTTTTTTTCTGTCAGAAGGGAGAACTAGATTTGTACTTTGTAGTTTTTAAGTTACAAGACGATAGTGATGGAGTATAAACAAGTTAATTCGAGAGAAATATATACATCATCGTATCTAAAAAGACACAAAAATACCTCTGAAATTTTGAGGATTACAACAGTTTAATATTCTCTTTTTCCAAACTAATTCAGGAAATGCTTTCATGTAAGTGCTTTTCTCACTTTATGTGTTTCAGATAAATAAACAAATAAAAATTATTCTGAAGTATTAGTATAAAAGATATTATTTTTTACTAGTTATCATATCTTAGAGCCTTAGATATGCTATTTTAAACATACAGTTTTTGAAATATGAAGTTTCTTGATATGAAAATATACCGGATCAAAATCAGAAAATAAATTTTTAACTCAAAAATTGTGCTTTTTATACAGCCTATATAATAAAAAGTCTCACTTGACAAAGGATTTACTTCAAATGAAATGGATTGAATGAGACTTACTCATCAAATGAAATTGTATTCGATTCAAAATTTAGAATGTACTGGTTATCTTATATACAAATTAAGTCAACGGATGCAAACAATTTGAGAGTAATACATATATAAAATTCCCAAAGAAATATTTTAAGTATGTATAGGCAAGATAGAATTTTCTTCAGTTGGTTAAGTATTTTCAGTCATAAAATTTGGAATCTAGATCGGTAATCATGCAGGCATTAATTAAATTAATTAATAATCATGAAGGTTGGTCAGAGAACCAACAATTACTTTTACTTAGCTTTTATTGTTCATAAAATAATACTTGTTTGTTACATTTACTTGTATTGATTTCGTTTCAGTTTTTGGATTGAAAAACATTTATATTTTCATTCTTTTATTTAATTGATTTTTAAAATATTAAATACATTACTACGCTTTTTTGAAAAGATTTTCGCTGGACGTAAATGCCTTCTGATAGTTTCCTGAACGAGTTAACATATATAGACATTTCACAGCTCACTTAAAAAAAAAAGATATAAAACATTTAGCCTAAAAAATCGGCTTCTACTTTTTAGAATTAATTGTAAAAAATATTGGATAGTGTAAAAAAATACAGCTTAATAGTTTTAAAATTGTAATTTCTTTTAATTCAACTAAATTATTTTTTTTAAAAAAAAAGAAAGGCTAGAAACAAATTACAAAAAAAGCGGGAAAATCATGCAAGAAAAAGCGGGAAAATCATACAAGAAAAAGCGGAAAAATATTTTAGGTTTGCAATCATTTGCTGGCGATAGTTGGCGATAATGCGGCAGGAGCATGCGCAGTTTGCATAAAATACGCTCATTGGTTGATAAGGAAATGTCGGTTATATTTTAGATAAAAAAAATTTATGCGAATGGTCCTGTTACTTTATTTGACGGTAATGTAGCAGGAGCATGCGCAGTTTGCATGAAATACGCTCATTGGTTGATAAGGAAATGTCAGTTACATTTTAAATAATAATAAAAAAAAAATCTGCACCTGTTTTTGTTAGCTCAGAAAATAATTGTAAATTCTTAACATAATTATACTCTGTATTCTTTTGAAATATATATGAACTTAGATTCCTAAACAAATTTAAATCTTGAAAAAGCTAATAAGTTGAGTAAACAAACAGAATATCATATATTTATTATTTTGTGTTAAATTAAGAATAAATACAGAGCTATTCCTAATGGAACTATTAATAATAATAATGCCTAAGAAAAATACGACTTCCCTTTTTTTCCATGGTTAGTTTGCTCTAACATAAATCAGGATCACTCAACTGTTTTTTTTTTTTTTTTAGTATTGGTACATGAATATAATTGGGATCAACTCAACATTTTGGTTTAAAATAACACATGAATTGAATAATTGGAATCCGAACTCTTTCAAAATGGTTTTGTATGCTTCTTAGGAAATTGAATTCGCATTTTATCTCCTTTTCTCAAACTACCCTATTGATAGGTTAGTAACTAGATAAATAAAAACTATACAAAAAGTGAGCCTTGAAGAATGCAGTTTCCTTAGAATTAAGTAATTCAGTGCAGTGGTTTGCTGGAGAGTAAACGTTATGTGTTCACATGATATTGTCAAATGTTTCAACTTCTATTCATTTCATTTTTAAAATGTCATCAGAAACTATCATCAGGTCATCAGAAATTATCAAAAAAAAAAAAAAATCTTTTTTTCTAATCTTTGCTGATTAGAAAAAAAGTCAACACCGCCAAAAATTTCAGAAAGTAGTTCTACTCAAAACGTCACTATAGGACGAAAATCTCATTGATTTCAAATGAATGGACATTTATTTTTTTTTATTCGTTTCACCTTAAGCAAAGGCATTTATTATCAGCACATATAGTGACATACAATTAATATTAATATATACACTTATATACATATAATATATACTTATATATTAACACATATAGGGACATGTAATTAATTTCTACTATTTTTAATTTTAAGTTTTTATTGTTTTCTAGAAGCAATGTGTATGAGCTCCTAGTTTCATTTTTTGAAACATGTATAAATAGGATATTAACGTTATATAAAAAAATATTATGTTAAATTTGTAAATGTATGCATATGTTTTTAAAAAAATTAAGTGGTTGAGTTTTCATCACTTTTTTACATGATTTCTTTCATTAAATGAAGCTCTTTAATTCATCCCTCCCGATTTTTGGATAATATGTAATGCATCTTCTATTTATTAAATAAATTTTATATTTTTTTTGCGTGTGTTTTTAAAATGGTTTTTCTAGGAAAGTAACTATCACGGAAAAGAATTAGGTGATATTGCAGTAAAAGAACCCACCAAAATCAGTGAATATACCCACTAGAATATATATATATATATATATATATATAAATCAAGCAAAAATCAAAACGTTGGGTTGCTGCAGATGAATCTTTTCTAAAAAATGGCGAAGATGGTTTCATCGGCCGGAAAAGTTACGAAAAAGGATTTTTGAGTTGCGAAGAGTATCATGATCGCGGATGTGAGGAATTGAGTCTCAGACAGATCTCTAGTGAATCTGATGCTTAATAAAAACAATCCATTTTCGATGCTACGAATACTGTCTCTTATTTCTAAGGATTTATTGAACGACCCTCGTACATACATATAAGCATATATTCATATGCTAACATATATACAGAAATAAGTACATATGTATTTTCAATAAATACCTGTTATTCGCTAATATTACAAATTTATGAATAAAAAAAGCTTCTTCGGTAGATAATTAATTAAAAATTTATCCTGACTCAGAAAGTCATTTAGCAAGGAGATGAAGTTGATGTATTTGTTAGAAAAAGTTCTTTAAATTTCCTTCTTTGACATATTTCGATATATTTTATCGTATATTTTCCACACTATTTAAAAGGATTATTATTTCTTAGAATGAAATCCTTTAAATAGCTTTCTATTTCTATTCTGGTTTTTGAATCATTTGACTTTTTTTTTTATTGGAATTTAGAATCTTTGTTATCAAAATAATCCCAAATTCGACCTATTTTTTGCGATTACTGAGCAAGTTTAAGCAGAATTTAAACAATTATTTAATTCCTTCAACAAGTAGACATTTTTTTTTGTCAGCCTTTCCTCAATTTCAGCCAGATTGTTGATATCAAACAATACATGAATTTTTTAATCGAAGCATCGTTAATCGTTTCTCCAAGTACTTAGATTTTTAAAAACATCTTGATTAATTCAATATTAGATAGTATTTTATGCCGAAAGTTGTTATTAGAGAGAGATTTACCACTATTACAGTCATTTACATCGCTATATATGTCCACAAAAATTATCATTAAAATTTTAAGTACTTACCATATATATCTCCATAGTTGAGGATTTTCAGCTTGAGTTTCATATCCGAGAATATTCTTTTTCAAGAGCATTTCTTAATAATAATATGCTTTAATATTAAGATGGCGTTTGAAATTGATACCTAAAATGATATTTTGCATTGCATGCATATTTTGCATCTCACTATAATTATCTTTGACAAGCATCTAGTTTGCTTCAATACTAATGCAACAAATAATTGCACTTGTATGTTTATTTATTTCAATTGCAAGTCACAGATTAATGACAAATATTTTGATAAAGAGAACACCAGTAATTTTTTTTCTCAAAAGTATCACGGAAATTTGTACCATCATGAACAAAATATCTAAATGCCTGGAGGTTACCCTTGTCATCTCCTTATTTGAAAATTTTAATTTTTCAGTAATGCAAAACATTAATTTATTAGCATGAAATATTCTAAAATCCCTTTTTAAAGAAAACTTAAGGTGTTACAAAAAAAAAAAAAAAAAAAAAAATTGTAGAAAACAGATATATATACTATATATAAAGTCTACTTTCAACACTCTGGATATACAATGCATACATTACACACACGAAGCATGTTGCAATAGATTTTCTAGAAAATTATTGATAATCTTGAGCAAACTTCTGTAATTAAAAACAGACTTGAAATTATCAAAGTCATGAGGGATAGAGAAATTTTCTCTAATGATTTCGAAGACCTTTTCAACTCCATAGATTCTGAAGATTTGATTAGAGATTTTTAGCTTTTGTACAATATCATTTTAACAACACAATAAAACGAGAAAAAATCATTACTCTCATTAAACTTGTATTTCAAGAAAATTTCATTGTTTCTTGTCAAAATCTTTTATAAGCAAATCAGAGGTCTACCTAATGACAATTCCTTCAGATCAATAATTGTCTAGCCAACTTTTATTCGTTTAAAACTGAATATATTGATAATGATTCGTACTTTCTTTAGTGTTATATAGATTATTTGAATATTATTGGTAAAACTAATGAGTTTAAACCAAATATTGTTTTCTACCTAGATTATCTTAACTTATTAAAAACTAATTTTAATTCTAAAAAATTTGAATTTCTCGATTTAAATTTACGGATTGTTGATAATAAATTAATTAGCAATATATATGATAAATTAGAGTTTTAAATCCCGCATAATTGGAATTTCTTTTTGCAACAGCAATTTGCACACATCTATTTATAGGAATATTGAATTAAATCTTCTACAACGCAATAAAACAATTTAACCACACAAAAATTAGCCAAATTTAACTATATGAAAAAATTCTTTTGTACTTCTTTGGAGCATGATTATCACATTAATTTTTTGAAAACTCACATACATCATAAATATACTGACCACCTGTGTGAACTGAGATTGGTTTTCAAATCCACCACACAGCATTAGGTTTACTAAGTCAGATTGTTAGTGGTCTACCTGTGAATATTATAATTAATTTTATTACACAGCTTACACTTTTTTCCGCATTCTTTGTGTGTGTGGACCATTTTACTTATTTACAAACTTCAATATTTCATACAACAATTCAACTAATTGTCAATTGTTTGTTTGCATCTCTTTTAATATTCTGGTAATGATAACTTTTGCATTTTGAGCATTTTATATATACTTTTAAGCACTTCGTTCTGTTAAGAACTGTTTACTTATCTACTCACCTGATTAAATCTTTAATACTTTGAAATTTTTTTGTAAGGAATGGTTTTCATTACTTTTTATTACTTATTGATTTTATTGATATTTTTTTCAATTCTTGTGAATGGTAACTTGTATACTTTTATTTTTAATTGTTATGCTCTTTTGTACTTTGGATTATTCTAATTCAGCCTACCAAGTTACAAAAGGAGAAGGTTAGTAGCATCAAACTAGCCTGAAATTGCATTTTTGTCTAGCTGGGCCCCCCCTTTTTTTTTTTTTATTTTGGTTCCTCATCATTTCTTCTTGTTTTGTTTTGAATATTTTATTAACTAATGTACATATATATATATATGCATCGTTTAAAACTATTTTTAAGTTTCATACGTTTTTGAAAATATTGTATAAATATGTATATTTCATTTTTAATGGATTATTTTAATTTGGCTGAAAAGAGTTTTGATTCCTTTGTTTGTTTCCTTTATTTCTTTGGTTTAATTATTTTTTTGAATGAGGAATTTTGCTTGCATTTGGTTTTTTACTATTTTGTTATAAAGTAATTATGCTGAATATGATGATTTGGGTCCATAATTCTAGTACAAAAACACTTTCTCAGTCCCAAACCTGATATTGCATTTTAGCTTGCTTTATTTCGTTTTTTGGCTTTTTTTGTCTTATTTTTATTTGTTCTTGATTTCTGCTTTTTAGGTTTAGGTTTAGTTAATGTTTATTAAGACCACTGTAGTAACTGTTTTTTTTAATTACTGGTTTTATTATTGCGTATAAAATATAGCTAAATTTATATATATTTAGATGGATAATTTTTTATTGGATTTCATACATGTTTATTACGTATTCTTGGGCATTAACGTTTAAATTTCTTTTTACAGTAATTTAAAGGCTTTAATTTCTTTTTAGGCCTTTTGCTTTATTATTATATTGAATTAAGATATAGATATACATTAATTTTTTTTTATCAATTTGATAATATAATAGTATTTTTTTACTTGTTTTAATTTTATATTTTAAACTTGGTCAACTTATTTTTGTTATAGATATATAATTTTTATTAATTTGTATACATGTTTATTTCGTATTACTATCGAACATTACCAATTGCATTTACTTATATATGTGTGTATGTGTAATTTCTAAATAAATGAAAGACAATGTTCGTATGTATGTGCCTATAAATTAAAAAACTACACGTTATATATCGCTGAAACTTTCCCAGTTTGTTGTTAATAGTACCAGGAGTGTTTAGAGTGTACTTTGAATGAAACCCTATGAGTAGTTCTGTTGCTTTTACCTGCTCCCTTCATTACCTCTCTCTCTTCCCCACTCATCATCTCTCTCTCTCCCTTTATTCCCTTTCATGATCTCTCACGACAGGATAAGGTGAAAGCGTCTACGTACGTATAATTAATATGATAACGAGTAAGTAATTATTTTAAAAGATGTGTTGAGTTGCAATACAATTCAGAAATAATAATATAAATTAAAAACAAATTAAGGTTTATGAATTTCTAAATCAATCCACCCGACTTAAAAATCAAAGTAAGTCCGTCTGTTTCTTTGTTGGAAAAGGTATTGATATGAGTTATTATAGGGAAAGTAACACCATCCTTTTTGTAGCAATTGGGCATATTTGCAGCTTTAAAAAAATATTTCAGAGAACGGCATCATGAACAATTTTAATAATTATCACAAACTTTTTTATTAATTGATTATTTTATTGACATCGCACTTAAAAGCGACACGAGAGGTTTAGGCGATGGACCTCATATTTTGCACACCGGCCAAATGAAAAGGACTATACCTGAACTAACATCTCCCTCTCCAAACTTCCGCACCATTTCTATGGGAGGACTTGGAGCCTCGACATATTTAACATATCACAGCTCTGCTACATGGCTTGTATTTAGTGGTAACAAGATTCGAACTCAGGACTCGACGGAAAAACTCCGGCTGACCATGTCCAATAGTCTACCAAGCCACGCGAGATTTTTTAAAAATAGAAAAAATTTTATACATTGGAAAGTATAAATATTAAGCTCCTTCTAATTTGACCATTAATAAATGCTTCTTTACGATTAATTTTAGTGTAACAAAAAAAGCTCGTTAAATTCTATTCATATATATATATATAATTTTGTATTAAAAGTAATCTGTAAGGGGAATGTGTGTCAGTTTTTCTGTTGTATTTATCTAGGTTTCTGTAAATAAATTATGTACAGTGGCTCCCAAAATTAAGCATACATTGAGCTTTCCTTTTTAAAGCCGTAAAATAATGTTATTAAATACTTATTAAGTTTTAATTTTTATAATAACAATAAAATGTATGTTACAAAATATATTAGACTAAGAAGCAAAAATGAAGAATCGATAATATTTTAATTACCATAACGTTTATGCTGAAGCGTCAGATTTCTAAGTCACAAAATTGAGTATATATCTAATATAATTACTTAATTTTCTTCAAAAAGCATAAATTAATATTTCTTTGCATATCCTTTTGCATTTAGAACACTTTACAATGGGCGTGCTTTCATTTGGAATGTTTTGTATAGTTAAATTGAATATCCCGCCTCCCATTTTTCTCGTAATACTATGTGTAAGTGTTTATTGCTCCTAATATTATGCTTTTGAACAGATTTTTCAAAGGAAAATCATAAGTTTTTTATCACAATGTGATCGGAAGATTAAGGTAGTGTATGCAATTGTATTTTACAAATATATATATATATCACATCACAATAACCATAGCTTAACAATTTTAACTGCACGATTTGATTTGTTATCTTGTTGACATAAACAATGCTTCCCGTAACCTAATTCCTGAGGAAATTTTAAGACACTTGGGTTTATATATAGGTTATTCTTCAGTCAGTACACACACATTCAAGTATTTCATTTTATACATTTAATCACTTTATAGACATACTATCTCATAAAAGAACCAACCCACTTTTATCCTCGACAGTAAGAATGGTGTTTGGGGCTTAGGATTCCACCAAACATAACATTGATCATCACTTCCAAAAACATTGAATTAACTTTCATCACTGAATATTATTTTATGCTAGACATGCCGAGGCTTTGACATAGTCCTTTTAGCAAATGTAATCCTTTTCCTTCTATTTGCTTTGTAAGTGAAGGATTTTTTTCTAGATACAAGACTATTATAAATTGCTTATCGGATTGCTGTTGCTTCTTACCGTCGCACTTAAAAGCAACATGAGTGCTATTGGCGTTGGACCTTATAATTTTAAACCTCGGTCAAGTGACGAGGACGACACCTGAGCTGGCACCCCCCTCTCCTAACTTCCACACCACTCCAACGGGAGGACTTGGAACTTTGACTAGATTAACATGGCGGTCTTTTGTGACATCTGGACTCGAAGTAAACAATGCCGATCGCGAGTGAGTGACCATGATCACTAGGTTATAGCGGCCACTTGCCTATTGAATTACTCTTCGAATAGTTTCCGGAGAAAAACATCTCCCTATTGCTGCAAAAGTAGATAACTTTTACAGCGCTCACTTTAGGAGTTTTTCTTACATCTCGAACGATTTTCTATTGGTTATCGAACTGAAAGAAACTTTGTTCTCTACTCCAGGTTTATTTGCAATTTGGCCACATTTTTTATGCTTATGGATAATCTTTTGTGCCCAACTGTTACTAAGGTGCAATATTATGTAGAAATTTAGCTACCTCAGACTCTGGAATGACTATTTTCCAGTTTCCTAAATCTCATTTTTACATCATAGATATTTTTTTCTCCTCCAGGCAATTAAATATTAGTACTCGTATCATAAAGGAACAAAAGATAATTATGCCGAATATTTAAAAAAACGTAGCAAAGTCGCACTTTTTGTAGGGTGTATACTCAATTTTGTGTGACCCTATTAAATACATAAATTAAATTGCGTTAAATAAAATATTATCAATTCATTTTTTGAAGTCTAATATAAACTTTGTAATGTCCATTTTATTGTTTCTATAAATGTTGCACTTCAATGAATGTTTAATAATATTGTTTTAGATTTTTAAAAAACAGAGTGTGAGGTGTATATTCAATTTTGGGAACCATTTTAAACACAAACCTAATATTCTAAACAAATCCGTTAAGTATTTGTATTGACAAAAATTAGCTATAAGTAATTCGAGAAGATATTTTTGAAAGCTGTTATTGTCAGTTCAAAAGGAAGATTTATAAGCTTTATTTGGGTGAAGGATGCTTAAATTGCCCTCTGTTCTTTCTAAAATGTTAAAAAATAAAAGTTCCACCATTCGATTTCCCATCCAATAAGACAGACTTAGAACTGTTGGATATTATTTATCTGTCTAAAAAAAGAATAACTGTCTGAAAGTAAATCAAAATAACTAATCATTTTTTTGACTGAGAAATTTTGCACAAAATTCACATTTTACTATGAATGTTATAACGGTGGGAAGCATTTTTTACGGTATTTACTCTACTTTTCTTCGAAAAGTCTGGTATGAGAACGCTACATATTTTTTGACGGAAATATATTGCTCATAAATTCTAAAAAAAGCCGTTCTTCCATAATTTAAGGATATCTTTATCCCTGATAAACTCAGAACATACTTTTTTTGTAACACAATAAATAAAATATTTTAATATAGTAATTTTTTCTTCTTCTTTCGAATAATCATTTTCTATGCAATAACTTACAGCCATATTTCAACAATCATAGCTAAATTTACATTAATAATAGATTTGTTATCTTCGTTTTATAAATTTATACCAAACGATCTGTCACTGATTGCTGGTGAAGAATTCTAACGACGCCGTAATGTCTCAAAATGAATGAGTCATGGATTTTAAACGAGAAAACGGTTTTCAGTTTACCAATAATTTATGTGTAAATAGAATTGCGGGAAAAACTTTTCAAGGTTCTGATTGATGAGTACATAAATAATACCGGAAATAAAGAAACGATTAAATATAAGCATTTAATGATTTAAACAGAATAATTTATTACAGCTTTTTTTTTATTTATTTTTATCATATACATAAACGAAGCGTTTTTGGAAATCATGCTAAGCATCCATTGAAGGAAAAAAAAAAAAGATGCTCATTTCACAAGAACTTCCTTTTTTAAGGATTTCTCCCATTTTTTTTTTTAAAAAAAAAAAAAAAAAAAAAAAAAAAAGGAAATAAAAGATAGAAGTTGTAATGAAATGGTGCGAGCTCAAAATTCAAGTCAATGCGCTTTTTTTTCTTCTGTCGTTTCATTTTTAGTTATTCTTACAAAACCGAGAATTGTTTGTAATCATTTTAACACGGAAATCAAAATATCTTAAAATATGCTAGAGGACATATACGTGTATTTTATTTCTTAGAGTTGTACAATTTATATAATTGATTCAAAAAATTAGAAACTATCATTCATTCAGCATTACTTCTCACTATCCGTCCTTCCTAAATCCTTTCAGTAAGAAAAGCAACTTATAATCATACGAAAAACCTTACAATTTTTTAAAAAAAAGTCCTGGTTTTGTAATAATTTCAAATAGATGCATGCATTATAATTTTAGCAAGCAAAATACTAATCAAAAGCGAATATTTTCTCCCATTATCATGGTATTCATCTTTTATTAAAAAATTAGCCGAGTGGTCATGGTTGCGGCGAACCCTGATGCGACTTAGACCCGAGCTGATGCACTTAAATTCTGTTGAGGTCCGAAGTTCTCCCGTTGGCATGGTGTGGAAGTTTGGAGATGAAGGTACAAGCTCAGGTGTTCGCGTCACTTGGCCGAGATTCCAATTTACGAGGTTCGTCACCAATTGCCCTCATGTTGCTTCTCAGTGTGACGTTAATAAAAACAATCCAAATTTATTAAGAAAATTTTGATAAACGTGAAACCTTATTTCTATCGATATTTTTCTTTTATTTTCATTGAAAGTTATTCTTTAGAGTTCGTGGTTTTTCTCGATTTTCAACGTTTTAGTGTTTGGTGCATTTATGGTTTCAATACAACAGTCTGGAAGCTAAGAATTAAAATAATTAAATTACAGCAAATAATAAATGCTATTGAATTATTTGATAATTAATATATATATATATATATTGAATGTAAATTAAGAACTTTTTACAGACATTTCACTTTGTTCACAAGATTAATGTATTGGCAAGTAAGGTAAGAAAAAAAAAACCACTAAACTCAATAAAATTTATTCTCTTAAAATAAAGTATTATTCAGATTCAACTCAGCGAGACTGAAGGAAAATCTAAGAGAAAACAATCAACAGAGCTGGTTGTACAAAGTTTGAACACTTTTTTAAGGTTTCAAAGTGTCTCTGGCACCCTCTTCAAAAATATAAGATATATTTTTAAACATAATTGTTGATTGTTATAACATTTCGATCAATGTGATTTGCATTGCGTTTGTATATCACAAGTTACATCACAATATTGTGCTACTAGATTGCAACTTATTTATCATGCAAATTGATTGTGGCTAACTTTTTATAATACGGTTGCTCTAATATAATGTTTCCATAGATAAATGGAAAAAAAAAAAATTTTACAGATTTATGTGATAATTTTTTTAAAAAATGTTCCTCCATTATTGCGGAATAATATTTGCTCAATTGTTCTACATTTTGCATTTGAGCAACAACTCGCTCTTAATATTGCATAGTCGCCCTATGAACTCTTCTTTCATTACCTAGTATATCAGTTGCTAATAGGTGGCCTCGGTAGCCTAGTGGTCATGGCTTCGGACTCGTGGCCGACGGTTTTCGTTGAGTTGCGGGTTCGAGCCTTGGCCACTAAACATCCATCGTGTATTCGGGGCTGATGCACGTTAAATCTGTCGGGGCCCAAAGTTCTCCCGATGGCGTGGTGTGGAAGTTCCCTGTAGCGCTCTTTCCTTTTGCAGCGCTAGATCGCAGTTTGCACTCCTGATGTCCTACTCATCCTACTATTAATCACATAAGGAGTGGAAATGTAGAGTGTTGAACGCGTTCGGGTGTTCGGAGTAGGACTTAACTATTATACTTCGAGCGCGTTCAACACTCATCGACATTATGTTATTAATGGGGGTTGCCACTAACAGTATTTGAAGAATTAGCTCCCTAAATAGAAATACTTCTGTAGATAGAAATTCTGTACTTAGCAATAATTCTATCACCTGCAAATAAATAGGATTATTTCCCAATTATGCCTCATCAGTTATCACAAAAGCCATAATCACCATAGAATCCGACGAAACTACAACCCCCAAGACTCCGAAGTACCAGTGAGTGTCTCGCCCAGATAGATACACCTATATATATATATATTCTTCTCCTATTTCTTAGAAAAAAATCATACTTTCCCTAAAATGTCTGAAATAATTTTATTAGAAACATAAGAATATGTTAAAATTATGTTCACTATATAGCATCTAAATATACCTCGGAAGATATTAAAAAAGCTTAAGATATGCCTGTTAGAAAAAACTTGAGATGCCTCTATGCCTTAAGACAGTGGCGTTTTAAGTCTTGGGGAGCCCTTTGAACTTACCATTTTCTTGATGGAACCCCTTGATCAAAGAGAAGAAATAGGATATCAAAGCTTTATCCTACACAAATTTACAAAATTATTATTGCATCCCTATTTTATCACAAAAGAAATATCTTAGTAAGATAATGATTGTTAAGGTAGCTTTTTTCCCCCTAAAATATATTCTTTGAATAATTAACAAAAGTAACAATATTTAAATCATAATAAATTAATAAAATGAAAAAAAAAATTAATGGCTTGGCTGTGATTGTTTTTTATTGCAAAGCCTTTTTACATCTGGACTAATTGTTGAAATCTGCAATGAACGTAATGTCATCTTCAGCACTGTTTCTTTATTTTGTTTGTGTAGCAGCGTACAAAAAGAAAGATTTCATATCTCTTTTGATAATTTCAGGATTTTCTTTTTAATGTCAATCCAAAAATGCATAATATCAACTTGAATAACATTTAGTTCAAATTGAGAGTTGGTCGATTTATCAATTTGCTCCTGTCTTCCTTTTATTGGGAATTCGGAGGTGTCACCGTCTTGAAAAGGAATTTTGGAACCAAGATAATTTTTTTTTCCTTTTGAACATAGAAATATTCAAGAAATGTTTTTTGAAGATCTAATAAATGTTAAACCAAACAATTTTTACATTTTTATCGGGATTAGCTTACCGTCGACTAAATTATTATACAAATTAGGAAGGAATTAAATATTATGTTTCAAAATGCAATATGCCCAAAATTTCAATTTTAAAAGAGTGGCGTTAATTTTATTTTATACCTTGACATAGTGAAATAAAGGCCAATTCTTCACCTAAGCCAAATAATGGAGACTAATATGTGACCTAAAGCTTCTCGATTAATGTATCTGAAGCACGTGGTTCTTACGAAATTTAAATTTTCTTTTATCCATAAAACATTTATTTTTACAAGCAAACTGCCTTTAAGAATTCGATCTTTTACAAAAATTAAAAGTTTACTAAAATTTTGGCGCTTCGATTAAGCAAGTAGTAATCTCTTGCGGAACCTCTATCAAAGTTCCAGGGAATCCGGTTTGAAGACCTCTGCCCTAAGATATGCCTCCATATTAAGTTAATTTTTAAAAAACTGACACTTTAGTTTTTTAAAGTCTGTAGGGAATACGAAAAAAAAGAATTTGTACGCTTAGAAATTTGCTATATTTATACAATAAATCTATTTTTAAAAAAATTAGGATTTATGCTTGGTCAGTATAGGAGAACTAGCTATTGAATGAAGTTCTAAAAAATTTAATTCATACATAGTTTACCATTCTTAATTGAAACATAAGTTATACTTGAAATTACGAAATTAAATACTAGTTCATTTTAATATTAATTTAATCTTTATTCGAACAGAAGTAAACAACTGAATCCAAGAAATAAGGTTTTACTTCTCTTGTGACTAATTCAATGTTTCAAAACAAGACGCAACAGAGGTTTTTTTTTCCCCTCTCTGGGATCTGTAGTGATTAACGGACGAAGGTAAATATTTGTTTTAAGACGAAAAAAATCTGTTTCAAAATTTTTGTGCTTTCATGGAAAATATATCTTCCCATTTTTATTTATTTATTTATAAAATGATCAATCATACTTAAAGATCGAAAATTGTAACTTAATGTCTCGAAGTTTTATTAAAAATTTAATTGTTTAACGACTTTTACAGCAAACAATAAAGTTTTTTTTTTTGTTAAATTTAAATTACCCGTAATCTATTAATTTAGAAACCTAAGTAAAAATTCTAAATATATTTAAATCATTATAAAATGGTTAAAAAAAATGCCCTTGAATACAGCAATAAAATTTGAGAGTACATGTACACGACTGTATTTTCTGATTTATTTTTTAAAAAAATGCTTTTAAAATTCTCAGAAGTACTCCCAGATAACGTCATCCGTAAGGAACAGTATACTAAAATTACATTTACGGTCAAGTGACGTTGATTCGGATATCATTAATTTGATTTCACCGTAAAGGAAACATAATAAAATTATTTAAACAGTAACTGACACTTTGCAAAAGGCTTTTTCAAATATATCCATATTAAATTTAACATCTATTCAATTAAAAAAAAAATTATAGAGAATAGAAAGCAGATAATAAAAGTTTTTCTATCTTAATAAAAAATGTCGCTGAGAAATGCAAAACTATTTGTAAAAATTTGCAATACACGTGTAATTCTATCCCGAGGAATTAAATGAAGTAATAAAAGGTAAGAAAAAAAGGAACTATAATAACATTTCTTCTAAAATATCCAAAATTGAACAAGGTAATATTTTGATTTTTTTCATTGAAATCAACAATGCAAATGAAATTAGTTTTTCAATTTTTTTCTATTATAATTTCATATTTGAACAGTTATGAAATAAAAGTAATAGTTAATTCAGAATTACAATAAAAATTGAAGAAGAGAGAGATAAAAAATCTTCTTCGTAGAAATTCAGTTTATATTTTTCGATATTATTCTCACAAATTGATAGGTAAGAGATAGTGAAGCTTTTGGTGTGGGAGCCAGATACGTCTATGCTGCTCCAAACAAGGTGTAACTATGATCTAGTTGTTTGAAAAATAGGTAAAAGAAAAATTGATTGCCAAGAAGGAGAGTCGATAATAGAGAAGGATCGCTAGAGAATTCCAGGGGCGCGTCACACACACACACACATGTTTACCACAGACATTAAACCCCTTGGGAAAAAAACATTACGGTACCTCGAGATCGTGATCAATAGTTCATAGACTCTGTGGTTGTCCATTATGATTAAATAATATGTTTTCATAACCTTAATAATCATATATTGGTAATAATAAAACTGTAATTTCTATATGAAATGGAATGCAGTAAATATCCTTTTCAGTGTGTATGACATACCTCCTCTTCTCTAGAGCATAAAATCTCTTTGAATTTTTAATTTCCTTAACAGTATTTATATATGAGCAACAATCAAATAGTAGCGAGTGCTAATCCGGTGGACTCTTCACTCAGTCTTGAAATTTCTTAAAAATTAAAACAAGCATATTGAAATGTGCTTTAACGCACATATGAACTTAAAATTGCGAATGAAAGGAAAGGGAGGGGAATGAGGATAGGAATGTGAATGAATTATTTACAATGAGGGTGAGGTTTTTTAAGAAATTTTAAAACTTTTTTTTTTTTGTTAATCTTATCGTAAAATTAGATTATATCATTTTTATGTCATTTTTTAATATCATTCTTTTACCTCCGTTCAATGCCTTGGATAGCCTCTACGTAATGTAGATGTCTAATCCTCAGCAAAAGGATATTATTATTATTTATGAATTTTAATTTTTTTTTATTATTGTAAAAATACAATGTATTTTATATTATTTAAACTTCTTCTTCTTCTTTTTTTTTTGATGATATGAAAACAGAAGAAAAAGGAAGGGAAAGGTAAAAATGGTTCTTGTTTGGCTTGAAGTACAACAATTGTCAGCAAATTAGTTCAAGAGAAGGGAGGTAGGGATGGTGAAAGGGTAAGTAAACAGCTGATGATCAGCTGAATAGATGATGATGGAGGTCTTGAAGTGAGATGGTTGACTGAAAGAGGCTATTAAAGGAGTGATGAGTTGGAATGCAAAATGTTATTAGGGAATTAAGTGGAAATAATTATTGCAGGATTGGTAGGGTAGGGCATGGGTTCCAGTATTATGAGCAAAAATTAGCTGGGTCCTTATTAGTGGGTTAGTATGATTTGTTAGTCTGTAATAGAATCTTCTAGAGAGTTTGTTAATGTGCTTATTAATAGCAGGGATATTGAGATCCTTGTAAATGACAGAATTTCTGACATACCAAGGGGAGTTAGTAATCATGTAGAAGATTTTATTTTAAAGGACCTAATTTTTTTTTAATGTAAGTATGGCATAACTCCAAGTGGGGGAAGCATAAAGTAAGATAGGGTGGATTACCTGTTTTAAAGGTATACGGTTATTGATTTCGGCTCAGCATTTGCCTATTATTGATTGGATATGAAGTTTGAAGGTGAGTTTGGAGTCCAAAATAACTCCTAAGTATTTCCCCTCAGAGTCCCAAAAGGTTTGGTCATTAAAAAATTTTGAGTTTTTCATTAGGAGGGGTGGGGGTGACCTTTTCTAAATATGAGAGCTTTAGTTTTATTAGTATTTGCAGCAATCCTTCAGAGTGTAATCCACTCTTCTATTTTTAGGTGATTTTGTAATCTGTCTATTACGTTGATAGGATTTTTTCCCCTTGGGTAAGGATTGCTGTATGATCTGCAAATAAACAGAGACTATTATATAGACTCTGAGGGAAGTCATATGTGTACAAATTATATCCTAGTACGACATAAATAAAACCAAACAATTGTGTACATATGTTTTGAATGTTGATTTACCTTGGACTATTCATATCAATGGTATTTTTTAATCAAATGTGAGTGAGAAGCTACGATAGTAACTTTATATAATTGCAGGTGTTTTTTTTTTTTTTTTTTTTTGTTAAAATCTGTTAGATTTGCTCTAGCATATTTTGTTATTGGATTATATTTCATTTTAAGAATGGAAAAGAATCCGAATTCTAAATAAGATTCAGATACTGTAAAAATGGACGACATGCTTGCCTCGAACCATAACCGAGAAAAAAAAGAGGAAGATGATCAACCCGCAAATTCAAATTCATCTGAAGACTTGCCAGTTCTTATTTCTCCAACTTCTTTCGATATCGAGAAGCTAGAGAAGGATAATATTATATTGCCTGAATTCCGACATGTTTATTGGCCAGCTATTGTAAGAAATGGTAATATAAACAGTAAGAAGCTGACAATTTGGTACTGTGACAGAACTGGTAAAAGTTTTAAACTGTCATTCAGTCGAATACGATCATTCAGAGACATGGAATTTAGAAAGAAAGCTTTGGATCAACAAATGTCACCTGAAATGAACCAACTATATACAAAAGTTTTTGATTTGGCTCGAACCTATGATAGTAGACGAGCTTATGGTGTCCATGATGACCCAGCTTTGTATTTTGATTCTACAAAGCCATATTTTACATTTTTATATGAGGATCTAATCAAATTGGGTACTCTATCGCAACAAGAATCAGAAAATAAAGGAAATAATAAATCAGTACAGGCATCTGGGAGTGAAATACCATCAAATAAGGAAAATGTAGCAAGCTGTTCGTATAAAACAAATGGAGATGAAGAATCTTCAGATTGTGCTGAGGATTCTTACTTTGTAGATTCTTTAGATGCTGAAAGATGCTTTGTAGATTCTTCAGATGCTTTGTAGATTCTTCAGATGCTGAAAGATGCTTTGTAGATTC
>BMAW01008138.1:278233-293289 GCA_019974015.1 Nephila pilipes | reverse complement strand
GGATATTAGAGACGTTTTTGTGTTTCTTTGGGGTTATAACAAATTTAATGAAACAGAACTCGTTGATTTCGAAAAAAATAAGGAAGTAATTTGGAATGCTTAGTAAAAAATATATTCAACAAAAATAAAGGATGAGTACACAAAAACAAAATAAAATGCGTAAAAGGTAAACATTTATACAATATTAATCGTTTACAGCGTCAGAGGGAAAAAGAAAGCTTCTGATTTATTTATAATAATTCATCAAAATGACGAGATTGATGTGGACGATTGATGGAACTTCGAATCCTTACGGACTTCAATCTCCGGTGTTTGTAAGAGCTGTACGTCGTAAAAGATGCAATAGATGAAATTGGATTCAGAAATATAAAAGAAATTTGTTACTATAATGCCTTTTTTTTTTAAGTTCAGGAAGTCAGAGTAATCCATTATTATTTTACATTCTAAGAGAATACGATTGTAAATTATGAAAGAATTTCTAAAAAATTATCTGAACAACAAAAATTCGAACAATCTTAATCAACTAAGACTCTTAGAACCTTTGAAATAAAAATTTCTGAGAACCATTACATAATGAAACAGATATAAATCTGATTGAAAACAAAAATTCTAAAACTTCGAGAATTCTAGAAAGGATTCAAGATT
Source organism: Nephila pilipes (assembly GCA_019974015.1). Lineage (NCBI taxonomy): Eukaryota > Metazoa > Arthropoda > Arachnida > Araneae > Nephilidae > Nephila > Nephila pilipes. Next base: position 292,644 of record BMAW01008138.1, on the reverse strand, counting down.
ATTTTTAGAAAAAGTACGATAAAAATATGCCAATGAAGTTTCAGGTTATGAATTGAATTTTTTTCATCCAACAGAATCTATTACAAATTGATGAATCAAGTTTCTCCTGATTAAGTTTACTGATGTCTTTTTAACAGTTGCCCATGCTGATGAAACTATCAAAGAGAAGAGGTTATAAAACTCATTTTGTAATTTTAACTTTTTAATTTTGAAATATTTATGTATGTTGAAATGATATTAATGGGTTTCTAACCAGTGGCGTACCGAGGGGTGGAGAGAGCTGACCATCCCGGTCCTCTGAAACTGATTTCTGATGTTGATGTCGCAAACTTCTGATGAGATAGAATAAAATGAATTTTGACTACAAATGAAATGGTTAAGGCGTCATCTTAAAGCAATTAGGTTTAAAAGGACGACGCTAAAAGAAGATTTGCATTGAGAATGTTGAAGTTTGAAATGGAAATTGATTTACAAACAATGACGCACCCAGGTGGATACAAGGGATAATATGCGTCCCCCCGAGATACTAATTTAGAGTAATTATTTTATTATACTACTATAGATGTTCTAAGCTTTAAAAAGGGATTTCTTTTTCCTTCTTATGTTTAAATTTTTTCATCTATAAGAGAAAAAATTATTCCATCTAAACTAATTCCTGAGAAAAGAATGGAAAAATCTTTGCTGTCTCCAAAACGTTTTTCTGGGCTAGTGTTTAAAGGCGAAGCATCCTTATAGAAGATTTACCCCCTCCTAACAGTTTTATAGGAAATAATTACGGGATACATTCTTTTCTTCCAGACAGTGGAAGGAAGACCTAGAACAGGTCTACAGGTGTAAGTCCCTAGAACAGGTCTTTTGAAATGCACATCTCAGAATATCACCTCTTTGCGGAGTAGAATCGTCCGCGAGCAATATTATCGGCTTTTATAAGTGAACCATAGTCTAGAAATCTGGATTTATCTGTTTACATTTGCTCAACTTTTAATTAGTTTATTATTTTTTTCCTTTCAAATTTGCATGGATTGTTTTTCTAAATTTTTTGATTCGACAATAGCTAAGAGGGAACAGCAGTTACTTTTAAATTACTTTAACTCAGGTGAAAAAAATTCTAAACGTCGATTTGAAGCTAAAGTTTACATTAAATAAGAAATAAGAAGTAGAAAATCAACTATCTGAATTGAAAATGTAAATACAAGCATAGAGTTGTTGATAGTTGAAAGGATTATTTACATAACTGCTGTATATAAATAATTGTTAACTTTGTTTAATTTTTGAAGTTTGGAATTTCATCTACATTGTTCTTGTAGTAATTGAGAATGGCAACTGAAATTGCAGAAGTATCTCTAGGCATGATAAATCGAATCATTGAGTATCACAAAAATAGAAAATAGTACCGAGAAAAAGAAAAAGTGATTAAATTAAGATTTAAAACTGTTGGATACACAGTGAAAAAATACGAAGAAATTGAATGCAGTGAAAATAAACCCAGATCAGGATGTGCCAGCAAATTAGCACCGAGGACAAATAAAATAAATTTTAAAAAATCCAATAGTTCAATTCAAAAAGTTGCTGAAGGCTTTTCAACATCTTCTAACAAGAATCCTCTAACATTAAGAAATGTTCTTTATAATACAGGTTTAAAAGGAAGGACTCCAAGGAAAAAGTCAATCGTAAATCAAACAAATAGGAGAAAAGGTCTGGCCTACAGAAATAAACTAATAGAAAACGGAAACGTTTTCTGATGAGGAGAAAACTTCAAATTTTCTCTCCAACAAGTATTCGAAAAATAAAACTGCTTTAGATCCAAAACCTATATTCCCAATTTTCAAGTGTGGTGGTGGGGAAATGTTTTGGTTTGGAATGTATGACGCCTAATGGAGCAGGAAATATGAATTTTATTGATGAGGCAGTGGCAGCTTTAACATACATTGAAATGTTGTGTCAAAACTTATATAGCAATTTTATGAAACTTGACTTAAAACAATGTTTTCACTTTCAGCACTATAACGACCAAAACCTACTGTCGTCATCAAAATATGGTTACTTTACAATGATCAAAGCCGACTGGTAACTCCTCCACAATATCGAGATCAGAATCCAATAGAAAATTTATGGATGTGATAGGATGCACAAATTCGGAAAAAAAATATCAAAACAACTTAAAAGGAGCCTTTACTGATAGGAGTTAGTACCCATGTGCGAAGAATCGAGTTTGGAGCGACCAGGAAGATGACAAGGTGAGATTATCGATGATCGTGCGGCAAGCGCTTGTGGATTCCACAATGAATAGTTCAACAACACAATCAGATATAGGGCTGCCAGTTGATCTACTACCATTTCCAGACGCCTTGAGGAAGTGAATATGCAAGCCAAGTGCTCTTTTCGTGTACTATCATTAACACCGAAACATTGACTACAATGACTAGAGTGGTGTCAGGCCAGCACGAAGTGGAGTGCTACAAACTGGCAAAACGTGGTATTTAGAATGAATTCCAGTTCCTTTTGGAGACAGATTATAACCGCGTACGGGTATGGAGTCGCTGTACCGAATGATACAATTCCACCCCCGCAGTCGCCCGATACACTACTCACACAGAAGGCGTAATGATCTAGGAGGACATAACCTTTGATAGACGGTCCACTCTAATTGTGGATGTGGAACCTTAACTAGCGAACGTTATGTTGATAACATTCTTCGCCATCTCTTGGGATCTTTGCTAAATGATCTACCAGAGGCAATTTTTCAGCAAGATAATGCTCGTCCGCATACACCTCGACCTACGTAATCTTCAAATTCTTCCGTGGCCAGTCGGCTCACTAGACTTGTCCCCTATAGAGCATTTGTGGAACAAACTGAAATGCCAGATGCCACCGTGTCACTCTGTATATGATTTTGAGGTGACTATTCAACATTTAAGGGCTTATATGCCTCTGGATAACATCCAACGCATAATCAACTCAATCCTGGACCGTGTTGCAGCATGTATTGCAGAAGAAGGCGGTACGACCTGATTTTAAAGTTGTAATGTATTTGTCTGCGACGACTCTCTTCTATAACAACGTTTGGAGTTAAAAAAATGCCTTACGTAATCAGCCAGAATAAATGTCTTTTCAGCCTGGTTGGTAGGAGCGTCAACTTTGGACCCACTGGTCCAGGGTTCAAAACAGCAGCGGCACCCAAGGTCACCAATCAACTCTCTCCCCCTCCTCGGGGTCGGTTTTAGTCCACCGGCCATCGAAGTGGTGACTCAGGACTTGAACACTAGATGGCAGCACAACCTATACCTACTGACTGCATATGCCCCCAATGCAAAGCACTTGCCTCTGTATGTCTAACCAAGACAAGCGCTCTCAAAATCACTACTAATTATTTTCCGGCTTTGGCGCACGTGTCGACGAGACCCGCCACTCAACACGAGACAGCCGATGACTCAAATGGAAACTGTCTGTAACAAAAAAACTCAATTCAACAGGAAGGGAATGTATATCAATTGCAGTAATGGCTGAAAAATATTAAAAAAAACCAATTCTGTACAAAAAAAATAGCAATGATTCTCTTCGTATCATCACTTTGATACTGGAGGGGGAGTATGCGGCAACTCTCTTCTACAACAACGTTAGAAATTAAAAAAAAAACGCCTTCCTTAACCAGCCAGAAAAGATGTCTTATCAGCCTGGTCGGTAGGAGCGCATTCTTCGGACCTACTGGACCAGGGTTCGAAACAACGTTACGGCACTCTAGGTCATCAATCAACTCTTTTCCCCCTCCTCGGAGTCGGAAAACCACTGGCAACCGATTGTCTAACTGTTCGCACTGTATTTGTTTTGTTGTCTTCCTTTCGAGATCAAGTGAATCTGTCACCCGTATCATTACGTGTATAAAATTTCATTTTAATCCGAAGTTCCCTTTTTGGTGCGCTATTTTCAATATTCCTGAGTGCACACACGAGTGTATGTGTTGACATTTTGTAAGGTGATCATTCCATTAAAGGGGGTTCCAAAGGTGGGATTGCCACCTCTGTCCTCGGTAATTGTAGGTACACCGTTGACTTTAATATTATATAATCTTTAATCATCTCTAAGAAGCATGTTTGACTATCAAAGTGGGACATTGAAATTACTTGGATTTAAAAACCCTTTTATCAATGAAGAGATTATTTCCTAAAAATACTTTGCAAAACTTCTTGAGGAATATTATTTTAAGATATAATGCGTTTTATAATTATTACATTAATACCTTTGAAATTTCTTCAATATTAGCGATTTGGAACACTTTTCTTGTAGAGAATAAATGTCTTCGTCATTGAATTTGTAAATTTTACTTTTGCAAATAAAAGTATTTTTATTCTTTACTGAAATATTTAAAAATATTGAATTTTTTATCGTAACTAATGTTTTTAAAGATTTAATTAAAAAAAATTTCATAAATTTTACTTGAAATTTGTTCATTGTTTTCAATCATAAGAAATATGTATTTGTGAAAAGGATGGAGTCTATACTTTAATACTTCCATGGTTGTCAGCAGCAATCACGTGATTATATTTATCGATAACTACAAGTTAATGACCTCTTGATCAGAAACAGTTATTTTATAAAATATAAAGACTTTCAATGTGATAACAAATGATTGAACGAAATCTAAACAAGAATCTATCCTTATAGTCGATGCATTTTGCAACAAACATGATAAGAATACTGATTGCGAAGGATTAGGATTCTTCTCTGGAAAAAATATGCATAACTCTATTTGTGTTTCTATTCTGCACAGATATTAAATTCTTTGAAATTAAACCTCTATCAAAACACAAAAATGAATTTGTGAATAACACAAAGCTGTAGTTTTTAAATATAATTAATTTATTTTGCACTTGAAAATATTAATTAACAGTAAAGCTTTATAAAAAAAAATGTAAATGAGATAAAAATCAGAGTGATTAGCGAATAGTGATGACGCATGCTCAGTTTTAAGTTACAAGATGTTACATGCGCAAACAGTTTTAAATATAGATGGCGTCCGTAACATTTGATCGTAGGGGAGACTTCTCAAATAGCTTTTTAGCTTTCTTTTTGTTTTTTCAAAAAGGAGGCTATTTAAAGAGTTGTCATATCAAAAACTGCATTATCTGCACCTCCTACTCATCCGCAAATATTTTGTAACAACACAAAAATACGTAATTTGTTTTAACGAAATGAAATTGAACAAGTAACATAAAAAAATTAAAGTCAATTCCTATTTAGGTCAACAATGAACATTTTTATTTTAATTACTTTTTAATAAATAATTACAATTAATATAAATATATATATATGAGAGAATCACAATATTAAGTGGCAAATTTTTTTCTCCCATATAAAACTAAAATTAATTAGTTCATTCGGTAAATTAAATGGTTGGAATGCAGTTTAGCCCAACCACCCTTGGCGACAGGAATTTGGCGGTATTTTGCCAAATGTGGCTACCCTGGTCCGCTTCGCTGGCTTAACGGTCAGCCAAAAAAAAAAAGTCGCCAAGTTTGTCAATTTTTGAAATCGTGCCAAGTGGTTGACTAAACTACATTTTCACCAATTAAATTTAATTAAATGAATTAATATTTGAAAAAACTATATTACCATCAAGTGTCATCCACTATCAGTTTAAATAAATGTATTTGAATTTGAACGGATGAGTAAAAAGTATTTTACTAACGACTAAATATTTGAACAAGATATATAGAGAGAGAGTGTGAGCTAATAGTAGGAATTTAAAAAAAAAAATCTCCGTTTTCCACGTTTATTTCTTCCTATTGCGATGCTTGAATAAAACATTTATAAATTAATCATTTCTCTCGTGTATCTATCCATTTTCACATAAATTTTTGCTGTAGTATCCTTTTGGTAATGTCGTAGATATCTCACCAGAGCACCGTTTGAATACGGAAAAGCCAGATAACTGCTGTATCTCTAATAATAACACAATTAAAGAGAAAAATCTATGTACTAGTTATTGTGAAAGATTTAATATACAGTGAATTCAAATAAATTATCTAACATACGAAATATTTAAAACTTAATGAAAATGTATTGTTTTATACAGATATTCTGTATTATTACTAATAAGGAATGATCTAACTTTCATAATCAGTAATAAATGTATGGAACAAAAATCACCGCTTAATATAACACAAGCAAAAGAGGAGGAAACAAAGGTAAGGTAACACAAAACCTCGATTTAAATCTAAATAGAATGGAAACTATTGTATAAAATATAATAAGCTCTAAAATAAAAAAATATAAATAAATTTAAGAAATAAAACTGGAATAAAACTCACTCATCTTCAAACAGCATAATTACGCCATTTTAGTCCTAATCTTGCCTTTGCAGTAAAAATTAAAGCATTAAACATAATGATAGCATCGTCCTCTGTGAATTAGGATTAGAATTAAGAAAAATACAAAACAAAATTCGAAAAATCATCGAAAATAAATTTTTTTAACTAAGATTATAAAAAATGGAAAAATAAATAACTAATAAATAAAAACAAAAGAAAAGCAGGGAATTACTGTGTTTTATAATTTTAAAAATTAATTTGTAGTTTTTTTTAAAAAAAATAATTGAATAATCAGCCTTATCACGTGTTTGAAAGAATTTAAATTATTTTGAAAATTTGAAGTTAATAAAAATTAATTGAATTCAGTTTAACATTCCGAAGTCTATAATTAAGTAATATATTTTTATAAATATTTTATCTCAAATAGCTATTAAAGAAAATACCTTTATTAATTGGAACATATATTTATCTCTCTCGTTAAAAACATTACCATAATAATCTTATTATCTACATTTGAAGTTGATATTTAAATAATCTATTTAATAAGGATTTATATCAGTTTTAATCAAATTTAAATAAGAAGCATAAAATGATGATTCCGGATAGAATTCTAGGTTTGAAGTTATTTTGAAAAACTAAAAGTTCATCTGTACTTATAAACGTACGTGTCGCGACTTTAATAAATAATCATATCATTACCACGAAATGTAATTTTAAAACATAGATGTTTAAACTAAAATAAATTAACACAACTCAACTTGTATTGAAACGATTCATAACGAGATGATTTATGTATGTGGCAACAGTGTGAAATGAAAAATAAAGTTTTATGGATGTCAAGAATTTTTGTCTGTGAGTTATTTATAACTAACCTGTTTATTATAAATGGACAAAACAGTAAGAATATACAAACTCTCAGTACATTTATTCATTTTATTACATAAAATGGTCAAGCATTTTTCAAGCTCGTATTCTACAAAACGTTGAAAAGGTGAAATTTCTGTAAAAGAATCAAAAATGTAGAGATATTTAAATCAAATAAATACTTATAGTTATATAATTAATATACTTGTAATATTTAGGAATACATTTTTATTTTTGATTATGAAAACAATTAGGATTACATTTCCTATTTTCTTATTGCTTATCCTACAATAATAATACAATCAAAAATTGGGAAGAAGATTTCTATTTTTCAAAATACTTAGCTAGTCCAGAGAGAGAAATTTTATACTTCTCGTATGTATTAGAGTTTTACAAGAAACTATTCGCTTTCTACTCATATATTTTAATAAAAAATTTGTACCGCCGTAAAAAAATTACAATTGATTATATTACTAATCATTTTATATTTGCATGAATTAAATGGATAGGAACATTAGAGTTTTATAAATCAGTTTATCTCTAAATAATTTATAAGTAATTAAATTTGGAATACTATATTTGAATAAATATTTTATTTTTCTGGAAAATTGTAGAAAAATTTACAAATTTTTATTTGAATAGCCATAAATTTCAAAAGAATAATCTAATTTTTTGGTCCCCATAGTAACAGCATTAAAAAACTTTTCGTTACATCAGCCGATAAAATATGTGCAATAATCTAATATATAAAATTCTCCTGTCACAATGTTCGTTCCCATACTCCTCCGAAACGGCTTGACCGATTCTTATGAAATTTTTTATGCATATTCAGTAAGTCTGAGAATCGGCAACTATCTATTTTTCAAAACTCTAAGTGATAAGGGGTGTCCACCCCAAAACTTTTGCCAACAAAACAACTAATAAAATTATTAATTTTGAGTGTAATTCGCACGATCAGTTAATTAAGTGATTTACATAACCTCTAAAATACTCAACACGTGTCACGAGTTCCCGCAAACAACGGCTATTGAGTTGTAAGTATAAATTATTTTTATACGTTTATTATAAAATCAAAAATTATTCTTTCTGATTTATAACGAAAATATGCCAACAAAACGCAAAGGGGCCAATTTGAGCCGTGATACAAATAAATCTAGAAGCATTCGAAATAGAAGAGCCCAAAGAACCGAAGAACAAGTTCAAGAAGAAAATACTGAAGCGCGTGTGAGAATGGCGCAATTGCGTCAAGAACAATTAGACGATACACGAGCTGAACGCAATGAAGTCATGAGATTAGAACAACGACAATCACACCGTTTTACTGTTAATAGACGTAGAGTAAATGACCAACAACGCCAACAGGCACATCGAGCATTTGTAGCTACATCATTCCTGCGTCTAGCATTCCAGTATGAGCCCGATATTGAATATTATGCTCATTCAAAAAAGGTAATTGGTGCTATGGACAAAGAATGCCCGTATTGTCATGCTTTGAAATTCAAAAATGAACCAGCCGGGATGTGTTGCACGTCAGGGAAGGTACAACTACCTGAAATTGAAACACCACCGGAACCATTGAACGGTTTGCTTATCGGCACAGATCCAGATTCTAACGTGTTCCTGAAGTCCATTCGAACATTCAAGTCATGCTTTCAAATGACATCGTTCGGAGCAACAGAAATAGTTCAAAATACTAATGCAAATGGTCAACAATACAATTCTACATTTAAAATCAGAGGCCAAGTTTATCATAAAATAGGCTCATTGCTGCCAATGCCAAACGAACCACATAAATTTTTACAAATCTACTTTATGGGCGGCGAGGACTCCAGAAGAGCACTAGCCAATCGGGTGGATGCACGTTGTGGCTACAATAACCTTGATTCATTCTTTGCCAGACGCATCGTCAGCGAGCTGGATGCTCTATTGAATGAGCATAATGAATTGTTGAAAATATTCAAATCCCACATGCACAAATTAGAAAGCGATAATCACGCTATTGTTATTAATCCTGATAAAACACCAGTTGGAGAACACATTCGTAGATTCAATGCACCTGTTGCTGACGACGTTGCTGGAATCATGGTTGGCGATCGTACAGGTGCACGAGAAATTGTGATTCTTAGGAGAAATAATAATCTTCAGTTCATTGCTGATACACACCGTTCATATAAAGCTCTCCAATATCCGCTAATCTTCTGGAAGGGACAAGACGGATAGAGCATAAATATTAAACAACGAGATCCCGTATCAGGTACTTCATTAATTATGAATTTGATCATTACACTTTTAACAAAACAATTAAATTATTAAATGTAATTAATTTAAATTAATATTTATGAATATATTATTACAGGAGCCGAAACAAACAAGAACGTTAGCTCGAAGGATTATTATGCGTATAGATTGATGATTAGACGCGGGCTGGACAACGTCATTCTACGATTTCGAGAGCTTTGTCAACAATTCATGGTCGACATGTACGCGAAGATAGAGGGCGAACGACTACGATACTTACGATATAATCAACTCAAGCTACGTGTTGAAGAGTACATTCACTTGCGAGACGCTATTGTAAACAATGCCGACGCCGCCGAAATTGGTAACTCTGTCATTCTACCATCATCGTACATAGGCAGTCCACGTCATATGCAAGAGTATATACAGGATACTCTGACTTTCGTGCGCGAATATGGGCGACCGTGTTTATTTATCACGTTCACATGTAATCCAAAATGGCCAGAGATTACATCTTTGCTGTTGCCTGTCCAAAATGCAATACATCGTCATGACATTACAGCACGTGTGTTTAGACAAAAGCTGAAGTCTTTAATAAATTTTATTACTAAATTACATGTATTCGGTCCCACACGTTGCTGGCTGTATTCGGTTGAGTGGCAAAAGCGAGGATTACCTCATGCTCACATTTTGGTTTGGTTAATCGACAAAATCCGTCCTGAAGAAATAGATAATATAATTTCTGCAGAAATTCCCGATCCGTCTACTGATCAATTGCTGTTTGATATTGTTACAGCAAACATGATTCATGGCCCATGCGGTACTTTTAATCGTTTATAGCCTTGCATGGCAGATGGAAAATGTACAAAAAATTTCCCTAAAGATTTCACTAACGATACAATCACAAATGTCGACGGATATCCAATATAACGTCGAAGGAATCCAGATAATGGTGGACAATCATTTATTAAAAACATCAGCAACACAGACATTGATATTGACAATCGCTGGGTCGTGCCATATTCGCCCCTGATGAGCAAAACATACAATGCTCATATTAATGTTGAGTTCTGCAGTTCTGTGAAGAGCATTAAATACATTTGCAAGTATGTCCATAAAGGCAGTGACATGGCGGTGTTTAGAGTGGAAAATACCAATGTGAATGCTCCTCCAGTGAATAAAAACGATGATATAACGCTCTACCAAGTTGGTCGGTACATCAGCTCCAATGAAGCTGTTTGGCGTATCTTTGGTTTTCCGATTCATGAACGGGATCCAGCAGTTGTTCAGTTAGCCGTTCATCTTGAAAACGGTCAGCGTGTATATTTCACGAACAAGACAGCGATTGATCGTGGTATAAATCCACCAAAAACTACACTCACTGAATTTTTTGAATTGTGTAATCGTGCGGATGATTTTGGTGCCTTTGCACGTACTTTACTCTATTCACGAGTACCACGCTATTTCACATGGGCTCAAACAAAACAATGGATACCCCGCAAGCAAGGCTCACCAGTTGATGCATGTCCCAATTTATTCAAATCAAACGCCTTGGGGCGAGTATTTACAGTGAATCCAAGACAGACTGAGTGCTTTTATCTTCGACTATTGTTGGTTAATGTTACTGGCCCATTGTCATTTCAAGATATACGTAAAGTGAATGGGCAACAGTATACAACGTATAAAGATGCATGCCTTGCACTCGGCTTGCTGGAAGACGACAATCAGTGGGAATGTATGCTTGCTGTAGCAGCATTGAACTGTACAGCAATACAAATTCGTCTACTATTCGCTATAGTGTTGACTACATGTTTTCCAGCCCGAACAGAGATATTGTGGGATAATCACAAAGATTCAATGACTGATGATATATTGCATCAACATCGTACACGGTGTAACGATCTAGCTATAACATTCAGCGACGATATGTACAATGAAGCATTGATGCTATTGAGGATCTTTGCATTATCATTGCCAATTTACCACTCAGTCATTTCGGTATGAATTCGCCAAATCGAGGTGCAACTGATTTAATGAACACTGAAATGAATCGTGAACTGCAGTACAACACTGTAGAAATGGCGGCGATTGTTACTCGCAATGTCCCACTAATGAATGAGGAACAAAGAACCATTTACGACCGCATTATGCTCATAGTTTCAGCAGGACAAGGTGGGTTCTTCTTTTTAGATGCACCAGGTGGAACTGGCAAGACATTCCTTATTTCTCTAATTCTCGCCGAAATACGATCCAATAATGGCATCGCATTGGCCGTTGCATCATCGGGCATTGCGGCAACTGTATTGGATGGAGGCAGAACAGCTCATTCAGTATTTAAGCTACCACTAAATATTCAAAATAACCCTGACGCAGTGTGCAACATAAAAAAACAATCGTCCATAGCCGCAGTGCTGAAACAGTGTAAAATTATCATCTGGGATGAATGTACCATGGCACACAAACATTCGCTTGAGGCGTTGAACAGGACATTGAAAGATATTAAAAACAACGACAAACTATTTGGTGGCACTCTGTTAGTCCTTTCAGGTGACTTCAGACAAACACTTCCCGTCATTCCACGTTCAACATACGCTGATGAAATCAACGCCTGCTTAAAATCATCGCCATTGTGGCGTAATGTTGAAATAGTACAGCTGAAAGTAAATATGCGCGTTCAAATGCTTCAAGATCCATCCGCTGAAACATTCTCAAAACAACTCTTAGATATCGGCGATGGAAAAGTCACTTCACTATAGATGAAACTGGATACATAAAATTAGCGACTGATTTCTGCACAATCATTGATTCGCAAGATGCTCTCATTGAATAAATATTTCCCGATGTACACACGAATTACATAAATCTCGAGTGGCTTGCAGAAAGAGCAATTTTAGCTGCCAAAAATGTGGACGCTGACATTTTGAATCTGAAGATACAACAGTTATTGCCAGGGGACTTGGTATCATATAAATATATTGATACAGTTTGCGATGACACTGAAGTTGTAAATTTTCCAACAGAATTTTTGAACTCACAGGATTTGCGAGGCATGCCACCACATAACTTACAATTGAAGGTTGGATCTCCGATTATTTTGCTTCGTAATTTGAACCCGCTACGGCTGTGCAACGGTACGCGATTAGTCATTAAAAAATTAATGAAAAACGTTATCGAAGGCACCATTTTAAATGGCAAGTTTCGAGGTGAAAATATATTAATACCACGAATACCTATTATACCCACAGATGTGCCAATTCAACTTAAGCGTATTCAATTTCCGATGAGATTGGCATTTGCAATGACTATTAATAAATCCCAAGGCCAAACAATGTCTGTTTGTGGCTTAGATTTCAGCACACCATGTTTTTCACACGGACAATTGTACGTTGCATGCTCTCGAGTGGGTAAACCATCAAGTTTGTTTGTATTAGCTAAAGACGGACTAACAAAAAATATTGTTCACGCTGTAGCATTAAGAGATTAATATTATGTAATGAATATATTATATAAATAATTATTACTTTTGATAAACTGAAAAAATTAATGTTTGGTGTTTTGTTATTTTTATATTCCCTCATCGTTCACAGCGCTCTATGCCTTTTTCACTCATATTCCACATTCTTATACACTCCCAATAAGTTAGTTATTTTTTTTCTACACTAGAAATTCTCTAGAAATTATTTACATGGCAAAACAACGTTTGCTGGGTCAGCTAGTACTATGTATATAATTACTGTGTACATAAATTATACTGTGCGATTATTGTACAAGTGATTATGATCAATTATTGAACTAAAAATTGATAAACCGATATGTTTCTTCATGGTATTATAAACAAAAAATAATAATTATAATAAAAAAAATTAAAAAGTTCTATGCAAGGTTTTGCAAAGAACAGATTTTGCCACCAAAGGTGCGCTTTTTTACAATTATGATTCAATTACTCAAGTAAATGTAAGAATTAAAGTGAACGATGAAATATCGAAAAATAGGCAATAGCAAACTTTTCCGAAATTAAAATTAAAGGAAACGATAAATTATTAAAGTGAATATTATATCAGTTACATGTAATTAAAATGAAAGCAAACGATAAATTATTAAATTGATTATATTTAAGCTAAATGTAAATAAAATTGAAGCAAACGATACAAAATTGAAAAGTGATCTGGTACGCCAAAAGTGATGCAATTTAAACAATAGCCCCTTGGGTGGCTAGTAAAATAGGCAACTTTCGGTATCAATAACAAGAACAATAGAATAGTAATAAAATACTTAGAATAAACACCAATGCGTAGTATTTAAATTTGCAGCATTTTAAAAAAATATTTTATTGATTTTCGATGGTTATAACGGGGCATTAGAAAAGAAAAGAAAATGCATGAAATGCTCCTTGGACGGTTGTGTAAACAACTAGTTTAGTAAGGTATATGTTCTTCAAGCATATTGTGATAACATATATCTATATTCGTTGATTGTAAGAAATTTGAATTGGTGCTATAGCGTATTCATCAATGTAGGATCTTACATTCGTTAGGTAAGCACGAACTTCTTGACCCTGGATATCCTAGTAATTCCCCTTTACTGTCTTTGATAAAACAGGTAACACGCCCCTGGGATAGCATAGCATCCTTTCTCTATTTTCGACTCTTCTTCGTGTTATCCAATTCCCCTCCCCCCGTTTTTTCGAATGTCAAGATCACAGATACATATTTTTTGATGCAGCATATCCAGATTTAACTCTTGTACCATAAACCTCAAATTTCGGTCTCCACCGTATATTCTCACGTGAGTGTATTAATTACTTCCTGTTAAATAGGAAATATGCTGTATTTGTTAGAAAGTCTGAAAATAAAATTTAGATTTACTCCGAAAGTACTGCTTATTATTTGGATGAACTTTACCTATAGTGTGTGTGTGTGTATATATATATATATATATAGACGTCTCGTACTATAGGCAATATATATATAGACGTCTCGTACTATAGGCAATATATATATA
>BMAW01008138.1:188027-274192 GCA_019974015.1 Nephila pilipes | reverse complement strand
AAGTCTGACGTAGTTTGTTTCGAGAATTTGTTCAGAATTCAAATTCACTATCTGAAGTCACCATATAACGCGGTTAAAATAATCCTTAATTTCTCGATTTTAAAAATTAAAACGATCTTTCGTAAAATAAAGCATCTTTCCAAGCGAACAAATGAACACATATATGAATTTATTCATACGCTACTAACTAGTTACGAACCAGATTTTCACCTATTCAGGACGAAGATGTAAATACAAGCAATTGCAACAATCTGTAAAGAAAATTCTGTGAGCTTAGGAATTTCCGTTCTTATCTCGACAAGAACCGAAAGGTTAGGTTAAGTGTGATATGCGTATATCAGAGACGGCCGCACTGCTTTTGGAAGTCCAATTTTGAAAGAGTCGTTTGTTTGTTTTACTGGATTGTAATTGTAAAATTTTCCTAGGTTACACCTGATTTTTTCAGAAAATGACACAATTTTGTACATCCCCCCACCACCAATTGACGGTTTTTTGGAGACAAAACGTTGGTACAACTATTGAGTTTCGAAAACAGGTTCAGGAACAAAAAAATATATTTAAATAATTCCGATTGTTCGTTTAAACTAATCTTAATTTTCCATACTTCGTATTGTTGAGGGTGTTCGTATTCAACACTTAAAAATAAGCATCGGTCTGTTTTAACTGATCTACATTGAACTGAGCATGCGCGGACTGCCCTGACGAATCATTAACCAAACTTTTGGTAGCTAGCAACTAAAATGGATAATATGCGTAAAATAATTTAATTTTTTTTAAAAATGTTTTTGCATAACATTATTTTCTTAACAAACAAGAAATGAAATAAAATTATTATTTTTGGATATTTATCAGATAAAGTTTATTAAAAACTTTGCAAAAAGAAATTAAATGAATTAAATACTTTTAGACATTGAGAAATTTTAGTTTACCATATTTCATAGGTATGTTTTATTTGCAAAAAAGCAGCACAACTCGACGGAGAGAGCAGAGCTGTTGAAATCCCTGATATACAAGTATATAATAACTGTGTTTAGTATATTAGAAATACTCGTTAGCAAAACTATAGCACTCGGAAGAAAATAAATTTAAAATAAACTGTTTAATAATTTACGCTCTGTTTATTCATATAATCTGAATTTAAAAGTTACTCCTTAGTTTATTTATTGTTTTTATAAACTAATTCAAAAATCATGTCGTCTTTGTTGCAAGTATTTTTTTCTTCCAATCTTTTTGTTCAAAAAGGACTTATTAAAAAGGATACGCAGGATATATTTAACAAATTAAATGAAAATATTATCATAACTTTCTCAAATATATTATCAATTAATGGTATCATGTAGATAATTTTAAGAAAATTATCTGATTTTTCATATTTTCAAGAATTCTCTCCTGTTCTTTTTCACAGCCGTGATGATTTATTACTAGTAATAAATTTATATAAATAAGTAACAGGTTTTTGATTCCTTATTTTATTTTGCATGGTTATTTTCGAGCTCTTTTATATTTAGCTTTAAAATAATCTCTTCCTTTTTTTTTTTTTTTAATCGATTGGATGTATAGTTTTTCTCAATAGTAAAAAAATCTGTAGAGATGTTTTTCTGCTGGATAATAATTGTGCGTCAATATTTCTAGTGATCCGAATTTTTTGAAACATTTAATTATTAAGGGATTAAGAACTAAGATATTTTCTGGCATTTGTGTGTGTGGATCAAAACAACGATTATTTTTTATAGTGAGTGAAGCATTTACATTCATAGCTTTTTAATACCAGTACGTATATTGAAAGGAATGAAAAGGGAAATATTTATCTTTAAGGGGACAATAACTGATTATTTGATGACAGCTTTTCCCCCCAATTAAATTTAGCCTAAAGGATCCCATCTACCCGCCATTTTGATTTCATCAGCTTAACGTTAATCCTATGGAATTTTGACTTTAATTCTCACATCTTTATTATTTGATCTATTTGAATGCAATAAAGTGCATCTGAAAGAGCAAAAAATATTCAATGCTTCTGTGGAATTACTTTTTTCCTCCAATTTTTAAAAATATTTTAAAATATTTTAAAGACTGGAAAACTCGCAAACGAATAATTGGAATAAAAATATTTTTAAAAATCGGAAGAAAAAAGTAATTCATCAGAAGCATTCATTATTTTTTGCTCTTTCAGATGCACTTTATTGCATTCAAATTGAACAAATAATAAAAATGTGAGAATTAAAGTCGAAATTCCACAGGATTAACATTACGTCCACGAAATCAAAATGGCAGGTAGACGACAGTCTTAAATGTACTGACGCACATCGATCGGTTTTATGATTTGTCTGCATATTATGTTCATACACATTTTTTTTAAATTTCGCTTCTGCTTTTCTCGGAACAATTGTTTTCATAATATGTTTAGCTCTTTTAACTCTAAAAGGCTGCATGAATTTCTCCAAAACGTTTTCCGCGAAAAAATGCTACTGATAATAACAACTAGTACACTGAACTTTACAAAAAAATAAATAAATAAATAAAGCATCTGTTCTACTGAACCAGAATGAACCGGTTGAATGCCATCACTGATAAAATCCATCCCACTCATATTCATAATCTGAAAATATCGTAACTTTCCAACAATACATCACTTTTTTCCATGTATTTTCATTGCGCATATTTTTCTTATTTTATTCATAATTCATATTTTTTCCCCTTCTCTTAAATTTCGTATCCAAAACTTATTGATTTCCTCTGGTAAATATTTTTAATTCTTTTCCTCATCCTATATAATATGAAGAAGTTATCGAAAACTGATTTAGAAATTAATTTTAAACTTCGCTTCAGATTTTAAAAAACAAAGATCATCTTCAGAACTTAGTAATATCTTTATATTTACGGTTACAGGTTTCAAAAATAAATTTGTCTTTAATCTCATTTTCAAAATTTAAGAGGTCTTCCGGTTGTAGAAAAGGAAGTCTATATTCACAAAGAAATTGTAAAAGGTGAATAATTTTTAAATTAAGCCTTGAATATGTTTTGTTTTTCTGTAAACTTTATTTTTATAGATTTTATGACTGCTTTCCCTTTTATTTTGAGTTGTTATATTTGTCCATCTAAAATGCTTCTGTAACAAAGCTTTAAACGGTGTGTTCACTTCAAAAAAGAATTTTTTTTAAAGAAATTTAAACTAGAAGATTAATGGTTGATTGACCACTTGGAAAGCTCCAAACAACACCAGTTACGGAAAAAGAAATAATATTAACAAGCTACGAAAGGCCACCAATAGATCATTTTAATGACCTTAAAGTTGAAAAAAATTCAAAACCACTACACGAGGAAGTCAATAAACCAATTTTTTTCAATAAAATGTTGAAATAAATTCTGCGAGATTATCCATTCTACTCTGCATGTTTGAGAGAGAGTTATGAACTAATTTTTTTTTAAAAATATTTATTTTGAATGGTAATTTTATACATTGATTCCGTAAATGGAAAAAAAGGGAAATATTTCATGTTGACTACATTAATTGCTAAAAATTGTATTGTACTCTTATCATTTTGAATAACCCATTCAGTTTCACTGAATCTAACTCAAATAGCATGATTTAATCAACCTGTAACTTCTGTATTTCCGTGTAGTTGTTCATTTATTGATACATTGCCCGCATAGATTAAACTGATATTAATATCGTACTCTAATGACTCTTTTTTTTTTCTCTCTTCCTTCTGACATTTTTTTCCTGTAATGCAAATCCTACAACGCAAGCGAATTATCGTTTTCTGTTTCGCTTGAAATGTAAACATCTTCAAACAAACGCCAGCTTTTGAAAATTAATTGCTGGTAAAGACAGAAATGAATATCGAAATCTTTCAGCGTAGGTGTCTACGTCTGCAAAATAAAATTCAGTGTAAGGAATTATTAATGAAAAAAATAAATACATTTAGAAAAGCTTTAAGGTCCGAGTTCAAACTGCGATTTTCAAAATAATATGCGGGTAGGAGTTCAAAGACACTTTAATCATTTTTACAAAGGTGGTAATTTTTATAATTTTTTTTTTTTTTTTGGTTAAGTTAGAAGTTAATGTTTACACGGAAGACTTTGGTATCAGGTGTGTGTGTGTTGAGATTAGATTAATTATAAAGATTTATTTCATTTTAATTTTATGGTAACAATATATATATATATATATATATATATATATATATATATATATATATACATATATATATATCTTAAAATATATTTAATTTATTGTTTACTTTAATTTTAATATCTGAACAAAATATTATTGCCAACTTAAATAATTAATCGTTTGCTTTCATTTTATATCCGAACTAAATATTATTGTCTACTTCAATATTTTAACGTTTGCTTTTACTTTAATATTTAATTTGACGATTTAGTTTTTATGGGATAATAATCGTTTGCTTTGATTCTTTTTGTTGTTAAATGGCATCGTTTTTGTACTTGAGAAGTTTGTACGTTTTGAATGTTACTACAACATGGCGATGGAATAAGAAATAAAGTGAGTTTTGAGAACGTATTCAATTTGTTTTAGAAATTTTAAACTAATCGTTCGAGACAGTGTTTTTTCGAGGTAATAATATTACCTGATTTATATAATTACGTTTTTATTACAGGTGTGTGTGTAAGTGACTTGAATATTTTCTAGAAAATGATAGAAAAATAAATTTAAATTTCCACAAGAAGAGCGATATCGGGAAGCGGTACTTAAGGCTCCCGTCTAGCCGCCATTTTGATTTCGTGGACGTAATGTTAATCCTATGGAATTTTGACTTTAATTCTCACATCTTTATTATTTGAACTATTTGAATGCAACAAAGTGCATTTGAAAGAGCAAAAAATAATCAATGCTTCTGTGGAATTACTTTTTCCCTAATATTTTTAAAAACATTTTTATTCTAATTTTAATGGTTCGTTTTTGAGTTTTCCGGTCTTTAAAGAATATTTTCAAATATTTTTAAGAATCGGAGGAAAAAAGTAATTCCACAGAAGCATTCATTATTTTTTGCTCTTTCAGATGCACTTTATTGCATTCAAATAGATCAAATAATAAAGATGGGAGAATTCAAGTCGAAATTCCATAGGATTAACATTAAACTGATGAAATCAAAATGGCGAGTAGACGGGAACCTTAAATTTTCATATTGAAATCATAACTGCAATAAATTTTTTAATTTAAAATGGCGTGATTTTGAAGTTATTACGAAGCTTATATAATTTAAAATTCTTTTTTTTTATTGTTGATTATTACATATGAAATAAAACTTCAAACTAGGAAAATCAAAAATGATTTTTCTAATGACTTCGTGCATTAACACCATTTAAAAAAGAAAAATTAAGTGAGACCTAGAATATTATATTCTCAGTTTTCAGCAAAATCCTAGCAAAAACAAGTTGCTTCTATCAAAATTTTTACACAAATATGGATACTTTAATTTCTTATTACCTATTGTAAAAATTCTTCAAAGCTTTTTTTTCTTTTAAATTAAAGTAATAAAACTAGAATCACATATTGAGGAAAGTTAAAAATATTTACACCTTTGAGAGATAAATGAAGCGTTGTGATTAATCCGCATTTAATATCTTTATGACATTTAATATTTTTATATAACAGAGAGTACTGATTTATAATCATTATATCTGAAAGAAATACTTTTTTTGTAACTAGAATTGAGCTCCTTACAATATATCTCCAAAAAATGGTTCAAAAATCTGATCCTTATCATATGGTACTTTGCGGAGAAACAAGGTGAGTTTTTAACGTAATTTGATGCTGGGTACATTCGAAAAACAATTTAAGTATGAATCGCGTATAAACCTAATAGTTCGAAGAAGCGACACGAGTAAACTAACAATTAAATTTCTTTTTCATAATCTGTATTCCAGAACATTTCTTTACGATTGTGAACCAAATGCTTCTGCCTAGTGTAAGGTGACCAGATTTTAACATTCGAAAAGCGGGACACCATCGACGGGGGAGGGGAGTCTTGATTAAAAGTTCAGTACCTAAAAAATACCTACCTTTGGTACCTAAGCAAACTACTTACCTAAATCATCTGAATATCTGATTTGTTAACATCATTTATTTAATTAGCAAACGCACGCAGTACGATGTGTATTGCATGAGAGACAGTTACAAAACTCAATATGCGAAGGCGTTACTTCATGGACGACCAACAAACTCCTTACACCCTGACCCTTTTCCTGTCTAAAATTCCCCTCCGTTTCCAATTTTTGTATAAGATGTAATTCCTTTGCAACAATAATCCAAATGATGCTAGATCACTAACGGAACATGTCACCATAAGAAGAAAATCTGTGGAAGTGTACAAAGTGTTCTCTCTTCATTTTACAGCTACAAAATGTTTTCGTCGCTGCCGATGCCAAAAAATGCCACTGTTCATTAAGTCCAAACAATGGTGATCTATGAACTGATCAAGGCGCACTTTGATAAGCAGTTCCTGATAATCAGTTCTCAACAATTATTTTTATTATTAAAGTTTAATAGTATAAAATTTACAAAAATAATATAAAGCTCATATCCTGGTGAAATAGCTACATGGAAGCCGAAAACCGTATATTCCCTTCCCATTCTCCCGCCGTCCCCTAATTTGTTTTACATTCTTTCTAAAAATCGGAACTTTCTTAAGACCCCGTGGGATAAATTGTTAAAAAGCGGGACGTCTGGTCACCTTAGCCTAGTGCAATGATATCTAATCTGAGGGCAGGTCTAGAAATGCAAAAATGCACGTTTTATCATAACATTCACTGAAAAGGTAGGAGATTTGAATCAGCTTTAGTCTCCCCCGAGGTCAATTGTCCAGGAATTTCTTTACAAAGTGCGATAACGTGACTTAGGTATTTAGATTTTACTGCAGTAAACAGTCCTCCAAGATACTGAGCCTTTTCCAAGGATACAGTATGTTATCTTGGAGGATAACGAAATTAGATAACCATATGGATGGTTAAACCGCATTATATTTATATAGAAAACACATTCTACTTCTTTTCCTGTAGAAATGGACTGGAATCTGTCCCCCCTCCCCTCTCGGCACTCTTTGAAATATGCAAGGCTTCAAGAACATCTTTTTGATCACTAAAATACGTATTGTAATAGCTCTAATACTAGAAAACATGCTAAAAATTTCTACTTGTTAACAATAGCGAGTCATTCACAAATACCTGAGCACAATTCTTGATCAACCGTGTGTAGTCACGGTAATTAACTAAGTGGTCATGGTCGCGAACTCGCGGCCGAAATTGTTTTCATCGAATCGTGAGTTCGAACCCTGATGCCGTTAAAAACCTGCCGTATAGCTGAGGATGATGCAGTTAAATCTGGTCGATGTTCCAATTCCTCCCTTTGGCAAAGCGTGGAAGTTTCGAGAGGAAGGTGCCTGCTCAGGAATCATTTTGCACTCGAACGAGGATCAGTATTACGAGAACCATCCTCCGTGTTGCTCCTCAGTGCGACGTTATTAAATAATCATAATCTCAATCAATCATCGCTCTTATCATATTTAAATCATTTTAAAATTAAATGCCCTCCCTATATTGCCCTTATGGTGCTGCAAGTGCGTGAGGGAAATTAGAGGCTTATGGCGCAGGAGCCAAATTTTGCTATTCTGCGCCAAACATCATGTGTGTTTGATCTAGACGTTAGAAGAAATGGTGAAAGGGGTAAAAATTGGCTGACAAAAAAAAAGGGGTGGAAAATGGAGAAAAATCTCTGTGGTTTCCCTGAGGCCGTATTTACCAAAGACAGCAAATCCCATAGGAAAACAAGTAATATAAAAAAGAATTTTTTTAGTCAATTTCTACTTAAGTCAACAATTTTTTTTAAATTTTAGTTACTTGTTATTAAATAATTACAATTAATATAAAAATGTAAATACATTCGACAGAATCACAATATTAAGGGGCAAAAGAATTTTTTTTCCAGCGATCTACACGCTTCGTCCCTGACGGTATTTATTCCTAAATTTAAATCCTGCTAAATATCTTATATAAGAGAAATTTTTTTCTCCCAAATAAAACTAAAACTAATTATTCGAAAATCAAATAATTCTCGTCGAAGCATAAATTTTTTTTTATTTGAAAATCAAAAGAAAAAATTTTATGCTTCGACGATCCAAAGGCATGAAGATTCTACGCCGACGCTCTGCCAGCTTTGCCATTGCAAGACAAATGATATAGTAGAAGCATAAATACCGTCATGATGAAGCGTACCCACTTTGTATACAGGTATATCGATGGAAAAAAAATTTCTTTTCCCACTTAATATTGTGATTCTGTCATATGTTTATATAGTTATATTAATTGTAATTATTTAAATAAAAAGTAACTAAAATAAATTTTTTCTTTGTTGACCTAAGTAAGAATTGACTTAATTTTTATATATATATTACTTGTTTTTCTACATCATACGACGTAATTTTTTCATAACAATTAGTTGTGTATTAAATTTACGATAGTTGCCATTCGCGTTTGCTGTTTATAATCCTACACAAAAATTATTTTTCATTTATTCGATTTGTTTGCTTTTATCAATTCTTAATTGTGTATTTAATTTTTCGCGGAACTTTTGAAGTAGCTTCGCGGAGCACGAGTGTTCCTCGGACCCGAGATAGATAACCTGATGGCTCTTTACAGACACCAATATCAAAAATATTTGATACGTGATGAACCTAAAAGATATATGAACACAATCATAGAATCGATCAAAATTGCACGCAGGATATCTTTTATGATCCAGAGAACGTAATAGGCTACAGTCCTTTGTGTTGCATGGAGATTAATTTCGATTATTATAATTACTTATAAGAAAAGAAATTTCCCAAAAGGACGTTTTCGGAGGGACGCTCCAAGCCCTAAATGGCGAAAAAGTATCCTTCGGGTTATGAAAATAATAAATAA
Organism: Nephila pilipes; assembly: GCA_019974015.1. Lineage (NCBI taxonomy): Eukaryota > Metazoa > Arthropoda > Arachnida > Araneae > Nephilidae > Nephila > Nephila pilipes. Next base: position 265,270 of record BMAW01008138.1, on the reverse strand, counting down.
ACATCCTTTCTCAAGGTGAATAGAGGAAAAAAAAATTGAAACTTCAACATACATAGGAGTATACATGCTGTTTCAATGTATTTCTAATACAAACAACCGCAGATGGTATTATTAAAAATATTTATTTAAAATAGGGGGAAATTGCATGCTAAAAAAATTAATGATTTGCTTATTATTATCATTTAATTGGTTTCAACCCATTTATTTTTCAAATAACATTTTTTTTCCCGTGAGCATCCAATCAACTGTAATGAATTTTTTTGACTGGTTCACCTTCAGTAAGAATGCTCGAAAAAGTTTATATCAATAAAATTTTTCTCGTTTTTGTTTACGCTTCAATTGCTTAGGAAAAGTTTCTCATTCAGCAAAATTACTCGGCCACGGTAACTGAATGCTCAAAGTCTCGATATCATGGCTCACACCACTAAAGACACTCCGTAGGGGGCTAATGCACGTTAAATCTGTCGAGGCTCCAAATCCTCCCGTTGGCGTGTCGTTCATATTTGAATAGGGAGGTACCAGATCAGCTGCCGTCGTCATCACTTGATGGAGGTTCAAAATTACAAGGTCTTTCGACAGCAACCCCCGTGTTGTTCTAAGTGAGGCGTTAATATACAATAAATCAAAATCACTAGAATTACCATAACCGAGTTGTAATAATTACGTATTGGTATGTTTATTTTTCTACAGGATTATTAACTTTTATCAATGAACTGGATGCTACGGGACTAGTGATTTTCAACCTATGTATCACCAAAGTTTGTAAATGTCATTCATTGAATTATTTTCCGATATTATTTATTAAGTCCAAATCATAAGGAAAAACGACAGTTAATATCAATCAACTTTTAAATAATCGCGGAAAAATATCCTTGTAGTAACAAACGTGAGAATAAAATAGCTATTATGTAAATATGCATGCATAGTAAAAAAAAATGCAAACGAAATATATGTACAAAACAGTATGACATAGCTAATAATTACTTTCGATTCTAATCATTTTACAAAAATATTGATTAGTTTTCAATTATTGTTTTTTATTACAAATTACAGTGAGAGATAGTTTGTGTTAACGAATAATTCATTTTAATTCAAACGTTCTGATACAAAATTGAATAATCATTTCTAATGTGTGGTGCAGTTAAGAAAGCTGAAAAACACTGCAACGGGCTTGAGTCGAATGACTCACAGTAAAAGATGTATCTATCACTTTTACAGGCTATTGGCTGTGTTTGCTGTTGCGGAGTGTCCCTCTTATTGATCTTCATCCACCATCTCGAGAAAAATGTAAGAAAGGAATCTCTTAATTATCGAGCATTTGCTTTATAAAATGTTTAAAATTGTGTTTAAGAGGATTTTATGAATGGTACTTGAGAAATGAAAAGGGCAGAATCGAAACTTTTCATGAGCCATTTATCTTCAGTGTTCTGTCTCGCTTGTTGATGTTTGCGTATAATTTTCCACAACATCGATAATCAAGCCTCCACAGACGGATAGTGAAATTAGTATTTAGAAAATAACACCTGTAGGAAAAAAATAATTTAATGAACATAAATTTTCTTTCAAACTTCACACTTTACAAAAAAAAATTTATACCTTAAATTTTAAGAGCAAAAGGGAACGTCGAGTCAAACTGAATTTATTTTATTTGGCGACCATTTGGGGAGAAACTTGGCTAAAATTTAATTCTTTAAATAATTAGTTTTAATCAATTAATTTTTATTAATTATAATTAAATTATCATATTGTCATCCAAAACAATCGTGTAAAGAAAATTTCAGCTCAGTTGAGCAATTTAAAATGTGAGGAAAAAACTTTTTAAAGTTTTGACCCAGACATACAATGTGAATTTAAAAAAAACCTATTAAAATTAGCTCTTGGTCCACTGAGATTTTTCATGCTTTCGGCACTTTTTTAGTTTTTCTGTGAATTAAATCGAGGTCAGTTAAAAAGCTTTTAAAGCACTTCTGAGAAAAATCTTTGGGCATATTACTCATATATTGAAGTTCATAATAAGTAAATATATATAAAATCAAAATAAAAAGTTTTACAGCGTCAGTCTTGTTATTTAATAGCCACCCATCGTATATTATCCCAGAGAGAAAAGTATAGAATTGTGGTTGTTTATTAATATTACACTATGAAGCAACATGAGGGCACCGGACATTGTCATTTTCAACCTCGGTCAAGTGACTCGGTCGACACCTGAATTGGCGCTTCCTCTCCATACTTCCACAGCACACAAACGGGAGGAGTTGGAGTATCGACAGATTCTATGCTCATCAGTCCCACGAAATGGTGGGACTCCTGGGAATCAAGACTCGAACTCAAGAATGACAAAGGAACGCCAGCCGTAAGTTCGCGATCGTGACCGCTAGGTTACCGCGGTCACTATCTAATTTTGAAGAATGGGGAGGATCAAAAAATGAAATACACCTTTTTCATTTAAAAACAAACAATTTCACTGTAATTGTTCATAGCGTCGAGAACGCCGGTCAACTGACGTGATTGTACTGGCATTTCCCTCTTTAAATTTCCATACTACGTCAGTTTTTTTTTTAGTTTAGTTTTTTTTTATTAACGTCGCACTAGAAGCAACACGAGGGCTATTGGCGACGGACCTCGTAATTTTGAACCACGGTCAAGTGACGAGGACGACACCTGAGCTGGCACCCCCCTCTCCTAACATCCACACCACGCCAACGGGAGGACTTTGGGCCCCGAACAGATTTAACGTGCATCAGCCCCGGCTACACGGCGGGTCTTTGGTGGCCAAGGATCGAACCCGCGACTGAACGAAAACCGCCAGCCGCTATCCACGACCTTGACCACTAGGCTACCGCGGCCTCCACACTACGTCAAAGGAAGGACTTGGGACCTCGATCAGATTTAGCATGCATCAGCCCAAGAACAAGGAGGGACTTCAGTGGCATCAGGTTTGAAACACATACTCGACGAAAATAATACTAGCCGTGATTCTGAAACTTTTTTTTTTTATTATTTCTAATGTCAGATTATAAACAGTTACAGGAAAAAAAAATTACAATTGCAAGGGAAAAAACACAAAATAAAAACAAGAAATGCTGCAACAAAGTTCATTAATCCAACATGTCTCTATCTTCCCAGTAAAGTTCAGAAAGAAAAGACTTCCGAAGCGCAGGGCAGTGGAGCAGATGAGCGGAGTCCATATCCTCACCAGAACTGTACAGAGAGCAAGCCAGGGAAGGAGAATTTTGAATCTAAAAAGATGTTTCCGTTAGCAATCATGTCCGGTGGCTAAATGGAATTCAGCGACCGCTCTATGTCTTGGGCCATTACTCAACTGGAGACAGCATTCTCCCAAGCCTTGTGAGTTAAACGATTGGAAAGGTCCTCCTGAGCGTGGGCTTTGATAGATTTTTTAATAAGGTTTTTAAATATACAGAGAGGCAAAGGACGAGAAACATTCTGCTTAATCAAAGCATCCCTTTTAGCCAGACAGTCCTCTGTCTTTTTACTCGAGACTCCATAGTGGGCAGGAAACCACTGGAACACAATAGTTTTCTCAATAGAAGCCAGAATAGATAGAGGTGACGACGACAGTCCAAAATGTCCTGCGTTAAGGTATGTTCATCAGATACGATGACTAGCAACGCATCCTTTGAATCGCTGTCACCTGGATAAGCTCTTGTGAACTTATCCAGGTGACAGTGTAACTGGGATAGGGATGTGCAAATTGCAGCAATTTATCCGTCAAATGCAGTACCTCTCCCCCCAATGATGTAGAAAGAAAATATTTTGGAGAAAACTCTGACACCTGCCTTAGGGCCAATGTCTAGGAGAGACCCATCAGTAAAAATCCGAAGCCACTCGGGTTCGAGGTCTGCCGCTATTACCACTAGATTACCACTAGAAAGTTCAGAAAGAACTCGTTTTAGGGGGAGGGGTAATGAGGCAACTTTCTGTGGTATAGTCCAGCGATCTTTTCTTCCCTCATGAAGTCCATGAGTCTGACGCTCTTCTCATCTCAACCAACCGTTCTCCATAACTATTCAGGCCGGTGAAGCCATCTTGGAGCAGAATCAACGGAAGTAACCCATTGTTTTGATTGTTGCTTGGTTTGCAAAGTGCAGTTGATGAATCCAGGCCTCACCGACGTTGACGAGGCGGCACAAAACGTTGATAACAACTCTCACACACCAATCCAAACCGACCCATGAATTAGAGTCGCATTGTTGGAGCCATTTAACAGATGACAGCACACAACTAACTGGGAATAGCAACATCTCCTGTCGTCAAAAACAAGAGCTTTTTGAACCACTCTCGTATAATCAATTTTGAATATGTTTGCATTGTTGACGAAACCGTCCTCCCCTTCTTTGGAACAGATAATCCAGATTGATTGATTGGTTGGTTTTTTTAACGTGGCACTAGAAGCAACACCGGGACTACCACGTTGGCGAGATTGGCGCATTCGCCAGAAGCAAATTAATGATTTGATTGTTGCTCAGTTTCCAATACTTAATAATGAATTTGGGTGTCATCGACAGTGACAACGCGACGCAAAATGGCGACGACAACTCAACGCGGTAGCAAGGGCTGGCAAATCAAAATTATTCAATCAATTAATATCATACTTGTTTTGGCGTTGTGTAACTGATAACAGCATGCACTGATAACGCCAACTTGTCATAAAAGCGCCACTGTCCTCAAAAACAAGTATTTTTTGAGTCACTAACACACTTGTATTCAAAAAGAAAAATCCTCGCGAATATAAATTTAGAAAGTGAAAGGGTGTCAGGAATTTCGTGAACTTTGAATCAAGAGCATCTGTAAAAAATATTTTTTAAGTGTGTAATATAAAACTTTTTGAGAATGGAATAGATATCTATAGGAAATATGTAGATGTACGGTATAATTTTTTTTTAAGAAATACGATATTTAAATTCGTGATCCGTATTTCTCGTGTGTAAGATCAATTTTGAAAAGAAAGAAAGCAAATAATCTACTTATTTAGTACACTTAAATAATATTTATTTTTTACATTAAATTTCCAGTTTTTGTGAATATATTAGTTTTTAAAATATTTTATTTGTAATTAGTGAATATTCTTTTCGAAGATAAATTCCAGGAGGATTATGAAATACAATATTATTACAGAAAATTTTGTAAAACGAATTTCGTAGAATCCTGTTGTTTCAGAAATTAGTTTTCAAAAGTAGAGATTGTGAAATCATAGGCGTTTATGAAAGCTTACCATGAATCAATTTTTTTTTAAAAAAGTTATTTATTCTAATGTACTTATTTTTCATCCCAATGTAATTATTTATTTATTTATTTTTATGTTTTTAACCAAAACACATAATTCGAATTGTTATTCTGCATATAATCTGGAATAATAATAAATAATAATTCAAGGCTTTATTACATTTGTCTTGTAACCTTTTATTTTTCCAAAATCGTTGTCTTTTAATTTACAGCAAATTAAATATGCGTATTCCAATCTTATATATCCATATAATCCATATCAATATTATTAATCGAAAAATAAATTATTCGATAACAAAACTTGCTACGCAATTTATACTTCTCAATTAAATTTCTAAAAAAAATTAGTGTTTTCTGTTCGTTGAAGTCTAATTTTAAACACTTATAATAATGGTAGCTTGTGTGTCATATATGGGCCGCGGTAGCCTAGTGGTCAAGGTCGTGGACTAGCAGCCGGCGGTTTTCGTTCAGTCGCGGGTTCGATCCTTGGCCGCTAAGGACCCGCCGTGTAGCAGAGGCTGATGCACGTTAAATCTGTTCGGGGCCCAAAGTCCTCCCGTTGGCGTGGATGTTAGGAGAGGGGGATGCCAGCTTAGGTGTCGTCCTCGTCACTTGACCATGGTTCAAAATTACGAGGTCCGTCGCCAATAGCCCTCGTGTTGCTTCTAGTGCGACGTTAATAAAAACTAAACAAAACTGTGTGTCATATATGTAGTATCATATATGTCATTTAATTTGAAATAGACATAAACAATAAAAATATATCTTGAGCCAAAAAGGTAGTTATTATGATCTGAAATTACATGCTGGGGCCGACGAACAATGACATAAACATTATTAAAAATTGTGACATAAGGATATTAATGATTTTCTCTTCACTAACCTCTGGGACTATACGATCATTTGAATTGAATAAAATTATAATTTCTTCTCAATCCAAATAAAACGTGAATCAGGCGAAGACAGATGTGAAGTAAATTGGATATAATGATTTATAAAGGAAATAGATTGTAAGGAAACGGGAGACAGAGGATAGCGACTTGCCTGATAAACATTTATAAGTTGGATTGAAAAAAATTAATTACTTTTGTGGATCGAATAGAATTCTTGTTAAAGTTTTAAGCTACGTGGTTACTGTTAGTGAAAATGGTCGAATTCCGAACGAGTAAATTGGTAAGCTAAGTTTTCATATTTACATCATAAATTAGGATTGTTAAGTTGGGGATTCCAGATAGAGCGACATTAACTATACCTCACTTGATAATTAATAAAAAGTTTTGGTTTGTTCTTACATGTCTTCAATTGGGGTTCAGTCTCTCTCTCTCTCTCTGTATATATATATATATATATATATATATATAGTGCTTAATATAATTTATTAAGATATTGGTACAAGAGCAGATTTATGAAGGACAGTCGTTACAAAGTGATTTTAAGAGCTTTAAAAAATGACTAAAAATACTTCAAAAGGATACAAAAAAAAAGATAACTTTATACGAAAATTTATAAATTAATAATAATAGTTCAATATAAAATTATCACTTTACTCTCTTTTCGTGTCTTCAAAATAAGTATTACTGAAAAGATTTTCGAATATTGCAAGTAGAAAATTGAATAACAGTTGACTAAAGTATTCGTGATCCGATGCATATATTTAGACCCATTGTGTAACGGGACTGATGCACATTAAATCTCTTCTAGGTCACAAGTCCTCCTTGTTGGCGTGGTGTGGAAGTATGAAGAAGGAGGTGCTAGTCGTCCTCGTCACTTGATCGAGGTTAAAAATTGCGAGGTCCGTCGCCGATGGCCCTCGTTTTGTTTCTCAGCGTGACGTTAATAAACAATCGCAATCAATGTATATTTTCCAAAAATTCTCTAAATTATCTCAAAATAATCACAACATTTTTATAGAACAAAAAAAATGGCCATTCATATCCTCAAAATCAGAAAAATGCCGTAAAAAAAATGAACTCATAAATGTTGATTATTCCCCTAATTGGGAGCCATGTTTGGAACTTATGACTAAATTTATAGTTTCTGAGTTGCTCCACAAAAAATAATAATAGTAAATTAAAAAAAACACACATTTATGAACTCCGAATTTAGGTTCATAGTTATTAAATCATGTATAATTATGAGACCGAAAGAGAGAGAGAGTCCATCATATCCATTAACATGTATTTCTCATTTTCACATTCAACTGCAGTAAGAACAACAAAAAGATGATAAAGTTGAGTTTATAAACAGTGCCATTATTTACTCGAATATGTAACACAATAGGAAATAATTTATGAAGCCCTGCTAAAAGGGAAGGAGATTTTTCTTTAGGTCAGCGAGCTAGTTTCCTGTATCTCATTATGTTTCCTGTTAGCGGTGGCAACACTAATCCAAGCAGGATCTAAAGAGAGGTGATTTACACGGACGCATACAGATATCTGATACTAAAAAAGTTTTGACGCAAGATTAAATAGTAACAAAAATTCTATTTATTAAATAATTATACATGAAAAAACTCAAAAGGACGCGTGTTACGCAAACAGTACATATATGTGTGTGTGTGTGTGTATAAGATAAAGCAATGAATTTATCATTAAAAACATAAAAATAAGAGAACAATTACAATCCAAAATCAACAAAAAAAAAAAAAAAAAAAAAAACAAATTAAAAAAAAAACGAAAAAAAGATGTTTAAATATATATATAAACTGATGTATTCTAAGTAATTAACGCAGGTAGTACGTGGTTAAAGGATACATGGTTACATATATGAACGATTTTTATTAAATGTAATTATATATCGAGTGGTTTATGTAGGTATATTTAAAAGAGTACAATATAGTGTGTATAATGTTTTTAATTAGATATTTATAAGAAAAAGTTTACATTTACCCTGTTTGAAAATATGCAAAATATACATTTCAGAAACAGAAAAAAAAAATTATTTTCGAACAAACAATTATTTAAAATTTTAATTTTTAAAAAAAGTATTTCAATATTTTAAAATTCCCACTGCTTTTGCAAATGAGAATATTTTTAAATAATTTTTTTCTTTCAACTTTTTAGTCGTGTTTCTTGCAATTCTGGGCATGGGTTTGATTGTAATAGTCTTATTTAAAATTTTACATTTTTTTTCCTATCGGATTCTACGATAAATAGTTTAAAAAAAAAACTAACTATATCTTGCATTTTTTCTTAAAAAACTGTTTATCTAAATCCTTATCCCATACTCAATGTTATCAAACATGCTACAGAAAACAATCGGAGAGAATTTCAAAACTTGACATTGATTACAAAAAAAATATATACTGTGGCATTTTGTATACATGCCTGTCATGGGGAAAAAAAGCCGAGGAAAAACTGTTTAAAGTTTTGAAAATCAATGAAATGTTTCAGCACAAATGATAAAGAAATTGTTGCTAAATAAACCCTCCAAGGTCAAATTTAAACCATAAATTTTAGAATAATTTGTATCAATCGGTTCTAAATACTTGAAAAAGTACTGAAAAAATGTAAGAAAAAATTTTAATTCTTATTTTTGAGAAATTACGTGTCTCCTGGAGGACACATTGGGACACTGTGACATCATAATGTTAATTTAAAAAATTTCTTCAATCTTAATTTAATGAGTTATTCATAATAATGAGCATAATATAAAATTTGAATCACAAAATACTCCTGTCCGAACTGTTTGCAGAAGTCCTAATTTCCAAAATTTATAACATTCGTTTTTTTTTCTCTCTCTCTCTTTATCTTATACTATTAAATAATTTCTCAGTTTTAAGTTGTTTCTTATTGAAAACTCGTGATTTCCAAGAAATGTTGTCTGCGAGTACGGGAATTATAGTTTTTTCTGCCCGATTCATTTGTATTCTGGGAAATTTTAAATTAGACATAATTACAGTAATCACTAATTATGTTTCATTTCATTTTCTGACCTATACTTTCTTTCCTGTGTCTCTTAAATATCTACAATGCTTGAATTTAGTTAGCAATTAATGAATCTCATTCCGAGCCGAAATATATGCCACAATTACAGTTTTAACTCAAGTGATTTTGATATCCATTGACCCAATGTCTCTTACAGGCGACATTGAAATAACAGCGTTCTAAATCAGAAGTGGGAAGATTTGAGTAAGAAATTAATAATGTCATATATAAAACAGCAAATTTAAGGAATTCAACAGTGTGTTTAATAATTTTTTATTACACAAATAATAAAAAATATGGACGCTTAGCGATGCGCAAACGTATAATTTTCTTTCTCTCGGAAAACACCATTTTCATTTTACCATAAATAAGTTACGAATGCAAAATGTTCACTAAAAATCTTTTTTTTTTTAGAACTACCTTCTATCAACAAGAGAATTAACTAATTCTGGGCACCAATGATGCCTTTTATTTAACTTGGCGGCATTTTTTGAAAGTGTTGTTTAGTGTCTCCTGCGTATGACGCTGGGACTGAGGAGGTTATTGTAGCTAGACAGTAGCAATGGTAGCCTAACAGTCACGGTCACGAATTCTCGGCCGGTGTTACTTTCGGGGAGTCATGAATTCGAGTCCTGATGCGACCAAAGACCTGCTGTGTAGCGGGAATGAAGCATATTAAACCTGTCGAGGCACCACGACTTTCCATTGGAGGGGTGTGGAAGTTTGGAGAGGGAGATGCCAGCTCGGGTATCATCCTCGTCATATAATCGGAGTTCAAAATTACGACGTCTGGTCACCAGTAGCCTTCGTGTTGCTTTTAAGAGATAAACTAACAATCAATCAATCAAAAAGCTAAAGTTATGAAGTCTTATAGATATGTTTAGAAAATTTATTCGATTGTAATAAGGTAATAATTTTTTTCCTCGATATTTTGCTCATTTTTAGGGTACTGTATCCCTTTAAACACTAAAAAAAAATGTTAAGAAATATAACGAACTTCTACGAATATAATAATTTGAGAGCACTCATAAGAAAGTACACAATATTTTTTTAATTGTATTTTTGCAAAAGTTAACAAAATAAATAAATAAATAAATGAGAGTTCCTAATATAGAAAGTTTATACATAACGAAATATTTTTAAATTTTATCGACCTAAAACGGACCTAACTGAAAGAGACACACTATAAAAACTATGTATATGTGTACTTAATTTGCATTCAACGGCACTTTTTATTTGACTTAGAATATTAGAAAAATAAAGGTTTTGCGGAAATGTTTCTTTATTTAAACACACAGCACAAGGTAAGAATTCATTAAAATGAATAAAATTAACGTCTGGGGATAAATTGTCCCCTTATTTCTATTTTTTGTGTTAATATATCTTTAAAAAATATAAGCAAAAAATATTCAATCAAAACTTTTATTATAAGATAGATAAAAATCATAAAAATAATTTTTAATGTTAATGTACAATTTTAAATCGCTCGAGGCTTTTAACTAAGATACCTAGGTAATTATCAATAAATCATATAGTTTTTTAACTTATATATGACATCAAAAGAACCTCCTACCTCCATCATCATTAGAACCTCCTACATCATTACTCCCTATGACATCATTAGAACCTCCTACTTTTACAAATTATATATTGTTTTACATTAAAAAAAATATTTTCGCACATTTTAATCCATCTTTAAATAAAATCTTGATTAAATATTTTTTTTACTTATACATTTTTAATTCTTTTTTATTGAGAAATTTGAAACTAAAAAATTAGTAATGTGAGCTGTAGATGTATGATGAATTTCAACTTAATTGGATATTGTCTGAAGCCCCTCGCCTTCTAAATCCAATATTTCTTGAGCATACCGTAGTATGTTATTGTCATCGGAGTCATACATGTATATAAAATTTTAGCTCAATCGGATAATAGAAAGTGATTTAAAATTCGAGTACAAATTTTGAACTGGAAGGACATTTTTTTACATATGTATAACATAACAAGTTAAATAAAAGCTTGTAACAAATTTAATTTCGAATAAGAAGTAGTCACATATTGTAACCCTTAATGAAACCATTATCAATGAAGTATTCGAAAACTGTACATCTTATTTATATAAATGGTATGTATTCTTTTCTTTTGTGGTTGGCATACCAACTTTTATTTTATAATAACAACAAAGTTTATTAGAAGTGCTCGATTATCTCATTCAATACTAAAATTCTCTTCAATATCTGAAGTCTAGTTTAATATGGTTCATTTGGAATGTATCTGTCACAAATTTTTAAAAATTTGTAACGCAGGAAACATTTTATTTATAATCCATAAAATGTATACCTTCGAAAGCTCACGAATTCATATTTCCAATAGTAATTCATTGAAAAATGCCCGATATAATACAAAGTACCTACACAGAAAAGAAAACAACGTTTCCAAAAGGCTCGAGAATGCACGATAACATTGAGAGTAAAGAAAATGTTATCTTTCCTTTTGTTTCCCTCACTGTAGTGATCGATTAGAGCAAGTACTAAACAGCGGTGAGTGATTACGTAGTCATTTCTAAGTTGCACGACGCAAATATTTTTGATACTGCTTCAAGATAATTTCGAGGTACAGAAGAAGTCTTATAAAAGCGATTAAAACAGGTGATTCAGTTCCTAAGCAAAAGTAAGGCAAAGAGGGAAAACATGATAAGGTATTGATAAGGTCTGAAAGGGAACAGCATTTTTCATTCCTTTTCCTCCGAAATCGCAGATTTTCTTAAGGAATGTTATAAGATAGAGGAGTTTGTAATTTTAAGCTAGGTGGGGTCACATAGTTGGAGGTAATGTAGTCCCTGCCAAATCTAAAAATTGATAGTAAATACCTTGTCTCAGTTTGCAATGACAAAATAAAATGAACTAAGAAGTACTAGGATTTTTACTTAGAAAATCAACCTATTGACTTAAGTTATGGTTAAAGCCGTTACATGGAGGACGCAGTATTCCAGTTGATTACGTCACTAAAACGTTGTCTATGCAAACTAGATGGCGTGGTTTCCAAAAGAGAGTTGAATGCGAAAAAACCCAATCATTGGTTTGCATGGACAACGTTTTTGTAACGTTATTCACCGTAATAGTTCTGCCTCTAGATAATAGCACTAGCTTCTTAGGAAATCGTAGCTTCACATTACCGACCGCCTATTACGTTGCCGACTGTGGGACAGACTGAATAGCAGTAGTTTCATCTTAGTGTTTCCCTCTTTCCGTCAATGAATGACGTTATATTTTTGACCATACAAGAAAGCTGAGCATTCGCTCTATTATATCAGAGATCTTCAACCTGAGTTCCCTGGAGCTTTGACAGGGGTTCCGCAAGTGATCAATTTTTGCTTAATCAAAGCGCAAAAAATTTTAGTAAAATTTTAATTTTTAAAAAAGACGAATTCTTAAAGGCAGTTTGCTTATAAAATTAATTATAAAATATTTTATGGACAAAAAGAAATCTTAAATTTCACAAAAGTCACGTGCTTCAAATATATTAATCGAGACACATTAAGTCACATAGGAAGACACATTAGGTCTCCATTCCTTTGGCTCAGTCGATATATCTCACATTGATGTATCGACCGGAATTCAATTGAATCTAAAATTTAGTCAAATTGATATTATGCATTTTTGGATTGATATTAGAAAAGAATATCCTGAAATTGCCAAAACAGCTGTGAAACATCTAATATCAATTGTTTCAACCTATGAATGCGAAAAGGTTTTCTCTTTGTTCGCTGCTACAAAAACGAAATATAGAAACAGGACATTAGGTTGCAGATTTCGAAGATTATTCCTAACGATAAAATACTTTGCAATAAAAAATCACAGCCAAGACATTAAATTTTTTTCCTTTTTTTATGAATTTGTTATAATTTCAAATATTGTTGCTTTTATTTGTTATAGATAGAACACATTTTACAAAACCAAAAATCATCATTAGTTACCTTTGCATTCATTATCTTACTAAGCTGTTTGCATTGCGGTAAAATAAAGATGCAAAAATAATTTTGTAAATTTGAGTAAGATAAAGCTTTGATAACCTAATTTTTCTGCTCTTTGATCAAGAGGTTCCTTCTAGAAAACTGTAATCTCAAAGGGTTCCTCAAAGTGTAAAAGGTTGAATGTCCCTGTATTAGATGATGTGTAACATTCGATTAATCTCGAATTATAAGCAATTATTTTTAGTGATTTCTCCAATTCCGCTGTAGTAAAAATTGTGCACCGCAAGAAATACCATTTAGATTCTTTTTCTTCGAATTTGTTTATTATTAAATTGCAAATAAACTGTCAATTATGGGGGGGGAGTGAGTGAATGTAAAGTTTATTGGCGCAAGAGCCAGATATGGCTATGCTGCGCCAAACAAGATTAAACTGTGGTCTAGACGTGAAGTTGAAAAAAAGATAAAAGTGATTGACAAGAAGGAGGGTCGAAAATAGAGAAAGATCGCTAGGGTATCCCGGGAATGCGTCACCCGTGTTTACCAAAGAGAGTAAACCCCATGGGAAAGAAAAAGATCACTAAGGTGTCTAGGGGTCATGATGCCCGTACTTGCCTGAAGAAGGCAAGTCCCTGATATAATCCCCAGGGGCAGGGTGCCCGGCTATATCCCCAGACGCTGGGTACCCATTTTAGTCGCCTTTTACGACATGCTACAGTGGGACTATTCTGTCATTCCCGGTCACCAATTATGGGGGGAGGGATATTAGCAAGCCAATGGGATAAAACAGAGTTGAACCTCTATATATCGCACTTAACGTTTCATGGATAACAATTCGATACATAGAAATTTCGTTTAACAGAAATACACAGAGAAAAGTTTCCTTTGTATCTTATTAAAAGCAATTATATAAGTTTATTTTTTTAGAGATTATTAAGGTTTAAAACATTAAATTATCAAAGAAATTAATTTTAAAAATGTTCAAATATGTATGCAATTAAAATTTTGCTAATAATGTATTAAAAATAAAATATTTACATGTTCAAAAAAAAAAAAAACGAAACAAAATTTTTACTTATTTAAGAGCAAAGTAGTTCCTAATGTATTTTTGAACGCAATCTTTTGTCGACGCCTTTTCAAAATAATGCTCAGTTTTAGTCATAAAGGTAAAATTTTTGTCAGGAATATCTCTATTTCTTTAAGTAAAAAAAATTTCAGCTATTCTTATGTAACTTATATCCCGTCTTATGAACGAAATCCATGAGCTCCTTTTTTGCAACCAGTAAACAATTTTTTTTTATAAGGACATTTTTATTCTTTATAAAGAAATTTCATTCGATGCACAGAAATTGCTTTACAGTGAAGACTCAAGGCTCCTGGAAACAGCTCGATTGTATTTTATGTGATACGTGATACGATGCATTCTTCTACGTATCGAAAATAGAATCTATTTTCGATAAGTAGAAGTTCGGAATATAGAGATTCGACTGTTGTTCTGCAAGCTCAAAATCAGTCGGGATATTTTGAAAAGAGTAATGAAGGTCTTAAGGTCATCTTTTATGAATGTTACTGATGTGTGTGTGTGTGTACGAGTGTTATATATCCTTTTGAGATCCAAGACCATATTCTTTGAGGAATTTCTCTCCAATTTGAGAAAAATAATATAAATAATTTCTCTCTAATTTGAGAAAATAATCGAAAAAGTGAAACAAAACAGTATATACAGCGGGTTTTTTTTAAATTAAGAAAAATACAATTTTTTTTATCCGTCCATTATAATAGACATTGGATCTTAATCTAGTAAAAAATGGATTACTGATTAAATATACAACATAATTTCACTATTCACACATCTAAAATTGTATATTAGCTAGTTTGAATTTTTAAAAAAATTATGTAAATTATAATAAAACTAAATTCAAACTGCCGACATGCCTTCAATTGTTGCTTTCTTCTTTTCCGCCATTTTTAAATGCTTGTGGAACAAGAATCCTACCGAATAATTTTGAGTTTTGCTAAATAGATAAAAGGACTGAACTATCCAATATAATGGAGAGCCTAATCTTAGGATATATAAAACAGTAAATTATTTCTCTACATGTAAAAAAAATGTCCAATAGAATTGACGATAATTCTCGAGAGGATATATATATATATATATATATATATAGGATTTTCCAGCAAATTATTAAATTATTTATTGTATTTTCCAATGTACTGTAAAAATAGTTCCTCAGTTACTCGATAGATGGCACCACGAATCAGCGTCATGTGATAGCTCGTGCAGAGCCACCTATTCCGGAACAAAACTGAGCGACATTTCGCTCTCGCTTTCTTCTCTCCACTTTCCGTTTCTCTTTTCCTCTGCTCTTCTACCGATGAAGTGGACTCCGAACGCCAGAGAGCGTTCCAACGCTCATCGCCGATATGAGATAAGATTAATTCGGTCGCCATCTACCTGTCTCAGAAGAACTGTTTACTCCTAATAGAGATAACCTATATATAGGTTAATGTGAATATATTTTCCTTTCATCTCTTCCTTCTAATAAACGCAGTAAAGCGAGTTGAACCTCATCATTGAATTCCTACGAAATCTTCATAGAATCGGTAATGGAATTACTCCCCTAGACAAACCAGCCCTTTGCGTAAGAGCAAATCAGTGTAGATTAGGGATGTACAGTCTCATAACCCCCGTTACACACACACACACACAGATATATATATATATATATATATATATATATATATATATATATATATAAGCTTTTATTTATAGATGGACGAAAAAATACAAATATAATTTATAAATATAAAATAATACATAATTTATAAAAGCTTGTGGTGATAATTCTTCTTTTGATCTCAATAAGTAAGTAGCTATGGTACTTAATTTATCGAAAATTACCTGAGTATCTCAGTGAACTAGATATTTTACTTAGCAAACTTTTATAAACTATTTTTTAGTTCCCCTTTAAATAAAATCTTGATTAAAATCTTAACTTACATTTAATTTTTTTAGTCTGGAAAAATTAAGACTAAAAAAATTTTGCAAAGTATAGATTTAGCCACCGATGGTGTGTTTTTTTTCTTACAGTTATTATTACATTACTCAATTAAATATAAGAATTAAAGTAAACGGTGAGATATTATGAAACTGTTCCGATATTAAAAGCAAAGGAAGCGATAAATTATTAAATTGAATATTATATCAGCTACATGTAATTAAAATTAAAGCAAACTATAAATTATTAAATTGAATTATTAAATCATTCTAAATAAAATGATCCTTCTTTGTATCAAAAAGGAATTGTTTCATTTTCAAAAGTTTTATTTTTCGTGTTTGTTGAATCATCGCCAATGCGAAAATTTTGATGTTTGAGAAATTTGCACCTGGCTAACGAAGAAGTATCAACATGTTCATTAGAAATAACAATAAAATATCGTAGCCAATGAGCGCACAAAAATAATAATGGAAAAGGAATATTACGTTACTCTTCTAACTTATTCTTATGTGTTTTGAATTCAATCTTTATGCAAAAAGAAATTATTCATCAAATCCCTTTTTCACTCTTTGTAGTGTCTGGATGTATATCATCATCACTTTCAGTGTTTTTTTATTTTAATAGAATTTTTTTTCCACCTCGGTTTACATACGAAAATTGAATTTTGAACAAATATTTGGCAAAATAAATAAGTTAAATGCGAAACTTTGCGAAGAACTGATTTAGCCATCCTAGGTGCGATTTTCTTATGATTATAATTAAGTTATTCAATTAAATATAAAAATTAAAGTAAACAATGAAATATCGAGAAATGGACAATAGTAAACTTTTCCGATAATAAAATTATAGAAATCGATAAATTATTAAATTGAATATATTTAAGATAAATGTAACTAAATTTAAAGCAAACGATAAATTATTAAACTGAATATATTTAAGCTAGATGCAACAAAAATTGAAGCAAACGATAAATTATTAAATTGAATATTATTTCAGCTACATAAAATTAAAATTGAAGCAAACGATAAATTATTAAATTGAATATTATTTCAGCTACATAAAATTAAAATTGAAGCAAACGATAAAAAATTAAAGAGTGATCTGGTAAGCCAAAATCGATCCAACTAAAACAATAACCCCGTGGGTGGGTAAAAAGTAGTAATGTGTACTATACGTGTATGAAAAATTTCATATCAACTGAACGTTGCTATGTGGAAGGCCCGGCCTCTTCTATGCCCATCACTGCTCGAGCATACCACAATATTTTATTATCTGCGGAATTATACGTGTACGTAATATTTCAGTAAGATCGGATGATAGGAAGTGAATTAAAATTCAAGCACAAATTTTGTAATGGAAAGACATTTTTTACATGCATATGAACATACCAAGTTGAAAAATCTTGTAATAAAAGAGCTTATACGGAAGCACAAAATTCAAAATTTACAAAATATCTTTATAAAATGGGGGGAAAAATCGGTAAAAAAAATTTTCCTTTTTGGTGACGTGTTTTTTTTCTCAAATTTTTTTTTTTTTTTTTTTTTTGAAAAAACAATACTTTTCAGTATTTTTCAAAAGCTCTTTGTTTTGATTGTATTCATCGTACAAAATGCTCTTAGAGAATCAAAGTTTGCTAGAAAATCGTTACTTTAATATTTAAAGTGTCGTTTTTAAAAAAATATTTAAAGTGGCCTACGTAAAAATTGCAATGCAAAGTTAAATTTTTTATTTGTTTATAACTCGTTTCAAAAATTCGTGTGTCAGGTTTTTTTTTTTTTATTTTATTAATAAATGTAAGCAAATATTTTATATAAGCGTTATTTTAAATCTGAAGTCAGAGATAAATGAATAAATATGCTTTAAAAAATGAAAAAATTTATAGCTCAAGATGATATTCATATTTTTTAAAAAGAACTATATGTACAATATGGCAATTAAGTTCTTACGTTGAATTTTGTGACATTCTGTAATTTATGATACTATGTCCTTTGAATTGCGAAACATTTAATAAACTAGCTAATGCTCAAAAGTTAAGCATAATTGGTTATTATGTGAATAATGAAAGAAATCTTAGAAGGAAAATATGGCAGAAAAATTGATATGCGAATGTAAAATGGTTATAAAATAAGAAAACAGTGAGGAAGTACAATAATTATCTCCTGGCCGCGGTAGCCTTGTGGTCATTGACTCTCTGCCGGTAGTTTTCGTCAAGGATTCGAGCCTTGATGCCATTAAAGCCCCCCCCCCCCGTGTAGCCGGGCTGTTGCGCGTTAAATCTGTCGGTGCCCAAAGTACTCCCATTGACATGATATGGAAGTTAGAAGAGGGAGGGTGCCAGCTCAGGTGTCGTCTTCGTCACTTGACCGAGGTTCAAAATTACGAGATCCGTCGCCAGTAGCCCTCGTGTTGATTCTAGTGTGACGTTAATAAAACCAACCAACTTATCACATTTATTATCCAAAGAAACAGTTTGAAAGAAAACTGGGCGTGAGATGAGTGCACACTTTGGTGAAAAGTAAATAAAACAAAAATGCAGTTTAATAAGGTGAATGATCACTTTTGACAGCCAGGCACGCTGCCCACCGATTTCCCATTCATGTTATGATATTGTGAATGAGTTGTAAACTTAGAGTTCCAAATGACTCGAAGAGCTCTTTTCAATTCTGGAACGGAACTTGGGTGAGTGAGGAAGGGGTACAAATTGTCTCCCGAACATTCCCACACTTGTTCGATAGGATTCAGACCAGATGAGTGAACAAACCACGGCATGCGTTGTATATTTTCCATTTCAAGGAAGTCGTTGATCATACTCCCAGGTGACGAGTCGCATTATCATCAAAAAAATATCAGGACCGACAGCGCATCGAAACAGGCAATCATAAGGCTCAAGAACTTCATCTCTGTACCTTTTAGCAGACATAGAAAGATATACTCGTAAAGGCCTGTTCGGTCTCAAGTATGATGTCTGCCCCCACCATCCCATTGACGAAAAATCATGTCCTTCCATGATGTTTCCTAGTTATAAAGGAGTTCCACATTCTCGCCATATCGTTAAACGATGAGAAACAGTCTGAATGAACATGAATCACATCGGCCCACTATTCCGAACTTTAGTACTGTTGTTCCAAATTCCAGGTTAAACAAGCGCGTTTGTACGTAGATGTGAGGGGAAGGCAAACTACTGGGCATAGAGACCAACATGCTTGAGTCTCCTATAAACAATTTGTCTAGAAATTCGTTTGTCTGTGGCGGAGGGTGTAAGTGAGGGAGTGAATATGAAAGTTATTGGCGCAAGAGACAGATGTGGCTATGCTGCGCCAAACACGAGGGTTATTGGCGACGGACCTCGTAATTTTGAACCTAGGTCAAGTGACGAGGACGACACCTGAGCTGGCACATAACTTCCACATTATGACAAGAGAAGACTTTAGACCCCGACAGATTTAACATGAATCAGCCCCGGTTACTCAGCGGATCTTTAACGGCTAAGGATAGAACTTGCGACTGAACGAAAACCGCTGTCCACGAATCCGGAGACATGACCACTAGGCTACCGCGGCCACCCTTGGTGAATCGGAGTGTGAGTGAATGGGAAGGTTATTGGCGCAAGAGCCAGATGCGGCTATGCTGCGCCAAACAAGATTTAACTGTGATCTAGACGTGGAAAATGGGTTCTCCTCGGGTCATGATATCTGTACTTACCAAAGAAGGCAAGTCCCTGAGGTCCCCCGATGCAATCCCCAGGGGCAGGGTGCCCGGCTATACCCCCAGACGCTGGGGACCCATTTTAAACGTCTCTTACGACACGCTTGAGCTACAGTGGGACTATTCTGTCATACCCGGTCACCACACGGTTATGTGGCGTTGGGTGAGCTTTGGACCTAGTTCTCTAGCACAACTGTCCCTCTGATATCACGCAGCCAGATATCGGTCTTAAAGAACGGTTGTAACTCTTGACCAACAAGGACTGGTTGTCGGTTAACATTTCCTGCACTTGGAAACTTCTGCTACTTTCAGAATTCCAGACAGTGCGATTTGTGATCGTCCGGATTCGAGCATTCCAACAATTTTTCCTTTTTCAAGTGCCGAATAATCTTTTCCGATGTTACAAAATGCTCGCGTAATCCCAAAATTGATATCGAGAATAGATTGCATTGGATGTTCTTACAGCACAAACTTTTGAAGTACAAGAATTGAAGATTTCACTTAAAGTGTAGGAAAATTCTAAAAATGAAAGGAATTCTTAAATTATTCCCAAGTTCAAGCTTAAAAAAAGATTTTTTTTTTTGTCACATTCTGGGCATTTTAGTATGACAAACATTTTTTTGATCTGTACCCTGTTCAAAATAAGGAAATTACCAGTTCCAAACATATAATCTTTTCAATATTTAATAATTGTCGATTTTAATATTAGGAACTGAAATTTTTTCTTCATTGGTATCATGTACAGTGGCTAAAACAATTGAGGATACACCTTACTTTCACTTGATAAATCCAACTTTTAATGAAAATAACACATTAACTAGAATAGAAGACGTATTTTTACTTTTACACGTAATAAAAGGGTTAATTTACAGTAAAAATAACGAAAATCAACAAAAAAATATCTAAAATTAAAAGTTTCACAAATATTTGAAGTAAACATAGGCAGATCTTTACCTCAAAAAATTAAGGATACACCAATGAAATTTTTTCGTTATATTACATGCATAGACAGTATTAGTATTTTGTTGCATGTCCTTTGGCTTTTATAATGTCCTCCAAACGTCTTGGTACCGATTCGACCAATTTTTTAGTGGTATCTGGAGATATTTTATCCCATTCTTCTTGTAACACTTGCTTTAAATGGGCTTTGTTTCTAATCTGGTGTTTTTGGACCGCTGTTTCTAGTGTGGCCCACAAATTTTCTATGACATTGATGTCAGGGGACTGTGGCGGTGTGTGCAATTGCTGTTTACAATGAAAAAGACACCACATTTTGACATTACGTGCCGCGTGTTTGGGGTCGTTGTCGTGCTGAAATATAAAATTTCCGTCTAAACCCAATTTTTGTGCACTTTCTTTAAGATTGTTGCGGAGTATGTCTATATAAAGCTTATGATCCATTATACCATCTATAAAAACTAAATTTCCTACCCCATTTGCAGCCATACAACCCCAAACCATGACGGAGCCACCACCATGTTTGACTGTAGGACGTAAATTTTTTGGATCCAAAGCGGTGTTCGGCTTTCTCCAAACGGTGTGACGACCATCGCTTCCAAAAATGTTGAATTTACTTTCATAACTAAATATAACTTTCTTCCAAAAGTTTTCTGTCTTCAACTGATGAGTTTTTGCAAACTCAAAACGCTTTTTCTGATTTTGTAAGCTTATGAAAGGTTTCTTTCTAGCTACTCGACTGCTATATCCAGCATGTCTAATCACATTTCTCACAGTTTCAGCACTTACACTTCTGCAGATTATTCGAGAAGTTTCTGCAGCTAGTTTGACTGCACTCAGTTTAGGATTAATCTTGATATCTTTTAAAATTTTCCTTTTAGCTACATCACTCAGAATACTTTCCATGCATCTTCCTCTATTTTGATTAATCCATCGTTCATTTCCCAGTGATTTTGGACACATGAAGGTGACTTCTTCCGACAGTTTCAGCTATTTCACGATATGATTTTCCTTCTTAAATATGTCACCAATTTTCTGCATATTACTAGTCTCTTTCAGCCATTTCATTTAATTGGCTTTATAATTCTCATGGCTCCTTCAAAGGGCAAATAACAGTTGAAAGAAGTTAGGGTAAAATTTTAAACTTTGAAGTATAAAGAAATCAAATTAGTAGTTAAACAAAATTTCATTTGTGTATCCTCAATTTTTGAGTAAAATCTGTATATTTATTTGAGAATGCCTCTAAAGTTTTATCTTAGATTTGTCGTGATTTTCTTTATTTTACTATTAATTAAATCTTTTGTTATGTCACATAAGATAAAGGAATTCATTTGCATTCTGGTTAAAGGTGGTATTTGGGTGGTTATCTTAGTAGAATAAGTGTATCCTCAATTGTTTGAGCCACTGTACATTACTCAGTATCTACCAACAACATTTATTAATTCATTTGGAAAATAGAATAATATCACCATTTACTCAGACATTTTACTTGAAATCTTCACTTGGATTAAAAACTGTAAAACACCAAAGTTACAACACAAACAATAATGAAACAGAGCAGGTGGGGTAGTTATTACAGCCATAGCAGATTTAAAAATCTGCAAATTTGTGATGATTTTTGGAGAATCCCACCTGAGCCAACAAAGAGAATTTTTACTTACCTAAATTCGTCTTTGAGTTTTGCCAGACCTGAGAGCAGGAAATCGGCTTGCGAGAATTCCTTGTAAGTATTATCATCATGCATGGGACACAGACCTCTCCTAAAGCTGGAATATATTAAGGAGTTTTCTCCTTTCTTGCTACGCCATTCAAACCATCTATTTTCCACTTCTTTCACTGACCTCATATGTCTGTGGGACATTCATGGGTGGATGAAATTAAACTAATTTCATCCTTATTCAAGTGGATGCTTTCCTTAATTTTGCAAATCAATTAAAGTACAAAGTACGTTGTCACTCACACCTCAAGACTCAAATTACTTGATCATTGAAGAACTTGTACTCTCGGGAAGATACCCGATTATGAGCAAAACTTTAGAATAGTGTGAAGAAGAATAATTATTAACATTGGAATAAAATCCTGAGTGAGCAGTGACTGGCAGAGTTTAATGGCGCAAGACAAGTAGGCTATGCTGAAAAATCCACCCGGATAATTCTAAGTACAACCTTGGAAGCACAATACACAAACCAGAGCAACACAGATTAATGAAACACAATAAAATTCAACTAGTTTGAAAATATTTGATTTGGACATTCAAGGTATTCTGAAACTCTGAAATCTAAGTTGGCCTCCCAAAGATGTAACATATTAGTGGTTCAAAGAGTTTAACGTAATCAACGAGCCAAAGAAAATGTCAGTGAGTACTAAAAATGCAGGTTTTGAGCAGGCTTAAAATCTACTTTGACAGCCGTTAAACAAAAATAACATCCAGAGGTATATTATATAACTGGTGGTGGAATCTAACTCATATGGCAAAATTAGAAAGTTGTACGCCTAAAGTCACCACAGTGAAGAAAACAAGTGTCACATTTGAAATATCATAGATATCTTAACATAATTGGTTGGGCTAAACTGCATTCAATACGAAACATGAAGTAAATTAGCTCGACACCTACTACTCAAACGAGCACGAGACATCTTTCGCAATAAATCATTTATTAAGTTGCAGTCACAAAAGTATACAGTAAAACATTACATTTATGATTATTAAAATAAAACTAATTTGATAAGTTTTTGTTGGAAAACTAACAAAGTTACTATTCTTTCTAAAGAGGGCGTGATAATTCCAAGTGCTTCTTCGTTTACTTTCATGCAACTATAGATTCTCTCATATACAAAAGCAACATATCAATCGAAATAACAATTCATGAGAATATTACTAAACAAAAATCGATTGTTTGATGGGCATTTAATTCTATGAGTCTCCTTAACTTGAACAGACTTCCTTTTATAGAATCTGTCTAAAAGCGAAGAAATGAACACTAGTGAAATTAACTCATGTGAGTGGAATTAACAGATAATTAATGTACAGACAAGTGATTCAAAAGATGCCTGTTTTGGTGTGATAATTTAATACAGGCTATAACAAATGCCTTGTTTTGCCAAGTGGCACCAAAGAGAAAATTTCTTACTGATTCATTGAGATTTAGTTTGTTTGGCAGTCATTGCTGCCAAATCAAAATTTGATTTCTGCAAAGTCGTTGTCTCGTCCTTTTACATTGCATTATCTACAGAAAAGAACACATTATCATCATAGGCCAGAAACAAACGTGATCAGAGACAATGTTACGAAGGAGGTGAATGATGAGCAGAGCTGTAATACTGGCAGCCAACTGTAATCCTAGTGTTTGAGAAAGTAGACAAAGGTAAAATTTGGTTAATAGAAAGGATTGGTTTTGTTAATGCCACACTGAAGTATAACACGAGCTAACGGACCAGGTGGCCAATTTTAGGAGCGTCTGTCCAGCTGCGAGGAGGAACGTGAGCATCTCTCTCTCCAAACTTCCACACTGCACTTCTTGGGAGGTTTGGAGTCTTGACAAATTTATGTCCATTAATTCCAGTTGTGACGGATCTTAAATAGCAAGGAACTTGACTAAAATCCACTGGCTATCATGACCACTAAACTACCGCAGCCACTGAGGGTCGAAAATAGAGAAGTTATTGCAGGCTATCCACCAGGGGCGCGTCAGTGTTTACTGAAACAAACAAAATAAATGGAATATAAAAAGATCATCAGGTGACTCGAAATGATTTCCAAACCTGCAAGAAATCCTCTAGGCTAGAGAAAGCAGAGATAGTCTCTGGACGGTATTGACGTTGGTTGTAATGGAAGATCGTCACTAGTGGACCAATGCAGTAATCGTTCCCAAATCCTGCTGGATACTTTTGAACCCCACCATATGGAAGAAAACAGTGTGTAGTATAAAATGAAATAATGTACTGAATAAGAGCAGGTAAGGTACAAAAGTGATACAGTCGTTACATTACTGATATGATTGTTGTGCGTCGCGCTAAGTATCACTTGGGTTGGCGACAGGCCTCAGCAATTTTAAACCTTGGTCAAATGACAGGGACGACACAGAATTACATCACCTCTAGAAACTCCATGCCTGTGGAGATCTTTAGACTTCGACAGATTTAACGTACATCAGCCCGCTAAACATTTGAGTCCCTTACATGGCATCAGGGGCTCGAACCCGAAACTCAAAGAAAACAACACCGACCGTGTACCTACGATCTCAAGTCACGGGCTACCCATGATTTGGAACAAATAAAGATTCTTTATTGATATTGGGATATATTAGTATGTGTGAAGAAAATGTTTCCTTTAACAAAGAAATATTTCTATTTTGAGAAGTGAACAATTATAAGAATGGTAAAATTACCTTAGAAATAAATCGATAAAGGGTTTGAAGATTTTAAGTTTGAAAATGTGTGTGTGGACGCGTGATCTGCCCTCCATGGTATCATAATTAAGAAATAGCTATTATATCATTTCCATTAATGCTAGAAACAATTCTCGATCCTTTTATATTCTTGCCAACATACAAGTAGATTTAAAACGTGCTAATTTGTAAAATAAAGAATGCCGGACTAAAATTAAATTTAATAATTTTTAAAATCTGTACATTTCATCCTGTTTTTGGAGGATATCCATTTCGAGTTCCTTATAAATTGCAGTGATATAATAATTTAGATCAACTTTAAAAGTATTAAATACATCTTCTTGCAATTCATCAAAGGCATTTTAAAGAAACTATTTATAACACTTGAGGTGTAACGTCTCAATTAATGTATACACTAATCCGATCAAATTTGGAAAGAAAAAGATCCATCAATAAAGCTAGTCCTTTATATTATCAAAGTAGCAAACTAGAGTTGTATTTATAAAAGTAGAAATAAAGTAAAATCATTATAATTACATAAGTTAAAATTTATTATGATGGTTAACTATCGAGGCTAAATTTTTAGTGCATTAAAAAGAGCAATTCAATTTTTGTAGGATTTTGTAGAATTACTTAATAATCCACAATGTCAGATTGATTGATTGAACATACTGAAGAAAACGTGGGCTAGTGACACTTGAGAGTGATATTAAGGGTTTAATGGCACCAAGGGAATAAGTCTATTAGCTGCGCCAAGCATTTAAAACACCAAACCTAAGAAATTAAAAACAATTATTAAAATAACATGACAGACAAATTCAATATTGAAAGAAGAAAATAATCAGAGTTAAAATCACCAAATATAAAGGAGTTATTTTATATAAAGTCAAATACATATTATTAAAATTGCAACATCATGAAGGAAAGCAAATACAAAAAAGATATTTATTGTACGTAAACAGTGTGGCAGGAAGACAAAATGATTAAATTTGTTAGCAGTTTGGGAGTTTACACAGGTGCGAAAGTAGAAGTTTGCAGTGGTAGAAACAGCTGACATTCCGGCTGCTAAAACGGTCCTTACCCGGCTAGGTATGGATTCGAACTGGGCTTAAATGACAGAAATGGGCAATTCATTCCATGCTGCTTCAAGTACTTGCCACACTTCCTCAACTGAATACCGGAGAAGGGGGGGAAGCAGTCTCTCAGCAACCCATGATCAGATGTTTTCAATGGGTAACAGATCTAGAGACCATGCAGGCCAGGGCAACAATTGAATATCCTGTGTATAGTGGATGGTCAGATCACGACGTGCAAAATGTGTTCTTGCATTACCTTTTAGGAAGATGGTGTTTGGTAGGCCTCGGAGTAAGGGTACAACCTCTGGACGTAAGATATCAGAAATGTACCGTCGATTTGAATAAGAGATGTGCGTGTTGTGTACCCAATGGCTACCCAAACCATACACCAGGTGCAGGGTCCCTATGCCGATATCTAATGCAATCAGGCGACGAGTGATCTTTTCGGAGCTTCCAGACACGTATACGGCCATCAGAATACTAGACGAAGAACCGGGACTCGTCTGAAAAGACGATATTGTGCTATTCCTGTATCCATATTTGTCGTTAGACTCACACGAGCCACCGTTTCTCTCTATGCTGCATTTTCAAGGAAAGCCGAAGTAAGGGTCTCCGTGCTGACATTCCCCGCTGCTGCAAACGTCGGCGCACCGTACAAGAGGATGCCTGTCAGGCTGCAAACAGGCCCATTCCCTGACTAATGGTCCGTGATGTTGTTGTATGGTTTTGCAGGGTCGACCTCACAAGATGTATGTCTTCTAGGGCATTGTTGAGGGCGTCGAGATCCCGCAGGCCGTTTAGTATGACCATCAGATTGATTCTATATTCGCATGACAATGGTTAGATTTCAACCGGTGCGATGGGCAGTATCACGGAACGATAATCCCCACTCTCGAAAGGCAACTATCCTGCCTCTATCGAATTCTGACACTTGCTGGCAAGCATTTCTTCTCATTTGAGGCATAACACGATATTCTGAGCAAACTCCGACCGAATGAGACCGACTTTCAGAATGCGAAATCCACTACTTTACTTTTCTTTTGTGCAGCGCTGTGGTAATCGTTTCTCCCTCCTGCGTCCCCTAAATACGATAAAATACTAATCATTTGCATATCCCAGCCTCTTCTTCCATTCATGTGATTTTAACGTTCGTCAGATCATTGCTTCCTAGTGTTGCAATTTTAATGGCAGTGTAAATTCGGTGGGAATTTCCCCCCACCAAATCAGACAGATCTAAAACAAAGAGAACGACATTTGAGCTGGTGCCCCACTCTCCTAACTTTAACACCTGGCCAACGTGAAGATTTTGAATCTCGTCGGATTTAATGTTTATCATCCTCGTTACACGCTTGTCTTAAGTGGAATCAGAACACGAATACACTACTCGACTGAAATAATTTCGACCGATACCTTGCGACCATTAACACTCGTCTGCCGCTGTGGCCAAATTCTGGAAGCATCTTTGATTCAATTTCCTTTGATTGGAGATACTTAGAAATTATATAAAACCAAATAAACGAATACGTATAAGTGAATTTCTTAGTCTCTTTCTTTGTTTTCACTGCCCATTTCATCACATTTTTATAGAACCTAGTTGGATGAACTTACATTTCTGTTTAGGAAAAAGACATTTTCAATATTTTGTCATTTATATTAAAAAAATTCAATTTTTATATTCTAACTTCATCTTAATGTCGGAAGGCTTCTAACAGTTTATCCACTGCTTTAAACAGTCAGGCCTGTCAACTCGTGATCGTTGATTACTAATCCGCGAGTTGAAGAGTTAACACAAAAAAATTTAGCAATAATATAAATTCCAACAACCTCAGGAATTTTCTGAGTTAACTGAACGCTTTTTCGACATTATTTTAATTATTACGGAAATCCATCGCAAAACAACATCTTTACAATTCTTAAAATTTAATCAATAAGAAATGGTTGAACGTACAGCTAATATCACTAACAGCGAAATCTTGAACATAATCTTTTACCAAAAATACCCTAACATTTCCCTCCTGGAAATAGTAATTCATTTCTGATCAAAAAGAAAAAAAAAACATTCCAAGTAAAAAAAAATTATTAAAGTAGTCGATCCTCTCTTAGCTCCAAATCTTCACAGAATGCACATCAAATACGATTTTTTGTTCAAATTCGGCTAAGGTCGAAATTTTATATTCTCCCTTTTGTGACGAAAGTCACTGTCTGCACTTTACGATCATGCGGGTTATGGGCTCTTGTTTCTCAAAATGTTCATATTTTACAGCTGTTCTTCCTCGGGGGCGCCCCCCAATTTCTTTCATTCGGAATATCAGTTTAACATCGCAACATGGAGCTCTACCGCATGTTTATCCCGCGACATATTTAATGCCTTCTCTTAACAGGAAGTCCTGATGTCAACTGTAAAAATATTAATCTGTATCTCATAAGAAATAGCCTTGGTAAAACCATGAATTAGCCGACTCACGAGTTAACGGCGCCCTATTGTAATTAAATTAGAGACAAGCATAAAAGCTGCATTTAATAAGTGAACGTAGTTTTAATACAAAATATGCTTTATTAAATTCCTACTATTGGCTCAAACTCCACACTTTGTCTGTCTCTCTCTCTCTATATATAATATATATATATATATATATATTGTTCAAATTTTCAACCGTTAATAAAATACTTTTTTTCATCCACTCAAGTTCAAATACATTTTTTTAAACTTGTAGGGGATGGCACTTGATGTTAATACAGTTTTTTCAAATATTAATTCATTAATTAAATTTATTTGGTGAAAATGCAGTTGAGCCCAACCACTTGGCACGAATTCAAAAATTGCCAAGCCTAGTGGTCAAGGTCGTGGACTAGCGGCTGGCGGTTTTCGTTCAGTCGCGGGTTCGATCCTTGACCACCAAAGACCCGCCGTGTAGCCGGGGCTGATGCACGTTAAATCTGTTCGGGGCCCAAAGTCCTCCCGTTGGCGTGGTGTGGATGTTAGGAGAGGGGGGTGCCAGGTCAGGTGTCGTCCTCGTCACTTGACCGTGGTTCAAAATTACGAGGTCCGTCGCCAATAGCCCTCGTGTTGCTTCTAGTGCGACGTTAATAAAAGCTAAACTAAAAAAAACTAAAGCCAAACTTGGCGATTTTTTTTTTTTGGGCTGAACGTTATGTCCGCGAAGTGGACCAGGGTAGCCACATTTGGCAAAATACCGCCAAATAATTCCTATCGTCAAGGGTGGTTGGGCTAAACTGCATTCCAACCATTCAATTTACCGGATGAATTAAGAAACAAGCCAATGCTTCTACTATGTCATTTGTCTTGCAGAGGCAAATTTGGTAGAGTGTCGGCGTAGAATCTTCATGCCTTCGGATCGAATCTCGTCCAAGCACAGAATTTTTTTATTTGATTTCCAAATAATTAATGTTAGTTTTATGTGGGAGAAAATTTTTTTCTCTCATATAAAATATTTAGCAGGATAACATTTAGGAATAAATATCGTCAGTGACGAAGCGTGTAGATCGCTGAAAAAAAATTTCTTTTGCCACTTAATATTGTGATTTTGTCATATGTATAGACATATTTATATTAATTGTATTTATTTAATAAAAAGTCACTAAAATAAAAATTTTCTTTGTTGACCTCAGTAGGAATTGACTTTAAAATTTTTTCCAAGGTGGTTGAAATTTCACATACACGTACCGTGGAAGATTGTTTTGAAAGGCTTTAATTCTATTTAATTTTGCTTTTTTTTTATTTACGTTTCACTTAAGCGACACAAGGACTATTGGTGAAGGATCTCGTAATTTAGAGCCTCGGTCAAGTGACGAGACACATACTTAACTGCCATTCCCTTCTCTGTTACGCCAACGGAATGACTTAGAGTCTCGACAAATTTAAGGCGCAATAGACCCTCTACATGGCAGATCTTTCGTGTCATCAAAACTGTATGAAACAACGCCGCCTGCAACCGTGACATCTGGTTATTATGGCCAACTTGTTAATGTTAATTGTAATTACTTTCACTTGAACAACCTTTTCCAGAGGAGAAAAGTTTTTGCATTGATTGATTGGTTAATGAGGAATATATGGAGCATTCAAAGAGCAATATACAGTCCCCTTTTAAGTAACACATTTCCAGATAAATATAAATATCAAAGCATTTCATCCTCTGTACAAAAATTCCAAAATTATTTTTATTGGTTGCAACTTTTTCCATTTTGCATTGGTGTTGTTCTTGTTTAGAATCCTCAATAAATTGACTGTTTAATAATTTCGCACAGGAACAATATAAGAGCTTTCTGGTAATGGACTTTGTAATTTTGCACTACGGGCAAGTAATAAGGGTGACACCTGAATTGGTACTCCATTCTCCTATCTTCCACACCTGGTCTACGCGAGAACTTTGAGCCCCGACATCAGAGTCTTCAAATTGTAAATATTCTTTAGTTATGCAACATTTCCAGTTGTCATTGTTCCAAGAGTAATTGACACGAAATCAGAATAATATGTGCAGTACAAACTTCTGAAGTTGGATTAAATGGAATCTGAGTCATTCTGGAATATAGAAAATCCTGTGCGGATTGAAGAATGAGGAAAAATGAAATAAAATAAAGTATACTTATAGAAATTATTTGTTCATCTTAGTAATGAACAAATCGAGAATGAATCATATTTACAGAGAAGATATATACGTCTACTTTGCGAAAAAGGGAAGTGCGCTTAAAACTGATTTATTGCATTTGCCATTCACACAATGTAGCTCCGTATACTAAGGTTATGTAAATTTTGTACAGAATATTTGTAAAACCCTCCTCCTCCCCTTTTCTTTATTTCCTCCCATCACGTTTTCATAGTTGTTAACCGACTTAAGTAAAGCAAACAGTTTTTCAAAATACGTGGAAGAAACAAATTTCTATAATGGAAATTTCCAGATCGCTTCTCAAAATTAAAAAAAAAAAAAAAAAAAAAAAAAAAAAAAATGCTGACTTGTCTAAGTTTTATGTAAGAAAAAGAGGTCCAATTTAAGGTATCTATCCGTACACTCTTAAAAGGTCATTTTTGTCAAAATTTTCGATTTTCTAATTTTAATGTCAGCATAAAATATAAACTTTTTTTTCTTTCTAATGGTGATTGAATTTTGCTTATACCTTATTTAGAGAACTTAAATTACAGGGATTTGAATTTTACTTGGTAGCTAATTTTTAATTGCATTCGAAAGTTTGTTTTTGATTTTTCTCAAAATGAGTATTCACATTTGGCAACGTAGATATCAGGAACAATTATGAACTAAATTAATTTAAATTTTGCAAGTATCTTCCTTATATAGTTTTTAAGAAATCCTACTACATTTATGGTTGTAAAACTGATATGTTTTTAGTTACAAAGGTTTAAATCATGCATTGTTATAATTTTTTTTTTTTTTTTTTTCATTGTTATTTGACTCGAAACACAGTGGAAATTGTAGTAATGTGATTTTCCACATGAAAGTAGTACCAGCCCCAAAAAATGTTATGGTGAATAAGATAAAATTGACTGAATAATATTTTTTGTTTAATTTTGAGTTTTATTCTGATAATCAATTTATGTACTATTTTCACCATGTTTTCCCCTCCATTTTTTTTTTCTGAATAAAAAGCAGATTATTAAATGTGTGTGTGTTTTTTTTTATAGTTTTAGGTTGTATTTTAGCATTAAAAATATTTTGATAGCAAATATCATGTATTTCAAAAAACTTTCTCCGAAGTTGTACGGATACCTTAACGAAATTCTACGTATTATCAATTTCTGTTAAAAATTAGAAGCTTTGCCCTGTGCATCAAATACAGAATTTCGGTATTTCTTTCCACCAATATCCGGAAGAAATCGAAAGACCATAAGTTATATTTTAATAAATTCAGAGAATTTTAATGTTTGTCACGTCATGTGCATGTCGTGAGTAATACCTACAGTCATTTCGAAATTACATTTCTTCGATTTTTCACGACAAACCCCGAGAAAAGCCAGGCACGCGTGACCACATACTCATACCTGGACTGCACAGTCTCCTTGGCCTGGATGTGCCAGTGATTCAGCTGCCCTAAGTCAACACAGATGCTTCCTCGGGAATCATGTTTACGTGTCAGCATTGGAAATCGGAGAAAGATTTATACGTCACAATAATCTGACATTCTAAAAGTGAAGACGTTGACAAGCAAATATGAGTTATAAACATAATGTAATTTACTTTCGAAGATCGTAAAAAAAAAATCAACGTGGCAATAAATGTTTATACAATTTCATTTAGTTTTAATTTTGGTTCATTCTAATTATTGGAAATATAGACAGATGATGAATAAATAATTCTAAAAAAGACCACTTCTCCTGACTTAATAACGATTTAAAGTATTAAATTAAAAAGAGATTTATATTTATTGTTTATTTATTGTCACGCTTAGAAGCAACAAGGAGCTATTGGCAATGAACCTCATAATTCGGAACTTTGGTCAAGTGACGATATCTGAGATAGCACCACCCTCTTCAAATTTTCACACAACGCACACGAGAGGATTTGAGATCTTGACCAGATTTAACGTGGCGACTGGGCTCGAATCCACGACACGACGGAAACAACGCCGGCCGCAATTTCGATACCATGATCACTAAGTTACCACAGCCACAAATTAAAAAGAGAAGTATGTACTATTTAAAAGTAGGGTTTTTTTTTGTTTTGTTTTATACTGTTAATACTTATATAAGAACAATAAGAGAACAGAAAACTATCGCTTAAATGTTGTATACGCTCAGATGCTAAGTTAGGTTTTTTTTTCTCGCGATTTTTGTAGTGTTTTGTTGTGTTGCTGTTTGCTGTGAAAGCCTAAAATACAGCAGCTCAAGTGCCTTAGAGATGTAAAGAAATTCTCAAGGGGGAAAATAAAGGCAATGAATGTGAAGTTTAAAAGGGTTTGGTAAAATGGTTAGAGAGTTATACATATGCTCTAGTGTCAATGGAGTATATAGGCAATTTCTATCATTGACACAGGTTTATGTTGAGGCTTAAGTTTTTCAAATGAAGAGATAGCACTTAACAACATAACATCAGGAGCAGTGACAGTCCTACGGGAGGAGTTCTGGGGGGGAATCTCCTGCCACCTCCGTTTGAATGAGTACAAATTATCAATATCAATACATAATTAATATTTATTTAATTTAAATTAAATCGTGAAAATAATTAAGAAAATAAATCTTAAGACTTGCATTTAAATGGTAAACATATATTTAAAAATGCTCATTAATATACCATTTTTGAAGTCTTAAAAATGTTTTTGTTAGAGAAAAGTTTAATTTTCTTCCATCTCGCCAAAAGTTTCCGAGAGCCTTGAAAGCAATTTCGGATGTGAACTTAAGATTCTTCGAAGTCACCCCACATGATCAGATATCCTCCCCCCACCCCTCGGTACGCCACTGACCAGGGTAATGACTGCATACCTCTGTAAAACAAGTGTTGATTGGTATCCGGCTTTTCCATCCTCTACTGCAAGACTGAAGTGGGATTCATCGTTGAACACTGTGTAATGCTAGTCTGCAGGCAGACATGGTGATGATCGGTTGTGACACTGCTCTAGACGACTCTGCCGATGTTGTGGGGTTAAAGGCAAACGACTTAAAAGGTGCTATGAGCGCAATCCCACCATAGCCGTGAGATAGTGAAAGATGTCACAGGTTATATAGAAAGGGCAGCAGCATGTCGGATAGCGGACAATGACGTTGTTGGGACAGTTCGAGCTTGTCACACAATCATTCGATCTTCCCTAGCATTCGTGCGTTTAGGCCTTATATAACCTTCATTCCGCCGGTTAGTTTTTTAAAACTTCCCTTGCAACCAGTATCTTTACACAGCTGTATCCGTGCGTTGCAATACGCGGCATATTACTCGGTAGGACCAGTCAGTCTCACACATTCGGGACTATTTGACCGCGTTCGAAGTCATCCAATTGGCCATTCAGTATTCAACAATGTCATAAAAGAATTATCGTCTGTGTTTCAGAGGAACTGCAATGGCGACAACGAGAAACATACAATTTGTACCTGTTTCATATAATGCTAGTTGTGTGGCGATATTAGCTTTGTGGTCATGGTCGTGAATTTGCAGCCGGTGTTGTTTCTGTCGAGTCCTGATGCCACTAATAGACCCGCTATGCAGAGGGGCTGATGCATAATTAAATCTGCGGAGGCTCGACGTCCTCCCTTGGCGTGTTGTGGAAGTTTGAAGAGGGGAGTTGCTAGCGCAGGTGCTATCTCCGTCACTTGGCCGAAGTTCAAAATTACGAGATCCGTTGCTAATAGTCTTCGCGTTGCTTCTCAGTGCGACATTAATTAACAATCAATCAAGACTAGTACAATAGAAAAGTACTTTATGACCAAATCGGCCTTTAAAATTCAATCATTTGTACTTAGTATAAAAGGAATATATGTATGAAAAATTTCAAAGATTTAGAATTTTTTAAAGGGTATTTTTTTTTTTTTTTTTTTTGCAAGAATGTAGTATATATACTTATAACTTAGTTAGATTCGTTAAACAAGCAATAAATTCATTTTCGCAATCCCAATAAATCTTTCGTAATGGCATAAGGTTTGTTTAGCTGAAAATAACTGGGATTTTTGATACATCTGAGACTGGCCAAAAAACAACATGTGCACATCTTTTCTAACGAAGTACACCTATCCGTATCCTCCATATAAGCTGATAAACTAGATTTGTTCCGACAAGAGGCTGGACTTCTACACAGGCATCTTGATGCGATATTGTGGCTACAGAAACATTCATCTGAACTTAAGAGTTTTGGTATACCCCCAAGTCCTTAGATCAGCACGAAAAAACGCATTTTTTAATGCCATGGAGCGTGCCATCGAATAGACAAATGCGAAACTTTGGTATACTCGAACATTCGAATTGTAGAACGTATGACGTGCGTTGCTTGTAGGTATTTCCAGTAGTTCACAGAGTCCACTCCGCATCACGTTCTTAATTCCCGCGATGAGTCTACATAGTAGTTTTTCTAACAGCTGTGTGTGTGTGTCATTAACAAAATGATGTTCAGCAATTTTACTTCTTTGCGTAAAAAATGATTGTGCATTTATGTCTTAGAGGTAATATTACACACGAATATATAATAAGAGCATTCAAAAAGTAAGTTACACTGAAATAATGAATTCAAAAACACTTATCGAGAAGTGCGCTACAATGTAATATGACACACATATAGCACAAAATTTCTTTACAAAATCTCCCAGTCGCTGCCGAGATTTGTCGAAATGTTACACAAATCATTTCATGTCCTTGTGATAGAAAATCGCTCCTTGGTCCTGGAGCCAACTTAGAACAACTGTCTGAACCAGGTCATCGTTGGAAAGATCAGGACAGATAAGTGACAGATCAGGACTGTACGGTGGATGCAGTCAGACTTCCCATTCAAAACTGCGAAGCTAACCCTTACGGGCCTTGTGAGGTATCGTATAGTTGCGCAAGAGGACAATACATTGCTTAACTTTCAACGTCTATTGTTTTCTTCACAACTTTACACAGATCTCTTTGTATTTCGCAGTACAACTCAGTATAAATGGATTTGCCCACCTGCTT
The DNA here is from genome assembly GCA_019974015.1 of Nephila pilipes. Lineage (NCBI taxonomy): Eukaryota > Metazoa > Arthropoda > Arachnida > Araneae > Nephilidae > Nephila > Nephila pilipes. Next base: position 229,397 of record BMAW01008138.1, on the reverse strand, counting down.
AAACAACTCTTTCGCAATCGAAAAAACCGTAGCCATGACTTTACCCGCTGATAAGGAACTTAGGATGTTTCATGCCTGATGTGCTGTCTTTGCACATCTGTTAAGTCTGCGCAATCATCTTCGAACTGCTGGCACCATTTCACAATGGATGGATCTGACAATGCATGTAGCTCATACACTGCCGACATTTCACGATGAATTTCTGTACTCGTGAAACATTTTGCCCACAAAAATCATACCGTTCCGCGTATTTCAACGTTGGAGTAAATTTCCAGCTGACGCATCATTTTTCTCTCGTATTACGGGCAACGGCTGTCGCTATAAGAAACTGCTATCGTTGGAAGTCGTTGAGCTAAGTTATCGTGGGCGCAAGCTTCGCTTTTGTTTCCCAATGTTGCTATTTATGGAGGGACAAGTGTAATTTATTTTTTGAACGCCCGCTGTATTTCTATCATATCCCAATGCTTTTTGTTCGCAAAAAATATTTTATTTGTCATAGATTCAGTCATTAATATTTAAAATAAAATATTCAAAAGTTAGAGCATCGTTAAGATGAACCCCTTTGACTCTACCTCCAGGTAATCAGAATCGGTTGGAACGAAAAATTTTCATTTGAGAAGCTATCTGTAAATTTCCATAGCATTTGTTTCATCCGCGTAGAAAAAAATTTTTTTTTTTCACTGAAAACTTCTAACTGCAATGAATGTATGAAAGGAAGGGTGGGAGGACTTTGCAAATTTTCTGTGTAGAGTCAACGAAACTTTTGTTACATTCATTAATAGAAGTGAGAAATGCAATAAAACTTTAAACGTATTTCTGTTGTTCACAAAGTATACGTACTTATCTTCTGTAAATATGACTCACACTCAATTTGTTCATTGCGAAGAGGATTCTCTGTAAATTTGTTTTAATTCTATTCCTTTTCTTATTATTTTCTCCGGTTAATCCGGATTTTCGATAGCCTTGACCGGTTCTGATCCCAAATAATTCGACTTATGGAGCTTGTACTGTTTCTTTATACACTTCCTCAAAAATTCAAATTTATTTTCAAAAGGTACTAAAATACAATGAACTGTGTTTTATTTGGTTTTAACATTCATTTTAATCTTTATACCGATTGTAAAAGAGAAAACGTGAGTGTGTGTGTCATATAAGCCCTTACACACTGCTGAAGCATCGTGTGTGTGTGACTTCTAAATCTCTACAAAATAATTTGGTAATATAAAATATTACCAAAAAAAATGATACATTGTATTTAGTGATTTGCTAATTTAATGATTAATTCATTGTTTTATTAACGCCACACTGAGAGACAAAACGAGAACTATTGATGACGGATCATGTAATTTTAAACCTCGGTCGAGTGACGAGGACGATAGCTAAGCCGGTACCTCCCACTCCAAATTTTCCCATAACGCCACCAGATAGATCAATAGATTTAATATGCATCATACCCCTGTATGATGCACATTAAATCTATTTGGCTGTGTCGTAATTTGAGCTTCGGTCAGTTAACAAGGTCAACACTTGAGCTCATCTCACTATCCTCATCCATGTTACGTCAACGAGTGGACGTTCAGAGCCTCGACAGATTTAAGATTCAGAAACCCTTACAGACTACTACAGCATCGTCGATTACGAGCTCAGTATCAAGACCACTTGGCTGTTAATTTAAACATACATCCTTAAATGCTACATCTAGTGTAAAATTAAACATATTCTTATACTTTTAAACCAAGCTCTTCTCTTCTTCATTGAAAACAAGACGCGGAAACGGGTGATCAATGTCGCGAGCTCGTGGCCGAAAACGCTTGAATTAAATCGCGGGTTCGAGCTTCAGTTGCATCTCTAACCTGTTTGTGCACAAAGTTCTCACCAACTTGTATGTCGACCTCGTCATCTGAACGTGGCTCAAAATTACGAGGTTTATTTACTATGGTTAGTGAATCTCTTTGTGACAAATAATATAACACCAGTAGAAAACGAGTTTTTTGAACATGGGTTTTCTTTCAAACTTAATTCTATAATTTTTTATATCTTAAAAATTTACTTTTCATTAATTTTTTAACACAAGAGAATTTAAGCAATGATCCTTTCACCGTGGCGACGGATTTGGCTACCATTTGAAGTAAAATTTAATTTATAAATAATTAGTTTTAATCAATTAATTTTTATTAATTACAAATAAATTATCGTATTGTCATCCAAAACAATCGTGTATAGAAAATTTCAGCTTTAAAGTGTGAGAAAAAAGCTTTGACTCAGGCAAAGTTAGAATATGAGTAGCCCCCTCCTCCCCCATTAAAATAGAAGGCTTTGATTCTTCATGATTTACGTTACACTTAGAGCAACATGAGGGTTATTGGTGACAGGTCTCGTAATTTTGAGCATGGGTCGAGTGACGAGGACGACACCTGGACCTTCTCTCTTCCAAACCTCTCACCACGTCAACGGAAGGATTGGGAGTCTACAGATTTAACAAATGATCAGGATTTGAACACGACTCAACGGAAACAATGCCGACCATGAACTTGCGAAAACATGGATGTTTGGCCTCCTATAATCAGAAGAAGGTAATCAAAAATTAGAAGTCTAGTCAAGAATTATAAATAGGTACAATTGTTAGGAATTGCTTCATTGACTCCTAAAACAATAATAATAATAATAATAATAATATATATATATACTGAAAATTTATGAAAGAATAATTTAAAATATTTAAAACGACAAAAATCCAGAAAGAAATGTAAGAATAAATTAAAAAAATAAGTGATACACACACACACACATATATATATATATATGTATAATAAATGCCCACTTTATATAATTCGACTCGTAAGCTAAATATCTACGCAAAGTGTGAGCGAGTAATAAACAAGTTTCATGACGTAAGAGCTAAATACTCTGGTTAAGAAGCTACGTCAATAATTCAATTCGAGTACTAAACTTTTCTATTCATAAAATCACATTAAGAATAGATGATCAAAATACAAGGATACGTTAAAATAAATGTAAAAAGAAAGGGATAAAATCTTAAATTTGTTGTTATGGGCAAATTTTCCTCAACGCGAATAAGTTATAGCGATAGGGTTTCGACGCTGGACGTTTTCTTCGAAGCATGGAGGTATGTTTCTCGATTCTGTGCCCCGTGGAGGGAGAGAGAGGGAGTTGTTGTCCTTGATGTGGCAGCATTGTTTCGAACTCTGGACCAGATGGGTCTGAAGAATGTACTCCCATTAACCAGGTTGAAAAGACGTCTCATCAGGCTAGTTAGCAAGGTGTTTTAACTTCTAGCGTTGTTGTAGAAGGGAGTCGCTGCATACTCCCGCTCCAGTATCATCGTGATGATACGAAGATAAACATTCGCTTGTACAGAAGGTTGCCTTTTGATTTCTTTGCAATTGATACGCATCCCCTCCCTGTTGAATTGAGTTTTTGCTTGAGACAGTTTTCCATTTGAGTCATCGGCTGTCTCGTGTTGTGAGGCAGGTCTCGCCGACACGTGCGCCAGAGCTGGAATATCACTGGTCGAGATTTTGAGTGCGTTTGTCTCAGTTAGACATACAGAGGCAAGTATTTCGCTTCGGGGGCATATGCAATCAGTAGGTATAGGCTGTGCTGCCATCTAGTGTTCAAGTCCAGGGTCACCACTTCGGCACTGGATGAAACATCGGGGAATGTTATTCTACCCCGTGCGCTGTGGAGGGGGAGAGAGTAGTTGATGGTGACCTTGATGCGACAGCTGTTTCGAACCCTGGTCCAGTGGGTCCGAAGAAAAGTTGACAGGTCGCTTTTTGCTGCGCTCTAACCAACTAAAAATACGTCATTTCTGCCCAGTTAACAAGGCGTTTTAACTTCTAGCGTTGTTGTAGAAGATAGTCGCTGCAAGGTTATCCCCACCAAGCCTAACAAATTTGAAACAAAAGAATACGACGATGGACGAATTATTACAATGTGACGAACAGTGTTTGAGACACGACAGGAGAGACACTCGAGAGCATTCTCTCCAAAAAAAAAAAAAGGGTCTGTGATGAAAGCGGGTATGCCCAATGCAAAGGCGATCAACTTGACATCCGCAATAGGGTACGATTCCATGTTCCTAGTAGGGGTTTTCCAGAGTGTAATTTGATGTGGGTCTGAAGGATAGACGTTTCCTGCCATGCCGTTTTAATGGCTTTGAAAATGAAAAGTGCGAGGTCAGAAAGCAGGACTGTTAACTGCAGAGAGTTCGTTGCTCATCGTGCATTCTTGTTCATTGCTTGAAACAGGCTTGGTAATCGTTAAAACATCGTTGCTCTTCACACTTACACTTGGTAAGTGTGAAGAGCAACGATATCTTAATTTGAAGCCTAACAACAAGTTCTTTCTTAGATACCTTTGACTTCTTTTGACAACTTTCACACAAATTTAAATAAATCATCACTGCTCAGAAAGAAACATTTTTGTACTTTTTGTGAAGTTCTTTTAACATTCTGTTTCTACCACCATGGCCAATTGATAAATACGCTTCATGAATTATGGTAAAACGTTCTTAAGATACATAAGGTAAAAGTACACATAAAATCTTACGTAATCTATCTTTACTAATGGGAAAGCTAAGTTTTTCAACATTGTCCTCTTTTATTATGTCGTATTTTTTTAGTCTTTGATAATCTTCCAGTTTTTCCCTGCTACTTTTGTTTTTACTAATATTCACTTTTATTTACAAGTTGTCATATCTTTCTTTCGTCAGAAAATCGCTGTTCACTTTCTTAGTTTCCAAAACATTCAATAACTTAGAATTGTATGCTCATGCATATAATCCATTATTCAATATTTTATTAAAAAAAACGTCTATCCAGCATGAAATTAGAAATACTACTGAAATCACGTGCATCCGACATCATAAATTTTGGAAAATGTATGGACTTTTATTACATTCTCCATTACGAGTCGGGGATTTTGTAAACTAACCAGTAAATTTGATAAATATTTCATAATTTATCACATTTACCAAGTTTAGTGGTGATTACGAATAATTACTAGTAATTATACATAATAGCCAGTTTATTACATTCACCGTAACACACACACACACATATATATATATAATATATATATATATATAATGAGGCCCGCAGAGGAATAAAATACGTTTCCAAAGAGACCCGCAGTCTTTTGGATTGGACACTTCTGGCCTAAAATACCCGCATAACTAGTTAACCAACGAAATTTCACATTATAGCCCCTGCTGTACCCCGAAGTATGGAAGTCTGAAACTAAATATTTTACTGAATTATGTAACCTGGGAATAGGAAAGAAAAGACAAGACCTGGAGTATTGTTTTAAAAAATATAGTGGGATAAGGTTGTTTTAAATGCAATCAAGACGTCCATAGTCATCGATTTCCTTCTTAGGTCAATATACGAGTCGGATAAAGCATGAGCATGTAATATGATAAAATCAGAAGAGAACTTAAAATGAGAATAAAAAAGTAAACACTAATTTCGTGATGTGAACCCTTTTCTTATAATTACAAAATTAACATGTGATATAAAGTAATACTGAAAAATCAAGAATAATTATAAATATTAAATCGTTTTTTTTTTCATGGAATAATTCACTTAATCAAAAAATACATCTGTTTTTATACATATCCATCTCCCTCTCTCTCTCTCAAAAATAAACACAAGTCCTCTTTAAACTTTTTATTTTTGAGGAACCATCAATTTTGCATTGCAGATAGATTCTTAAAATAAGTTGAATTGTTAATTTTTATTTTGCTTCTGGGTTGATTTCTGAGAAAATTCGTCATTGGGAAACAAACACTGTTAAAAGCGAGCAAAATAATAATGAAGGAAAATCAGTTCGTAAAATATAAGAGAAACTGTTCAAAAAACTCATTATACGGCCAAGAAAATTATTGGCAAGTTCAAATAGTTCTAGGGTTTTTGGAGAACAAAAACATCAAGGCGACTTACTGATACGGAAGTAAAAATTGAAGTACAAGATGTCAAAGCAAGCCCATCCGCAATGCTGTAGAAATGTAGCAAAACATCTCGCAAACATCAGGCAAGACAGTAATAGCAAGCACTATAAGAACTCTTAATGGACATAAGTGACATGATAGGCTTCCGCGCACGAAACAATTTATATCTAAAACAAACACCTGCAATTTGCCAGAAAGTACCATAACAAGAACTTGAAAATGTCTTACAATAGTATTTTAAAATAAGAAATGAAGAAAAAAAAAGTTGTAGACACTAAGATGCAATCAAAAATTATGCAGTTAAAATAATTAAATATCGGGATGTATGGCGGCGTCAAGGTGCGGAATTTTACTATTTATTCAATCTATAGTGAACAAAATGGACCACCTATCTTAAAAGAAAATGGTGCCTCTAGCATTGCGAAATTGTCATTAAACTGTGAATATTCTAACATAACAATCCCAAATGCACATAAGAATTGTGAAAGAATGGTTATTAAATCGGGCGCCTAAGAATTTGAACTATCCTCTGCAATCCCTATACCTTTGTGAATGTTATTGGCGCAAGAGCCAGATGTGGCTATGCTGCACCAAACAAGATTTGACTGTGGTCTTGACGTGAAAAATTTGGAAAAAAAACCCCACTTGGTTGACAAGAAAGAGGGTCGAAAGTAGAGAAGGATCACTAGGGTAACCCAGGGGTGCATCACCCGTGTTTACCAAAAACAGTAAACCCCATAGGAAAGAAAAAGATTTCTAGGTTACCTCCGGGAAGCCCTATCCTTAACCCCATGGAATATTAATAAGTATATATCTTCATACAAAAGTACTCCAAAGAACCATTTTGAATAAGGATTGAAAGAAAAAAAATCATGAAAGAATGACAAAATATGGCCCGAATAGACAGGGGGAAAAATGGTAGCACCTAAGCCAGTAGTTGGCAAACTCGTCATATAAAAGAGCCAAATGCAAACAATACAAAATCGAGGTTTATTTCAAAGAGCCATTTTTTTTTAAAATTCCTACTATTAGTTCACACTCTCCCTATATATATCTTGTTCAAATTTTCGGTCGTTAATAAAATACTTTTTATTCATCCACTGAAGTTCAACTACATTTTTTTAAAAATTGTAGTGGTTGATGCATGATGTTAATACAGTTTTTTCAAATATTAACTGATTAATTAAATTGAATTGGTGAAAATGCAGTTAGCCCAATCACTTGGCGCGATTTCAAAAATTGCCAAACTTGGCGATTTTTTTTGGTTGAACGTCAAGTCCACGAAGCGGACCAGGGTAGCCACATTTGCCAAAATACCGCCAAATAATTCCTGTCGCCAAGGGTGGTTGGGCTAAACTGCATTCCAACCATTTAATTTACCGGATGAATTTATTTTGCCACTTAATATTGTGATTCTGTCATATGTATATACATATTTATATTAATTGTAATTATTTAATAAAAAGTAACTAAAATAAAAATTTTCTTTGTTGACCTAAGTAGGAATTGACTTATTTTTATGTTACTTGTTTAAACTTAAGCTTTGCTTCAGTAGAAACATTTTTTATGGAAATAATTAGGATTAAAAGTACCCTCTACAACTTGCCTTTGCTAAATACGTCTTAGTTTAGCTAACGCTACATTAAATAAGACTTGGTATCATAATATAAAGATAATATTTATTCCCACCCCCCTCGCCCGCTCTACCCAACAATGGTAAAACAACAATTTCAGGGGGAAAAAAAAAAACGTTTTATACCTATACTACTTTGTTTGCCGAATTGCTGCCCGCCGAAAATTATTTTAACTATAAATAACATTTCGGCGCGCAGCAATTCGAAGGAGATAATGATACACATGTTTGCGAGCGACTATAGCTGCTTTCTAAAAATGTGCCTCTTTTCTGTAGGCTTGCGTTTCAAAAATCTTGATCGTCTCTTACAAGGCAAGTTAATAAATAATATTTAGTGGCTGCACCAAGCATTTCGTGGAAGAGCCGCAGCCAAGGAGTCAAAGAGCCGGTTTGCCGACCACTGACCTATGCCATCAGGACTAAAGGTGGAGATGAAATCCAAAGGAAAGCAGACGAAATATTGTTACTTTTATCAATGCTCGCTGTATACTTTTTTGACGCATAAAATTCTATGCATTTTGCTGTTTAAGTTGATTTATTTCTTCTTATATTTTGTTTCATATGTTCTTAAGTCGTTCAAATCCACCTGAATAAGGTCTTAATTCTGGAAATTTACATAGAAGTGAGTAGTAGATTTCATTTAAAATACTTCATAAATGAAAAGGGGGTATTTCATTTTTTTTGACTCTCACTGCACTCCAAAATAAAATGGCGGTCGCCGAGTTGTCATGGTCGCGAATTCACGATCAACGCATTTTCCGTCGAGTCGTGGGAGTTCTAGTTCTGATGACCCGTCGTACAACGGTGATGATACACGACTCTATATCCTCACATTACGACAGTGTGGCAGTTTGGATTGTTTAACAAAGACGCACTGGAAGCAACACGAGGGTTAATGGCGACGGACCTCGAAATTTTGAACCTCGGTCAAGTGAAGAGGACGGCACCTGAGTCGACACCCCCTTTCCTAACATCCACATTACACCGCCGGCAGGACTTTGGGCCCCGAAAGATTTCACGTGCATCAGCCCCGGCTACACGGCGGATCTTTAGTGGCATCAAGACTTGAACCCACGACTCGACGAAAACCACCGGCCGCGACTATGACCACTAGGCTGCCGAGGCCCCTCGTAATTAGATAAAGAATGGAAAGACGTTCATCGAACAATTCAAGAATATTCATAGTGACGTAAAAGAAAACATGCGACAGATACCAATAAACACATTTTGAATTTGTAAAATTAACTTATTCTGCACTAGCATTTATTTATGTTTAATGAAAAATTCCAGATAAATTTAACTTAAATAAATAATTATTTAATATCGTTGCATTTAGAAATAACACGAGAACTGTTGGCAACGATCCTCGTAATTCCGGGCCTCGATCAAGTGATTAGGAAATCTGAGTTGGCACTTCCTTCTCCAAACTTCCTCACCACGCCAATAGGACGACTTGGGACCTCGACCAGATCTCACATGCATCAGCCTCTCTGCAAGTCTGGTAGTAAGCGGCATCAGGGCTCAAACCTAAGACTCGATGAAAACTACGTTGGCCGCGAGTTCGCGACCATGACTTCTAGGCTACCGCGGCCACACTGTTGATCAAAAATTGTGCTTAAGTATTTCTAAATGACATGCTATTTATTGTTAAGAAGTAGAAATTTTTAGCATGCTTTCTAGTATTAGAGCTATTAGTCTAGTTTTGGCGATGGACCTTATAATTTTGAACCCCTGTCAAGTGACGAGGATGACACCTGAGCTGGCACCCACTTCTCCTAACTTCCAAACCCCGCCAAAGGGAGGACTTTGGCCGCTGACAGATGGAGGAGCTGTAACATCTGTCGTATATCCATATTCCTGGTTTCTTTTTCTTGATTCTGCCTTCTTTTACGTTTGCTGGTGGATCTGCCAACGTTGACACACGACATGTTCTGGCGTTTCCCTCCACCTAACTACTTCCATTTTTCTCAACTCATAAAAAGCAGAATGTTTTCAGCATCCGGACAGCCCGAGCCACTTGCGATCTCCAAGATATCAACAGTTCGAAATCGCTTAAATATTTTGGCAAGATGTGATAAGGGAGGGAGATTCACCGATGGAGATCGATGCCTCTCAAAGAGACTCATTCCCTGTTTGGTTCCTACTCGAGACGGTTGTCTTGATACCTAATGTCGCTAATTTCTGTAAATAGTTGTACATAACGCATTAAATACTGAAGTAAATAGTTATCCTTGTTCTTAATAATATCTTCAAACGGTACAGAACCTACAGCATTCTATTCTACCAAATTAAATAAATCTCAGATGAATTGGTCCACTTATGAACGCGAGCTATTCGTAATTTATTCCTCTGTTAAAAGATTTAGACACATACTACAAGGCAGAATTTTTGTCATTTACACTGACGAAAAGCCTTTAAAATATGCATTCCATCAAAAATCTGATAAATGCAATCCCCGCCAATTACGCCATTTAGATTTCATCTCTCAATTTTTCACTGACATTCGATACACTAAAGGTTGTGATAATACCGTCGCAGATGCAATATCTCGAGTCGAGATAGACGCAATTTCACCTTCCGTAATTGATTTTATGGAAATTGCTTCCGCTCAATCAATGGACATTCAACAACTTTCTAGGTCTCTGCCACGTATTCAGCAGTCACCAACTGCTCCATCAAATCCTATAAAACAGACCACCTCTAGATACGGCAGTAAGGTCAGATTTCCTAAGCATCTAGTCACTGACTACTTTGTTTAAATGCCACTTTATCTTATCTTATGGAAAGTTCGCATTGGCATCTATATTATTTTCTATTACTTTGTATATATTATATATTTGAATTATTTTGTATCTATTTTCAATTTTGCATGCCTTATTTTCAGATTTGAATACATTTTCATTTTGAACACTTCACTATTATCAGTATGTGTATCTGTGTCAGTTCTGGATTATGTAACAGAAGTTGTAAACTTGCATTGAGTCATATTGTAAATTTTGTATGCATGGCATCCTGACTTCATCTCTGGGGGCATAATCTGTAGCGATCCAGTTCCTCTCCAGACGCATGACGTAGTAGAGTCGCGCAGCAGCTAAACATTTGGCTCGAGGTGCGATCACGCATAACCCTGTGATGATCCATTTCGACTCACAGAATAAGTACGAACTACCCGAACCAAAAGTTCGTACAAACTGGGCTCTATTTAAGAAAACATTTTCACACTCCCCAAAGCGGAGAGGAAATTGATAAACAGGTCGCTGAATTAACACAAAACATTTTAAGTGCACATAAGATCGCCTCCAAACCAATAAACACTAACAAACAAACATATATCGATAGGGAACTTTTCGGAGAAAGAAATAAAGCCAGAAAAATCTGGCAATTCACCCGATTCCCTGCTGATAAAGAAAAACTAAACAGAATTCAAAACGTAATCAGGCGAAAAGTGCACTTACACAAAAACAAATGGGAGGACACGCTAGAAAATCTGAATGCTGAAAGTGGTACCCTTTGGGGTATGGCCAAAGCTTTCAGAAAAAAGCGGTCTGCTATTTCCGCCCTTAACGGCCCTGCTAGTATCGCACTTAGCGACACTGATAAAGCTGAAACACTGGCAGACTCCCTCCAAAATCAATTCAAACTAAACGAAATAAATACACCTATACACGATAATACTGTTAAAAATGTCGTTCATGATTTCTTCAACAACGAAATAAACTTCCACCCCCCCCCCCCACCTGCATTAGAAATAGCCCAATATATAAAAACAATTAAAATTAAAAAAGCACCAGGTAGAGTAGGCATAACAAACAAAATGATTAAACACCTCCCTCATCTTTGCATTTTTCAACTTAGGAACATTATACAAAATATGCTAGACTTCGATCACTTCCCGGATTCCTGGAAAACCGCCACAGTCATACCGATACTGAAACCTGGAAAAGACCCTACTCCGCCAAAAAATTACCGACCGATTTCATTATTACCGATCCTGAGCAAAATAGCAGAAAAAATAATACGTACAAGAATGACTTCATACCTCCAAGAAAAAGACATAATAATTCATGAACAGCATGACTTCATCCCAAACCTCTCCACATCACACCAACTGCTCAGAGTGGTGGAGTTTGTTAAAACTGGATTTTTCAAAGGTCAAAACACCAGTGCGGTCTTCCTGGATATCCAGAGAGCTTTCGACCGAGTCTGGTACAAAGGACTAATCTACAAAATGATTAAATACAACACTCCCCCCCTACTTCATTAAAATTGTAAATTCCTACCTAAACAATAGAAACTTTTCAGTTACTGTAAATTGATTCTATTCAAAACTAAGAAATATCGAAGCTGGAGTTCCACAAGGTGGAATTTTATCAACAATTTTATTCAACTACTCCATGAACGACATCCCTAAACACCAACATACCAATATATGCATGAATGCAGATGACACTACTTCTCATCAAATATAGCCCAAGCACTAAACGAACACCTAAAGGAATTAGAAGAATGGTACTTTACTTGGAAAATCGCCCTGAACGTTTCCACGACTGAGGCCGTTTTCTTTTCCAGAAATTACAGAAAAATAGAACCAGACATCTACTTTGAAAACAAAAGCATACCCTGGTCCTCATCCACTAAGTATCTTGGTGTTACGTTGGATAAAAAGCTCACTTTTAAACAACACATAATACAAATTAAAAAACAGTATAAATCTGCAGTTAATAATTTATACCCCCTTATCTCGCGAAATTCTACATTAAGTAGACGTAACAAATTGCTTTATCTACACCCTGATACTAAGACCTATCCTTGCCCAGTCTAGTCGCATTGTGCAGATACTACTCTAGATCTAATTGAAAAATCTCAAAATGTAACCATCAGTATGATCGTTAATTCCCACTGGTATATGCGAAATAGCGATATCAGACAATCAATAAAACTCCTAACTCTTAAAAATTTCATCAAAAAAAAACTCTCAAAAAATTTCTTCCATAAAATTGATATTTCAACAAACAAAACCATCCAAAAAATTGAAAAATACACCCCAATTAGAAATAACCCACAACTCCATAGACCTCGAGAATTTTTAATAGATTAAGTTTTTGTAAAAAATGTCATTCCCATCCAAACTCCAGTCTCTTCAACACCCATATATAGTGAAATAGCATACCTCACCCTCGACCAATCACAGCGCACTCTCATTACGACCAGACTGAGCAACCAAGCAGGGTAAATAATAGACTTCTGTTGCAATATTTAAAACTTATAGCCTCAATAGTTTAAATTCATCTTATTCTACGGAATTAAATTAACACCAGTTGCCAATCCGGCAAAGCGCAAATGTTGCAAAGTTGTGTTGCCAGATTTACAAGTCTTTTAAATATTAACAATTTTCAAAAGTTAACAATAAAGTAATATTTACAATTATACAAACATAAAATGCAAAATAGTAATTTAAATATGCCGAAATATAGAACTATGAAATTAAGAGTTATCAAAGAATTGAACAATCGTTGTCCCAACATTACTCCCCTACCAGTAACTGAGTTACGAACCAGGATATATGGCTGAGATAGTGCTAAAATCTGATTGTAAAATAGTATTAGATATTAAGCAAGAATTGTTGAGTTATATGTACCTATATGCAAATACATTATGAATACACAAAATTTAGCAAGCATAAATCAATCACATGTTAAAATTACACAAAATTAAATATATATATTTTTTTGCTGTATACATTTTGAATTAGTAATATTATATACAATGATAATTAGTTTGATACTGGGGAAATGACATACATTAATAAGCTTTTCTGAAAACCTAGTAAAACAAAATATCATATACTTGATCATATTAAGTTATATCATTAACTATGACTATCAGTCCTGAAATCTTACAGGTTTCTTGATCTGTCTACCATGTCTGGTAACAGCTGGTTTATCATCAGATAAGAGATTAGAGTCATTAGTTGCCGAATTCTCATCTGATTGTTTGCAAGGAAATGTTGGTTTATCAGGAATCGAGTCTGTCGCTAACAAATGAGCAGGCTTCAGTCTATCAACTGATATATTTAAAGGTTTATTTTTCACTAGCAGTGTGAAATATTTTTCATTTCTGTCTGTTACTGTGAATGGTCCTTCGTATGGAGGCTCGAGTGCTTTCTTTACTCGATCTACTCTCACAAATACATGAGAGCAGGTCTGTAAATCTTTATGTACAAAAATCTTTTGATTCCTTAGAGATGAAGATTTTGTTGGTTTGAGCTCTTCCATAAATGTCTGCAATTTAGTAACCAAAGTTTCAGGATCAATTTGAATAGAAGATGGATCAAAGAATTCCCCTGGTAATCTGATATTTGAACCATAAGCCATCTGTGCTATAGAATGGTTGGTGTCTGATCTTAGGGCAGTTCTTAGTCCAAGTAGAACAGTTGGTAATGTATCATTCCATTTGATGTTGTTATGGGCTTTGATTGCACCTTTCAAGGTTCTATGTAGTCGTTCCACTTTTCCATTGGATTGTGGGTGGTAAGAAGTTGTATGCGTTACTTTAGACCCACAAATAGCAGCTAAACTTTTGAACAACTTTGATACAAATTGCCTTCCTTGATCCGTTATTATTTTTACAGGCACTCCAAATCTGCAAACCCAGTGTTCATAAAAAGCTTTGCTAACTATCTCTGCTGTAATATCAGGCAAAGGGATTGCTTCCATCCAACACGAAAAACGATTGATACAGGTCAAACAATATGTCATGCCCTGTGATGGTGGAAGTGGACCAATTAAATCGATATGTATCACATTAAATCTTGCATCAGGTACTTCATACTCTCCAACTTTAGATTTAGTATGTCTGTGAACTTTGCATTTTTGACAGGGAATGCATGTCCTTGCCCATTCTCTTACTTCTTTCTTCATATTTGGCCAGATAAATTTTTTAGTCATCAGTTTAATAGTTGATCTAATCCCAGGGTGTGAAAAACCATGAATTTGTTGGAAGATCTGTTGTCGATTATTGATAATATTTTCACAACATAAATATAATTTTCTTCTAAAGCTATTGCTCCGTAATTGAACTAATTTTATATTTTAAACTTAATTCCTGGGCAAGTGAAAAAACCATAGTTCAGTTTCACTTCCAATTAATAGTCAATCCACCGGGGATTAAAGCCCGTGAGGGTTATGCACCCCAAAAAGTATTTTTGCTACAGGTGCGATCACGTAATTCGCCCCCCATATCATCCAATCGCCTTGGTATTTCTCTGAGAATCAACTCTTTCGGCTGGTGTTTTCTCACCATCTTTACAGAGCGTTTTTGTGCTTTCTTTTTAGGACAGAAAATCAATCAAAAGAAACTTTTCCTTTATATAGATTAAGTACTCTCTTTCCTAAATTAAGATAAGGGGGTAAATTTAATTTCTCTTAAATAGGAACCTCGTAAGTTAATGCCGTAGGCCGTCATGACGTGTTGTCTGGAGGCAGATCGGGAGACGGAGAATGATTTTCGGCGAGAGAAGCATAGTGTTGTGTTGAGGTGCGAATAAAACCTATTTTTTTATACTAGTAATTCATTAATAACAAGGAAGAAGCGATTGACGAAGATACCGACGAATCTGCTGCAGAATTTGGTCGTGATCATGATGGATATCTCAGAAGGCTGGTATATGCATTGGCTGCTAGACGTGTTTATTTCAGTATGGTATAGTTGAGTACAAGTTTGAAGATTTTGTTCTGGCTTTGAATAAGTGCAGGGCTCAAGGTCGATGAAACTTGCGATTGCCGAAGATACCGGTGATTTTGAGGTAGCATTTGGTCGTGACCATGATAGATAGCTGTGTCTCGGAAGGCTGATATATGCATTGGTTGTTGTATGTGTTAAAATTGGTAATGATATAATGAGTACAATTTTGAAAATTTCGCTTTGGATATGAATAACTGGATGACTCACGAGTAAATGGAATTTGTGATTGGCGAAACTAGCAGTGAAGTTAAAGAACGATATTGTAGTCTGTTCTAAAAAGGAGATATCAATTCTTTGGCGATTGAGACATTTGAGTTTTCACGTCAATAAATGGATAACTAACTGGCAACAAATAAAGAAATCTTGCAAGAGAAGACTGTCTTATATTTGGGGAAAAACCAGATATTTTCCCTTGTCGTGAACAGCAATTTTGCTTTGAGCTCAAGTTAAAAGTTTGGATCCAAATCGTTCATGCGAAAAGCATCCAATTAAATATCTCCATAATTCTTTGTGATGCATAGCAGTTTTTCTGTTAAGACATCTGTTAAAAAATTTGAAACCCAAGAGATGTAAGCTAACATAATTATCCAGTGAAGAATCCCTTAATTTCGTAATCATAAAACAAAATTCATGAACAGGGCACCCCGAATCCCTGAGGAATCGTCACCAGTGTTTATCAAAGACAGTAAACCCCATGTGAAAGAGAAATATTACTAGGGTGCTTCAGAGTCATGCTTTAAGTGCCTGGAGGGATATTAAGTTTGAGAATAGGCTGTTAGAAGTATTGTGTTGTCATTTTCATACTTTGTACACAAGTTTCGTAACTTACGAAGAGAGATTTGTATTTTTTAAAAGGTTTATAGTAAAATAACAATTATTCAATTTTACATGATATATAAGAGTGTATTACATGTATTACCAACATGCTCATTTATTTCCCTTCAGAATCCCTTTCATAGGTAACAATGAAATATTTTGTTTTTCGCAATTAATTGCAGAATAACATTTAAACATTTGTTGTACATGAACAAATTTAACTTTACTGAAATTCACACAATATAATACATTACATTTTTTTAAAGGAGCCAGAGACAATATGTTGGATTGGAAATAATGTAATGCCCTACAATATTTCAGAAAAGTGAATTATTTAAATAAAGTTTGAAAGTTTGCTATTCATTTCACTATTTAAGAGTTTGTGTTACACAATTTACAAAAAAGTTTTGCAAATTTTTCCTAGTTTCTTGCCTTTGATTTAGAAATAAAATATGTAATTTGTATCTCAATACAAATACTCAACATGTATACTACTTATCCTTTTGTTTCTACATTCTGCATTTTAGAAGTTTTTACTGTGATTGCTTAATGTACACACATGTCATTAATGATACTGTAACAAAATGAAGCCTTTACTGCCTTAAATGATTTGTTAAATTTTTTTTTTTTTTCAAAATAAGAATACAAATAAAAAAACTTTATAAAAATCAACAGAAACTGTCATGTATATATATAAATTTAATTCTGTGTCCCATAGTTAATTTTTTTTAAATAAGAATTGGGCACTAAACTTTCAATTAAAATTCTAATAATTATTTCATTTGTGTAACTGCATACAGACACACATTAAAGCAATTTGTTCTAAGAAGGTTTCAACTTTTATTAAAATTACTTTTTTTCTAATTAATCACTGTACAAAATTTGGAATATTTCCTATTCAGTGTTCGATGAAGACATTTCACTCACATCATTGATCTTTTAAAAACCAAGTGATGGGAAAAATTAGTATTAAGTAGTGGAACCAAATTTGTTTGATTTAAGTAAAAAAATCCTCAAATGGGTGCAATTACTGTTAATAAATCGATTGACTATATTCTAATAATCAGACCAATTCTCATTTACTCCTGCCCAATCTGGGATTATGCAGCAAAAACAAATAAACATCTTGAGAAAATCCTTGAAGTAACGGTGCAACAAATTTTTAACGCTCGCTGATAAAAGAGAAATCATGATACCCGAAAATCAAATAAATATCCTTTCTTAAGAACTTTCAAAATAATAATCATTCATTAAAATTTTCAATAAATAGACAGTTCCACAAATACCACCCCACAAAAAAAATATTGTGTTGGAACAATATTCAACTACATATGCCCTAAGAAATATTGCTTAATTAGTTTTCTCTAAACATCTCCATATTTAACCACAGATAGGGACTTATCTGATGCTGCATAAACTCTGAATGCTACTGAAGTAAATGCACCTCCTCAAAAAGATGATGAAATTTCTTATCAAACAATCAGATCACTTGTTCTTGGCTCCACCAAGTTAAGGTAAAATTTCTCCCTCTAAATATCTTCCTAATTCAATTGTAACTTGCTGCCTCTTGATTAGTCAATTGAAATCAGTCCCATCTCTCCCCTTTAAACAATTGCTTGTGGAAAACCTTTCTGACTTATTTACTCGTCGCAAATTGAAATAAACATTTAAAATGAATTGATTCAGAACTAAAAATTTCCAAAACGAAGATCGATCTTCATATTCAAAAGAATGCAATAGCATTCAAGTTCAGTACAAAGTACTGAATAAAAAAAATTAAATTTTCATGACAATGACAATAAGAATGACTCATAAAAACTTAAAAAATAAATATCTTACTTTTCAAACATTTAACTTCATATATCAAAAACAATTCAATTCTTAAGTATTTTATTTTTGTATCAAATTTAAATTATTTCTAGGCAAGTAAAGATTGCATAGTTCAGCTTAACAGTAGATTCAAATCAGATTAAGGACAAGAGAAGGGTTACGAACCATGAGAAGAAACTACACATTAATACGGGAGATAGCGCTTTCAAATAATTGAACAATACAGAAGGACGATGTTATTCCTAGGAAATGCATGCTCATGTAGACACACACATACATGTATGAAGCTCATAAAAATGTTTAGTTTCACTATACAACACATAGTTGTATTTGAATAATCAATACACATAATAAATTAAAGATTCTTCAGCTTTAACAACTCATTTAACTAAAAACTACACAAGCAATATGATTCATTTTTAATTATGTACTAACATTTATGTACCCGGTCGGAACATTTCTTATTCTTTTAGTATTACCCAAGTACTTTTAATACAAATAATCATTGCTTATATCACCATAAAAATAAACTGGAACTTTAAATGAATATAACACACTTGAATAATAATAATAAAAAAAAAAATAATAGTATAATTTTTTGTTAACAACAATTATGGATATTTATAAAAAGTTACAACTGCAAAAAATATCAATGAAAGATGTTAAAAAATTAACCAAACATTTATTTGAAAATTACTTTAAAAAGACTATTCATGAGGTTAAATAATGAAGTTCTTGCAAGTTACATAACTAAGAAAGGAGAAAAGAAATTTTCCCTTAAAAGTAAGCCTTCATTAGGAATTTTCAATGTTCAAAACAAAAGTGTTTCTTATTATACTTCAAAAGATGAAACAATATCTTTTTAAAAAATTAATAAAGCATTATAAATTACCAAACAATATTTTCAAAATAATTAATGGAATAAGAGAATTATTTTCCAAGAAAAGTTGTACATAATCCATATTTAATTTTTGGAGATTCTCAGTATTACAAGAATTAAAAGCACACAGCAGGTTTTACTTATTTTTAAATACTTTTTATTTTAAATGTGTAAGAACTGAAGATTATTTTTAAAAAATTATCATTTTGAGGGGGAAAATACTCAAATTACAATTTTCAACTCATAATCCATGTTTATAATCACAGCACAATTAGCAGGAGAGAGCTTTTCAACTTTCAACAACAAGTAAATTTGTGCTTCATATGAGCAAACAAAATATGTTCCACACCATTATCTAAAATAATTAACTTTTTCCATATGAATGCAGCTGAGTATAGGCATTTTCAAAGGCCTTTAATAACATTAAAAACAGTAATTTGAAGTAACTTCAATTAAAAGGAAATTATTACTTTTTATATCTGAATGTCTACACTTTCTGTAAAAGTCATTAAGACAACCATAAACCATTAATTCACCACACAATGAACTTAAAACACAGGAAGGAATTAAGCAATTCCTGTATAACTAAAATTTTAAAATACTGAAAAATAAATTAAACAAAATAACTAGAAGAGTTGGATTATATCCTTTGAACCAACTTTTATTATGAATTTTATGATTGTGATGTGAACTACAACAAACAATTTACACTTTTAAATTTACAATATTTACACAATATACATAAATTGCCAAAATGAGTTAATGGCATTTTTTTTTTTAAAAAAAAGCATACAATTTTACTTAATGTATATGTATAATCGAACTGAATTTCACACTTTTTATAATCTCAATACAGGATGCTTTGTAACATTGATTGTGCATAAATGATTGCATTGCTTAATTAAACACATTAAAAGACAAAAGAGTACATAAAGAAATTTTTTTACTTTTAGAAATTAACCAAAAACAATAAAAAAAAAAAAAAAAAACTTTTAAATCTTTGGGATATAATTATCTTTTGGTAAATTAATATTTTACTCACTAAACATATGGAACAAAAAATATATCAAACACAATAGCAAACTTTGCTAAGCTATAATTAACCAATTTCAGCATTTAAGTTGAATTATATATAATAATTTATAGTAAAATCACACCGGAATTTTCACAATTCAACTTATGCTGGAAAAAAGGGAAAAATTTCAATGAAAAAAAAATCATACCAGTTTGGCACAGTAACTGATAGACCAAGTTAACACATAAGCTCCTATTATGTAGGAAAACAATGCTAGGTAAATAACACTCACTTTTCTCATTTATAAATCTCATACCTACATTAAAAACAAGGTATAAAACTCCCCATGTGCAATGAATGAACTAAACAAAATTTAATCTACATTTTCTTTTTTTACTATTCAAAGTTTTATAAACAGCATCCAGATTCAATGAAGTTAAATTTTTGATATAAAAATTCACCGATGCAGTAACAAAGGGGATAAAATTCTATCACAGATATGCAAAACAGACCTGCATTACAGATAAACACACAAACATATACACACCTAAATGAGTAAAACTTAAACCATTTTTGAAACAGTAAGCCCCCATTTGTACATCACTAAAATATAAGTACACATTTTTTACTTAATAAATGATACATGTAACAAATGCAGTCTCTGATGATGAAATAAATAAGACTGAAAAATAGATATATTGATGTATAATTATTGGTATTTGGAGCACCAGATTCATTTATAACATATTTGAAAAACAGATTGAAAGATATTTACTATAATAAAGGGCTCAAAATAATACAAATTAAATTTATCAGAAACAAAGTAAAATCAGAACTAAAATATTGCCAATGGAGTACAAAACTATAATTTTTAGCACAATGATAAAATGAAGCACCATAATTATTACATTGTTTTATCACCACACAAATAATAAATAATGCATGCATTCATATATGTGACAGTTATCAATTTGCTCCCAATATAAATAAATTGATTATTACCTAACTATTGTTAATGGAAGTAAAACCATTACCAGATCTGCAATACTTAAAAAAATTATTTTGTACTTTTAAAATTGAAAACAAAGGAAATTTTTTTTTTTAAAATTCAGTCTTTCATCCAAAATAAATCTTGCATTTTCTATAACAATAATTTTTTTTCTTTTCAATATGATATTGCACTTTTTATCAAGAAAAAAGAAAGGAAGACTTTATTAACTGAAGTTATACACAGAACTATTTTAACTGTGAAAATGTGTTTAAAAAAATAAATTCTTACAATGAAACTGAAGATATTTTAATTTACACTAGCACAAATAGATAGCTATTTTAAATATATTATGAAATCACCACTTCATAAACAACAAAACTGAAAATAATTTAATGGGAAGTTTTAAATTATATTCAAAAACCATTTCAGTATTTGATACAAAAATATAAAGAAATCGCATTACTATATGAATTCAATTTCATATCAATTTCAAAAAATTAATCACTTAAAATTATGAGATAATATATGAACTGTGCATATATTTATACATGACAAATATATGCAGTAGTTATTATAATTTAATACACAAAACTCCCGAGATACAATATTTAGAGTTTCAAATGAAAATAAAAATGAATTCTCATTTGTCTCTAGAATGCAAGCTAAGATAAGCTCCGGCCTCTTTAGCATCACAAAACTCAGTTTGTTCGCAATTATCATATTTCGCAATCAACAAATCACACAACTCAAATTTGAGATAAACAAAAGAATTCAAATATTTCTTTAATCATAAATTTTGTTCAGCATGAAAATGGAGACAGTATTTTTTTTTTTAAATGTATGAGGAAGAGTGAAAAAGATGGATTGTTCCTAAAAATTTTAATTCCAAGAGGCTAGAAAAATTCCAGAATGTTCTATCATAAATATAAATTATTTGCTGTCATGGATAATAAAAGTTTATTAAAAATAAAGTCATCAATTAGGATACTCGAAAGATTGAATTATTTTCACATATTAATATTTCACAGTATTATGCAATAAATTAAGAAACTGTCCTAAAATTCAACTATTCTTTTTTACATAACAAACAACACCTTCAAAACAACCTCATTATTCTCTTCATAGATAACTTTTACAAGTATCCACAAACTGAACATTTCAAACCTGAAATAATCCACTTCTAAGTACTTCTCCACTAGTTGTAGAAGGTCAAGATATTCCACTCTTATGTACAAGTTTAATAATGATATTATGCTTGAACCATGTTATTAGAGATGTTAAGCTATGAACTGTGGGTGATGAACAGTTTTATAGTATGTAAATTGAGAGTTGTGCCATACTGTAGCAGAAGCCGTTTTTTCCCTTTTCAGACATGCATGATCACACATATACTGGTACAGATGTGGCAGTAAAATTCAAATTGCATCATAATGTATCCTACAAAAGAGAGGACATAATTTTAGAATGATAAAAATTAATTTCTTAATTATTGAAGTCAGATAATCTATATTTCTTTCCTTGATAAAATCTAGTCTTAAGATTGCTTAGAGCAAGAAAGGGAGAACTTGATTTGTCAATTTTAGGTTTATAGTAACATTTTAAACAAGATAAATATTCAATAAATAATGATTTGCCAGTTGGTAATATAACATTTATTCTACATTAAAATTGCTGTGTTTATATTTTTCACAATAACATTATGAATCTAATAGAACAAAGCTTAAAAAAATTTCTAAATTAAAAATCACATCCATGATTTTCCTAAAGATAAAAGCAACATTTTAAAGAAAGAGAAAGTTAGAAACTGGATGTAGTGAATTTTTTAAGAAGGTATCATAAGAAAAATTCTCAATTAATAGCTAAGTGAAATTTAGCATACAATTGACGAGAAGCTTATGCTGCAAAAATTCTAGCTACAGAAATCAGTGGAAAAACTGCCTAAGATCTTACAGTAATTCCACTATCAAATGATACTGTGAAAATGTGAATAACAAATACTGAAGCATAATATTGTTACACATATATTGTTTAGAAAACTTAATGTCCATGAGTCAGAAATATTATCAAGTACTAATTTCTCATCTTAATATTAATTCCTACTCTCTAGAGCTGATTAATCATTCAACAGTTTTAATGAGCTTCTGATAGTTCACAAAACTGAAGGGATAAAATGCATCAGCATAAATATGGATGGAGCTTCAAGGTATCAAGAAATGAAATGAGGCTCTTAATCAACAATATTTCTTTCTAGCAAATGAATTTCAGCTGTGATAACCTAAATTAATTCTTCAGAGACAAGTTACAATTTTTTAAGTTGAAGACAAAATTCAAACAATCTGTGATGGATGGCAACCTCATTCAGAATTCTCAAAACTGCAACTGTTTTCTCGATTTTAATGATGATCAATCAATTGAAGTCTTCATCTACTTATTTACTCAAACTTACAAATTTCCAAGACACTTATATTTGATTTTAAAAAATACAACCAGATTGAAGACCCTAGTTTTTTAAAACTTCTTTGATATCATATTTTGAGATTATTGTACAAAGTTAACCCCTTAGGTGATTAGAAGTTAGAAGATTTTCAACCATTATCAATGATAGTTAGATAATTCTTTATGAACTACTTATTTTTGAACGTATAAATAAAACAAAACTGATTCTCCCATAAAAATTACAGTAAAAACAATTTGGGAAATGTAGAATTGACTAAACATCTGACACTCCACAAGTGGTGTCACCTTTAATTTAGTAGTGTATTACCCATCACATTTAAATTAAGTTTTTTTTTTCTTAAAAAAAAAAAAAAAAAAAAAAAAAAAGATAACTTATCGACAACCGTATAAAAAATTTACACAAGTTCCCATTTATTAAAAAATCTTACAAGAAATTAAATTTTAACCTAGATCTATACCAAAATACAGATTAAGAATTATTGGTTTATTTAATATATTTATACTTAATAATATTCAAATAAAACACCTCTTTCTGAGGGAAAATTCCTTGTGTAACCATTGAACTTATCTTCTGAAAGTGAAAAACATCTTCACATAATATGTAATTTTAACTATGTTTTAATTTTAGCTATATTTTAATCCAACAGAATTATATTTAATTGTCTTGAACAGAGAAATACCAACAAAATATTTAATTTTTAACACAACACTGGTTTCACTCCATGCATATAAATTTTATTAAATATTCTCTATTCTGAGCTTGAATTTTAAATTGTTTTAACTACAAAATTGATTAAATTTTCATCTTGTGTTGGCACAATATGGTCCCATGAAGACTCAGAGCTATATATCCAATACAAGCAACCATCATATAAAACTTGAAAATTTCGGAGAACAGTATTTATAATAAAAAGATCACATAAAAGAAAACTTAGGAATCTCTACAACCAATTACCTTTTTTCAGAATTATACAATGTAAATACCTCCCCTCTAATTATTGACTTTTAGCAATTTAAAATGAAAATAAATATTTTATACTTAGCTATAAATAATAAATATAAGCTCTATCATTGATATCAAAGTTAGAGTATATTTCATACCAATATTTATTTTCTCTTTTTTCCTATTTTTATAAGCTGACATGAGATAAGATTAAACTTATTACATGCAATGTTCAACTATATTTATACATGACCCTAAAGAAGACTAACAAAAATAAAACATGCTCAACTTATATACATGCTTTGGCAATATGAACATATTTTGCTTACATATTACAATGAACTGCAAATTTCTTTGTAATGTCATAAAACTATGGCTTACCTAATGTATATATTTAAGTACTAATAAAATTTACAGACCAATTATCAACATTTTTAACAATCATAAATATTATCGGGTATCTTAAAACACTGTTACTACTTTAAAAAATAATCCAATTTTTATATTAATCTTAAAACTTTTTGGCCGATCTTATCATTCAAAAATCTATTGTCATTAATTAGAGTATTGGAAATAAAGCATCACTGTAAAATATATGCCAAATCTGCACATAATATAATTAATTCCATAATTTAATTTTTAATTTACAAAATTAAAAAATAAGTTTAATATCATGCCTTATTAACACATTTTTAACGAAATATATATTTCCCCTAATATTCAGAAATAAATCTTACTTATAATTACAATCCATGGAGATGTAAATTGCGACTCAAGACTGATCTTGCATCACTAGTGAATCTGAGAGCATCAAGCATTGGCAAAAGGTTTAATAGAGCTGTATCACTTGCATCACAAAACCAAGATTTAATTGGAATCGCATTGTCTAGGAGGAAAGGGATATAAAAACTGTAATACATATTTTAAAATACAAATAAAACTAAAAACTATTTAAATTTTAATCATTAAAACTAAAAATATATTATGTTTTTAATAATTTATTCACGTAGTATATATGTTGCTACATCCATAAAATAAAATTAATTTTAATCATATAATACTTGACCTTAAAATACCGACTTATGTTTTCATGATTATGAAAAACTATAAAGAAAACATACATTATATAATTTCCCTTCCTAATTCCTGCAAGACACAGTGAATAACTTTTTAAAACATTTGAATATATCAAACAATACATTAAAAATAAAAATTGATTACTGAAAACTAGATATCAAATAATCCCAAATTATATCTTTTATATTAATAACAACTAGCAAATAAAATAAAAATTTCAATTTATTAGTTAACTTGCAGATATATTGGTAATATTAAAGAAAAGGAAAAATAAAAGATTTCATTTTTATACTTCCAACTTCTGATAGAGTAAAATACAACTATTTCAAAAATTCCAACTCATACCTTGATAAGTTTATTGATGTATCAGAAATATTGCATAAAAACTATGAATGCAAAAAAAATATCTTCATGTAGTATATTCCTCATGGTGAAATCTTACTAAACATTATGATGGGAAATCATAAGAATACTACAAATAAAATATCAAATGAATATTTTAAAATGTATACTTGCTCTATTCAAAAGATAAATGTTTTCTTTCATGAAGAAATGTAGGTCCATGTATACATACATGCTCATATACTCTATGTATGCATAAGGAAAAATACATTTTCCCCCCAATAAAGACTGCAAGATACTCAAATTTCTTTGAAAAATGTCACAGTTAATATTCCATCTTTTAAATGCCTGCTCTTTAAGATGAACTGGGTTTAAAAAAAACTTCCAAATTAATTTTAAAAATCACGATGACTTCAAATCAATCAATCATGTCTATATTTAAAAATATAAACATCATTTTTATCTTTAAATCATTATCAGACCTAGAAAATAACTTAAAAATTGTTGAAGATCACTTAAAATGCCCATAAAAGTTAGATATCTTAAGATGACAAAAATATCGTAAATAAATTCATAAATTAAAAATAACAATTCAATACTAAATAATGCATATTCTTTTAATATTGCAATATGCAAAATATTCTGAAAATTCAAGAAATTTTTAAAACAATAGAAAGTTCAGAAATAAGCGCAAAGAAAAGAAAAAAAAAAAAAAAAAAAAAAAAAAATGCTGCTCTTTAAATCAAATATTGATCTCATACATACAAACCTCAATTAGGATCTATTTAGAAGTCAGAAACATGCATCAATTAAAAGATAACATTCAAATCCAGATAAGTATATGTCAATACCAACAAAATAAATGTATAACAAATATCAAGAAATATTCACCAGGATATGCTCTGTATGCTCCAGGAGAATTATCAAGAATAAAAATACTGGAGAGATCTTGAGTGATGGCGGAGAGATCTTTGTTAAAACTGCCATATCTTACACAACAATGCTATTAAAAAATAAAACAAATTCATTGCTATAAAAAATACAAAATAATGAAGGCTAATATATTAGGTTTACGACAAATAAATAAATACAAAATGATTTTTTTATATAAGTTATTTTTTATATCATAGGATCAAGTTTTCATATGTATACCTTGGAAATTATACACAAGAACAGCTTTTTAGTTTCCACACGTCTTAATGCAATAATTTTTTCCCCCTTCTGGAAATAATTCTTCCACCTCAAAAACTTACTCAAAAATTTGATACAAAAGTTTTAAAATGCAAACAAGAATTTGGAACCCCCTACAACTAAATATGAACTTTTACATGTTAAAAATGCATCCTAAAGCAGGATTTCTTTATCATTAAGTTTAGTTTTAGTTTATATTAACGTCGCACTAGAAGCAACATGAGGGCTATTGGCGACGGACCTCGTAATTTTGAACCACGGTCAAGTGACGAGGACGACACCTGAGCTGGCACCCCCCTCTCCTAACATCCACACCACGCCAACGGGAGGACTTTGGACCCCGAACAGATTTAACGTGCATCAGCCCCGGCTACACGGCGGGTCTTTGGCAGCCAAGGATCGAACCCGCGACTGAACGAAAACCGCCGGTCGCTAGTCCACGACCTTGACCACTAGGCTACCGCGGCCCCTTTCTTTATCATTAAATCCTACAGAAAATAGAAGACAAGAAAAATAAACATATGTGTAATACTCATATTACATAAAAATCTAAATAAAAAACCTGTGGAACCTCCAAGTATATATAATTTTTTCTTCCATATTTAAGGTATAATAAAATACCATCAGTATTTAAAATACACTTTAATAGACTTATAAAATTTTTACATAAACTGTAGCAGGTTCTGTGCATGGACAAGAGGTTTTTGCTTCTCCTCCTCAGATCACCATTTAAAGACACTTTTCTTAAAAATAATTTATTTAATATTTACCGTAGATCATAGGAGACATTTATTCCACTGAACACGGTGTCAATGGTCTCTCAAACTTGCCTTACAAAACAAAACAAAGACTTTTTTTCTTCATTACCAGATGCACCGTCTGGTAGCATACCCAGACACTACATGCATTATGGATCAATTCAAATAAAATTTTATTTTTAGATTAAGGAGCTTAATCGTTACTTTAGTTTTCCCATTTCAAATCAATCTTGCTGAATATTTCAAATATTTTTAAATTCCATTATGTGCATAAATTTAAGTTTATCAACATTTTTTTTTGGAAAGAACCAGATCATTTAATTTTTAGGTTTGTGGAGCAGGTAGCAAACTCGATAATATATACATGGATGATTCTATTCATGGAGTAGAAACAAAAAAATTGGCTAAAACTTTATATTATCAGCAAGTGACATTTTTACATATATACAAACCAATACATTTACAAAACAAGGCAAATAAAATATTCTCATTTATTAATAAGCATGTAATAAAACTATGAACATTTTATTCTTATGTGATAAATATAACTTTTTTCTGGGATAATATTTCATCATATTGGAGTTAGAAATTATATCAGAACAGTAAAGGTTAATTGCAAATGGTGATTAATTAAAAATGACTTGAATTTCAATTTAACATATGATTTTGACTGACTATATTTATCTTCCAAAGGATATGTACAGAAATAGATCAATTTTTTCAATCGTCTCCAGCTTACAATTTTATTGAACAATTAATTTCAATTGATGGTCTAAGAGAAGCTCTTCAATTGTACAATCAAAAGAATTTTGAAACATAATATCTTTTGAATTTGCATCAAGATTTGATAAAAGCTGTTCTAAAAACTGAAACTGAATCCCGCAAATTTCTAAAATAAAGGAAGAGTGAAATTTAAGTCAGGCAAGTGGGTTTTACTTATGTCTTTTAATGTGAATACAATCACCACTTTAATAGACAAATTATTAATCCTAAAAGATGAAGTCTTTGTATATAAAGCAGCTGAAAATTTAAACACAAAATTTATATTTCTTGATAGTTAATTAAAGTTCCACTCAAAAGCCACATGAGGGCTGTTGGTGAAGGACCTCAATCAAGTGATGACCACAACTCCCAAGCCAGCTTCCCATAATTTACAGTTATAAGGTTCTATAAAATGTTGAGTTTTTTTTTTTTTAATACCTATAAAAATTAATGTGAAAAATTTGTGAAGCATATAACAAACATTTCTTTCTTTCATACAAATATGCAATACTAATTCTCTTTTCAGTATACAATATAGAGGGAGTGAAAATTGTAAGTCTGGTGCAACTGCCAAATATATTTATGATGCACCAATGTGTATTTGCAATCTAGACATTGGGAGGGGAAGGAGACAAGATAAATAAAGATTATCAAGAAGAAGGGCTGAAAATAGAAAAGGAACAATAAGATATTCCAGTGGAGAGTCACCCACGTTTATCAAGACAGTAATTCTAATAATAAAGATAAAAATTACTAAGATAACACACCTCAAAGTGCATAACTACTTTAAAAAAAAAGTAAAAAATTTAAAATAATGAGTCTGCCAGCAAGAATAACAATTAATGTGATTTAATTTACAATCAGCAATTTAAAAAAACCATTCCTTCAATATGAGGAGAGGAAAAGAGACATTTGTGTTCTTGATTATGAAAAAAACTTTACCACACCCAAAAAGTATTTTCATTCTAATTTTTAAGGTGATTTACTCATTTAATTGGTTTGGTTTCATTAACATCACACTAGAAGCAACACAAGGGCTATTGGCGATGGACCTCGTAATTTTGAGCCTCAGCCAAGGGACGAGGATGACACCTGAGCTGGCACCCCCCCAATAACTTCCACACCCCTTAACAGGATTACTCATTTAATATAGTTAATCTTTATAAACAGACCAAACCACAGTCTACTACTAAAATATATTGGTACATTTTTTTTCAGGTCTTCACTGCAAATCATGTATCAAAACTTCTACAGTAAATTTATGATTTTAAAAATTAATTTTCTTCAGAAGTAATAAATACACAATAAACCAGAGATAAGGTGAATTAATTCATTCTTTCAAAATTAATATATAATGAAATGTAAGCAATATACAGTTGAACCAGTCAAAGTGAACCATCTGCTAACCCCATAAAAAAGCTCACTACAACTGAAGGTACATAATACCCAATTTTGTCCCAACATTGAAATTTCTTATCATTTGAGTGATTTTTTTTGTTGGAAATGATTCATGTAATAATGCACGATTTAATATTGACATATATATATACACCTAGGGAATGATGAATAATTTTAAAAGCTTCCTCATTTTTCAACCTAACGTAACAATTTTGCCGTATCCAAACTTTTATCAGAAATAGTGATGATCAAATTGCAATTTTGGCAAATATACAAAAATGTGTATTTTGATAAAATCCTTCAATAGGTTTTGTCTATTTCTATTGCGTACTCAACTGAAAAAACTTTCTTTACACAGCTTTTTCAAGATGTTAATAAGATGGCAAATAGTCTGTTCAGTCCAAAGCATTCAAATGGGTATGGAAACAGTGGCCGGAGATAGTACTATTTAAAGCAGAGATGATCAATTGTTTTGGGAGGCTGCTTTGTGGAAGCTGAAACTAGTGGTGGGTCACATCTTTCAAAAGGATTACATTCATTAGTTAACTTTACATTTAAAAAAGGTATAAATTGTAGCAAGTATCAATAAATAAAATAAAATAATTGCAGTTTTATTCTCTTTATTTTTTATACTAATTTCAACACATCTATAGCTGTTCGCACGCTTAATTTTGAATCAGTTTAATGAAACAAACGCACCCAATCGCAATTTTCTATATTTTTTGTTCAAAATCAGGAGTGGGATTGCTTGTTGAGATTTCTCTTCAGTTTACATGTTAATGTCTATCAAAGAACATCTATGTTTACTCTTGCTGATCTTCAATTAAGAAAAACTTTGCTCCTGAATATATGTAGACCCAAAAATAGACAATATTTTTCCAGCACATTTCTTCATACATTGAATTTTTCAGCAGAAAAAAATTTGTGCACATCAACTAATATTACAATACCATATATTTCTTTCACAGAGTGATCTGATAGCATATCAATAATCTAAAGTTGCAGCTTCTCAGATGCTGAGTCGTTATGAGAAATGAGATAAGGACAAATTGAATCTAGAACAATTTTCTGGCCTCGTCCTCTAACTTCTACAGATGATCCATAATCTAAGCAGAAACAATCAAGCATTTACTGTTTTCCTTGTAAAGGGAATTTGTAATAATTACCTTCTCTTGCCTGCCTTCCAAAAAATACATAGTTTTGCTTTGGACAGGAAGGAAATCTCAGTTCAAGGCAAATTTTTCCGACTGTCTTGGCATGCTAATATTTGCCAATCCCTTGTTTAGAGGGTAGTCAATCAGTGATTGATTCCAAGAAGGGAAGAGAGAGAGGAATTTCAGATGAAAGTTAAGAAATGCTGTTTTTCAGAATCCTAATATATACGTGTGAAATTATCTTTTGATAAACTGGAGAAAAAAGCATAGAAGGGAAATTTCAGTTGCATTTAAAATAACATTAGGTACTTAGGAGTTCAATTAAGCCCAGGAAAAAAGTTCATTATAAGAGAATTCACAACAGCAAGGTTACACTGTACTTAGAACGAGAAAAGATTATCATATGAAACATGATGCAAAAACACAATCAAAGCATACTTTCAAAGATAAAAAGCATTTATGGAATATAAAATTTAAAAGAAAATAGAATTAATACAATTGACAACATTTACCTGTCTGTAGTATCTTTTATTAAGTATTCCACGATTGTTGTCTAATTTATCAGCAACTGCTGCACCATAAATTTCCATACTTGCCGTGAAAATGACTAAATCATACCACTTGCTTACCTAAAATTTAAATAGGATATTGAAGTATTTTTCAATAACTAAGTATAACATTTAACAATAAATTAATATGTAGTCTGCAGGTAAATGAAATTTTTCCATTTTCTGATTCTGATCAACATGTTTTTCCAACCCCCTATCTAAAAATATACACTGCCTATACATTGATATTAACATTCATTACATATTTAAAATCTCGATATTCCATGACAATTAAACTTTTATAGAAGTACTATGTCTATAATCCAGTCACTTTAAAATTGTTTCCATCAATATGTTTTAGTTGATGAGAAAGAAATTAAAAAAGTCATTTATAAACGTTCCATCAAAATAATTAAGAGATAATTGTTTATCAGAGAGGTATAAAAACTGATAAATACAAACATTTTGTTCCTAAGTCCTTTACTTCAAGTAATTAAAGATAAATTACTTATAAAGGGTTTTAATTTTACTTTTTCACCTTCAGAATGACTGACATATTTTCTTGTTCTTCAGTATTTTTCAGAAAAATGCTAATCAATTTAGTATTAGATTACATATGAACATTTCTTTTTAATTACTTAATGCATACAAGCACTCAATTTAATTATATTTTAAACAAAATATTGATTTGTGCTCTTTTCAATTAAATACATAGTTCAAATAAGAAATTATGAGCTACTAATTACAAAAAGTTATTAAAAACCTTAAGTAATTGGTTTTAAGAGATATTTTAGCCCTGGTTTTAAGAGATATTTTAGCCCTGGTTTATTATCAAGCTGTACAAGAAAAGAAAATACAGAGATTGTTGGCAGAATAGTTGTTACTCTATAAGCTACTTATGTGTAGAGTACTGGTGACTGAACCAAAAAAACTCTTGAAGGATGGTAAGTGACAAAAACATTACTGGAATGGTACTTTCCCTTTTTAACTTCCACTTGAAAGAATTTTGAAGTCCAAATGCATTAAAGGCGCGACAGCCTTCACTATTCTGAACAACAGGTCTTTAATAACAGGTCCAAAAAATTTAACCACAGATTGACCATAACATCACTAGCATTAAAGGACATAACCAAGACTCTTTACGTTTACAGTGGTCTCCAGTGACTTCATTGTTCCTAGGTTTTAGTAAGTCCTAATTACAAAAAGGGGGGGGGCCCCGCAGTCACAAATGAGAAGTCGGAGGATAAAATATACAGCCTCCCTTATTTTGCTATTTTTTTCAAATGGTCTTTAAAACATACAAAAGGTACATATATTTAATTTTTTTTCAATTAAACCTCACAAATGTAACAAAGAATTGGATAGTTATCTTCAAGACCAAATGTTTGATATTACACAGTACAGGGCATAAATAACTATGATAATTGTTGAGATTTTTTCAGAAAATAACATATTTTAAGCAAATTTAGATATGTTCAAAAATGAAGAAACTTGTTTCTGCAATATATATATATACACACACAAACATATTGAATTTGTTAATGTTTAAGAAAAAAAAACAATTAACTCCTACAGATACAATAATCAACATAAAAAAACAGCTGTCGAAAAAAACTAAGATATTCAAATTATTAAACATGAAAATTTCCAATATAAAAGTTTAGATTAACATACAGACAATGTGTGTTAAAATAAAAAGATCTAAATAAGTAGGTAAGGATACCTACTTATTTAGATCTTATTGAAAAAACTGTAAATTATTAATTTTTCTTTTATTTTTATACACAACTGAAATACAAATGAGACACTTTATTTTAATTACAATAAAAGAAAGTATTTTCCACAAATAATTGAATAAAAATCTGAAATTTAGAAAAAAATTATGATCCCTTCAAATCCAAAATTTTTTAAAACTCCATACACTACAAATTTATATATTACATTCATTTAAATATAACTACTTACCATATCTAAAAAAAAATCCACATGCGGCCTTTTATGTACAAAAAATCGTACAGGATGACGATCTATAGTAACCTACAGAAACGAAAAACAATTCTTTTTACATTTCAAACTCCTTTCAATAATATGAATGTAAAGTGAAACTAATAACTTATGAAATATAACTTATACACATTAAACATACTTTTAAAACAAAATCTGGTGGTGTTCCAGGCTTAACCATCTGTCTGATGACACCATCATGATGAGAATGAATCAATGTTTCATCAAGATCCAGGACTAGAATCTTACGTTTTACCAAACCTATAAAAAATAATTAAAAATTGAAAAATAAAATTAGAAATTCACAAATAATTTTACTAATTTAAAAATAATCTGGAAAAGTTGGTTGGTTGTATTGATTTTTGGCTCTGAATCCTCATGGGCTATATTGAGCCAAACACAAGGTAAAGAGATTACCATTTCTTAAAGACAAAAACAATTTAAAATTGAAGCTCAAGATATATATTCAAAATAAAGTATTATAAATTTATATGTATGCAATAAAACTAATGTCATGCAGGAAATTCAAAATATTTTATTGGAGTCAAAGAATGATTTAAAATATTTAAAACGATCAAAATTAAAAATAGAACACTCAGTCAAGATATGTCTCACAGACAGAAGACAAATACAATAACCTTTAAAGAATATTCATTTTTAACAAATTTTTTTATCATTTTATATAATTCAATTTTCTTTCAGGAAAGGCAGTAACACATTCTTTCAATGCAAATCAAAAATCCTCAAAAACTTCAATATAGCTAAAAATTTTAACTATTTTTAAAAAATACATTTACTCTTAATCAAAAGAATTACAAAAATTTTGAAACAAGTTCGGAAAAAAAAATTAAGTGATTTTGTGAGTAATATTAAATGATAAAAAGGTTAACTTTGTTATCACATTGTTTTAAATAAAAAAAAAAAAAAAAAATTCTACTACGAAAAATTAGAATAGAGTAATGCATAAGAATTTTTCTACTCAAATAAAAAACAATATTACTACAATTCAGTGAAAATACAGTTTAATCCACATCCTAGGTGCAATTTTAAAAATCGTCAATTTGGTGATTTTTGCAATCATGCAATATCTGGAGAATGTTTAATGTGAAAGAATACAATTTTTTTTAAAAAATTTTATTCATTCACTTTTACAAGTAGTAAAATAAGATGAAGACGTGTTATTACTTTTATGTCACTTTCTGACAAATCAAATTATGCGAGTATTTACATTATTACAACTACATATTCCCATAAAATTAAACTATCTGTGATTAAACCACATTAAAATGAGTTTAAAATATTCTATAGTCCTCTACAAGAATGAAGCCCTATAGGATTTTAGAATAGACATGAATTTCAATAATTACTACAGTTTGATGTTTTGTGAATGTATCACTGTCTAAGACCTCTCAAAATTCCATCTAGAGCTTTTCAAAATAAATTTTAAAAAATTCACAATGAAAATAAAAATTACATTAAGCAACTTATTAAAAGAAACATCTCATAAAATTAAACAATAAGTACTTTCCAACTATAATAAAATATGCCTTAAAATGACGCATCAGAAGTTTACAGAAAAATTAAATGAGGAAAAAAATGAAAAAGTTTTAAAGACCTATTTTGCAGGAAGATCAGAGAAATATTTTATGATCATTATCATTTTCACAAATTTAGACACATCTATTTCTACAAATACTCCAGATTAGAATTTCTAGCTAGTATCCAACACATTAAACCTCTTTCCTGGATTATCTTTCTCCTAGAGCATCATTCATGTGAAACAACACATTAAAGATATTGGGGGGGGGGAGTACATTAAATTAAGATGTCCATGTCATTTTCTAATAATTAGAAGTTTCAAACATATTCCACAGAAGCACAATAAAGGGGGAAGGGGGAGATGGCCAACCCTCCCACACCTAATGAAATCTGAACATGCACTATTGTCCCAAAACTGATAATAAGCACTTTACTAGTACAAAGAAATAAAATGTTTAGGGTTGCCATATATAACAGACATGCCTAAACAGAGAAACAGGAAGGTTGTTACATTTGGCAATTTATCTCCCAACAAATATTTCTAACACTAAGGATTCGGGTTAAACCACATTTCCTACCACAGATAGGTTTTTTTGAACAAAGAGGGAATCTAAAGCATTTATGAAAAACCCAAGAACAATATGAAAGAAATAAACTTTCATTTTTAAAATAAAAAATATTCAATAAATCCAGATTCCCCCCCCTCCCACCTTCTATAAATTAACTTTTCTTTTTTAAATCAATTTTTGAAAACGATCTAATCAGTTCTACTAACTAGATTCTAATGTGTTGGTCACCTCCTGGAAATTATTGATGTTTGCAGATCAGAAATAGATTAAAATAGATGTTTTTCTCCATTACTTTTGTTGAAAAATTTCTAAAAAATAAGTCACATTTTCTTTCTATTTTCTAGCAACTTCCTTAGTTATTCCAATTTATAAAAAAAACCTTTAAAGTAGTGGGTTAGATCGAAGTTGGAGGGGGCCTGGAGCACTTTAACTTTTTTTGGCGATAAACCGCCAATGTGGTTACCATGCAGGTATGTTTCTGGTAACCCTAGAAAATATATAAAAGGGGATTCCATGCAACTATATTATTTTTAAAAAAATAAAATAAACACAACATGATAAAAAAGATGAAAAGTTGAACTTCAAATGTGGTGTAAAAGGCCATTCCTTATTTCAGAAGCATAAATACCTATTTAGCATTACAATGCCTGAACACATCAACATGTATAAATTTTTGATGAATTATGATTTAATGAAAAACTCATTTATATCACAAAATACTACACAGACTGATAATGCACAACAAACAAAATGAATTTCATACATATAAATTCATAGATGAAACTATTAGAGAAAATTTGAGCTTTTCTAATATTTTGATATATTAAACAAAGCCTTAACATCTTATGAAAGATTAAAACACTGCCATTAATAAATGAATTATTTATGCAATTTGTGAAATAAATATTGTTCAAAAACAAAATCTGAAATATATAGCAAGATCAGAAGATATTTCTATATTTTGATATTCAGTAAACTCACTAAAAATTTATGTTACAAGTCATAAATTCAGATTTGAAATGGATAGTATGTTTCTATTAATGTTTAAATCCAGTAAGTTAATTCAAGAAATAAATATCCTTACATAAATTAAGATAAACATGATTCATTTTAATTAAACTAAGTTGAAATATTATACCTGTGACACATTGTAAAATTCAGAGACCATTGATATTAACAGTAATATAAATAAATGCAAGTAAATTTTTTTTATATTTACTTTCAACATCTGTATGTTATTTGACATCATATAGTAAAATAGTGCATTTTGGCAATTATATCGCTAATTAAAATATAATTGTTTCTATTTTCCTTTTAACGATAAACAATTTTATTTAAAACAAAAGTTGTATTTATTTGCTTTTAATTGGAAGAGTTTGATAATTTGCTCACATTAGACTAATTTTACATTTTTTTTTAAATCTTATGTTTAACATTCCAAATTTTTAATATTAATCATTTTCCAAAATTGATCCACAAAGCAAGTCTAATCCTCTGTGCAAATTGGGAAGCGTGTTCGTATTAACAAAAACAAGATCGTTCCAATAGATTATAAAGGTGAGAAGTTTAGCAAAATAAGAGAATAACTAACAAAAATTAAAGCATTAAGCAAAATCACATTGCAGCCACCACACATTCTAAAAAAATATATCCCATAATTACAGGACACAAATATATTATTCAATTTAAGCTCCACAAATGAAATTGAGTTAACATCACAATATCAATATAACCTAGCGAGTGAAATGAATGGCTAATGAAACAACTGAATGATCAAATGATTCAATTAAAAGTTTTAAAAAATTGTATAAAGCAAATTAATCAGTTTTAATTTCTTATTCTCAGTTTTAACAATTTGTTCATTGTGATATTGGGGGGCAGGGGGAACAACAGTTAAATTTTCTTACATTTTATAAATGTCTACAAGAGAATAAAATATTCCTTCAGAAACATTTTTCTAAAAATACCTATATAATTATTCATCTACTTCTTAGAAATAGTAACAACTGTTTTAATAACAGTTGAATTCTTTAAAGATATTTTTCTTCATGATTTTCAAATTTTAAGACATAAATTACATACATATTTTGAGATCAATATTGTTTTTTTTCTGCAATAATTATAATCTTCCATCATAATAAAATCCCAATTATATATTTTATATATATAAAAATGGAATATGTATGACGTTATTGATAGTTAGTTCTGTATTATTATACATCATTAAAAAAGTAAAATCAATTTATAAATAGTATCACATCAAAATACAAGTATGAACTTTAATAATGAGTTATCATAATAACACTTACTCAGACGATGTTTCGATAGCGGAGAAAGAGGTAGAACATCATACTTTACAGTTTGATGCTGAATTACCTGAAAAAAATATTGCAAAACATAAAAATTTCTGATCATTTATAGAATTTGATTCAATATTTTACACAAAAAAGCATAAAAAAACAAATGCATTCCTTCCTCATTCAATAAATTATGAATATAACTTATAAAAATTAATAGTTAAATTTAGTATTTATTTTCACACAATTACTTCACTATAAGATACAATAAAAACAAAAATTTCAAGTACACTAATTTTTTTTGTATAGTGATATTACCCCCCCCCCAATAAGTATATTATTACTACCTTATTTGAAAAATACTGACATTTATATGAATACTAACGTGTTATAACGGGGGAATTTGCAATTTATTGCATTATATTCAATTATGACTATTTTTACATCTCTATAAATATTCATCTTCAATTATTCTTGAACATACTTAAAATGTAATTATACAAAAAAAAAAAATTTTTACACAACATTTCTATGCCACTGTGATACATCTGTCAAAAGTTCTAGTGATATGAAACTCAAATGTTAAGAAAGTACAGCATTTCACTAAATATACTGTTCAACCCATACTTCAAACAAATTATCACTTAATCTACCTATCATTCATGAAATTTTCAATAAAACATATTGTATGATGCATATATTCCTCCAAATATAACAATTAAATGATTGATTTTTTTATTGCAAGTAACACCTGACATCGAATATATACATGTATATTTAAAATCGTTTAGCTAAATAAAAAATAATGAACAAAATATAAAAGAAAACAATTCATACAATATCATAACTATATTTAAAATATAATTTACTCATCTCAAATCATCATAAAATAAAGCCCTGTTATTCATCAAAACAACTTATATCTCGAAATTATATTCAATTTCAAAGTCGAAAAATTTAAATATATCTAGATTCCAGGTTTGAAGAAAAAAAAAAAAATCTACAAGAGATTGATTTGCAATACTCGAAAAATAGATATTGAACTTTTCTAATGAGTATGGCTATCTAGAGCATGAACTTCAATTCATTTAGAAAGCCAAAACTGTGTACAAAAATTAAATATTGGATTTTTAGAAAAATGAGCCTCATATACACGAGTTCATTGAAAAAGAAAATAACTATCTCAAGGATACCATTAAAACCAATAATAGCTTAAAATATAG
Organism: Nephila pilipes; assembly: GCA_019974015.1. NCBI lineage: Eukaryota > Metazoa > Arthropoda > Arachnida > Araneae > Nephilidae > Nephila > Nephila pilipes. Next base: position 190,256 of record BMAW01008138.1, on the reverse strand, counting down.
TATACATACATGCAATACACAACTTAATAGATTTTATGGCGAAATATAAAAGAAAAAGTATGTGATATAATAGAAGAAAATTTAATCGATACTAACAGTGATGGGTGATGGATTTCTGAAAATAAATTTTGTTATTCTTAGGCTTACCGTTCTTAACTGTTTCCGTACAACAAAACAAATAAAATTCCATATCTTAGAAGCGAATAAAACAAAAGCACGTATGCCCATTTGTAACTGCTTCAACATTTGTACACAAATGTCAAAACAGACTGGATAAAATTCGGTACTTCAAACTCAATTATAAAAACACACTTAAACAACCATACATAACATCACATCGAACATTACCAAGAACCGCCATGAGATATTAAAATCTGGTCACAGTTAAGAGTTGGAATAATTTCTTACGATCAGCAAAATAATTATTTTTTGAATGAAATGTTTTTTCAAAAAAAAAATTATATAAAATTTTTAATTATTTGCCAGTTAATTAATTGAGTAAATTTTCTCCTATTAAATTATAAGTCCATTGGTAAATATTGACTAATGAGCAATCGGAGCTTAAGAAAGAAAACACCTCTAACAAGTAATATAAAAAAAAAAATTAAGTCATTTCATACTTAGGTCAACAAAGAAAAGTTTTATTTTAGTTACTTTTTACTAAATAATTACAATTAATATAAATATGTATATACATGTGACAGAATCACAATATTAAGTTGTGAAATAAATTCATCCGGTAAATTAAATGGTTGGAATCCAGTTTAGCCCAAACACCCTTGGCGACAGAATTTATTTGGTGTTATTTTGCCAAATGTAACTACCCTAGTCCGTTTCACTAAGTTTGGCAATTTTTGAAATCGAGCCAAGTGGTTGGGCTAAACTGTATTTTCTCCAATTAAATTTAACTAATATTTTAAAAACCTGTATTAACAACAAGTGTCATTCACTACAAGTTTAAAAAAAATGTATTTGAGTTTGAGTGAATGAATAAAAGCATTTTATTAACGATTGAAAATTTGAACGAGATATATTAAAGGAGAATGTGAATTAATAGTAGGAATTTAAAAGTAAATACTGATTCCGATGACTATATTCATTACATGAAAAATTATTTCTTTTTGAAGTAAAAGAATTATATGAGAGTAGTTGAAAACACATTACGAATGATGTTGCTTAATTATATCTATTATAACTAATAATTTTGCGGAAAGACTTTCAGCCTCTCAATTTCTTTTTCGAAGTCTCAAGAAAACACTATGTAATACGCCTTTGCGATAAATTTAAATAACGTTTTCAGTCACTCTGAAGCCAATTTAGTGGATTAATTCACTTATTGCTTGATTTCTTATAAAAGCAGCTAAATATTTTTGTAAAAAATTTAAACAAGGGTTTGGTTTGGCTTGGTTCTTATGAACGTTGCACTGGAAGCAACACGAGGGGTTCTCGTAAATTTGATCCTCGATCAAGTGACGAGGATGACACCTGAGTTAGCACTCCTTCTTCTAACTTCCACATCATGCTAACGAGAGGACTTAAGGCCTCGACATATTTGACGTGCATCAGCCCCAGCTACACTGCGGATCTTTTAGTGGTATCAAAGCACGAACCCATGACTCGACGAAAACCGCTGGCCGAGAGTCTGAGACCATGACCGTTAGGCTACCGCGACCAGATTAAACAGGGGAATATGCTACTTTATATCCAATAAAACCAATCACTCGGTTTTAACAATATTTGGACTTTTTACAAGACGTTTTGCAAAGAGATTTTTCTGTAAATTTAAATCAATTCATTAATATTTATATCTGTCTATTTCTTTAAATTTAATAGTCCGCGTATAATATACCAATATAGCTCATACTTTAAAAAAATTTTCAAATGAAGAAATACGTAAAAATGCACATCATTTCCTTATGAAGCAAAAGTGGGGGGGGGGATTCCCATCATTATCTTTACCTAATAAAATATATTTCTCTCAGGTATTCATTACACTTCAAAGTAATTCATTATATTAAACCCACTGCAATTATTGCAGAAGGAAGACATAGATAATAGTTGCACGGTTACCACATGAACGAGAGGACTTTGAAGTCATAAATCCCTATCACAGTGAAGTAAGAAATCGCAATTAACACAAACCTATTGCCACAAAAATATCTTTTAGAAATCCACTGCAATTTTTACAAGTTCTATTGATATCTTTAGGAAGTAGCATATGTTATCTTT